>BMAU01000949.1:100000-706733 GCA_019973935.1 Trichonephila clavipes
CCTGGTATACACTGGTGTGCAAAAATTAAGGACGAATTCGAAAAATTAGCATATCAGCTGAACGAAGAGGCAGAGCGGACAGAAAAACCAATCAGGAGATTAAGTAAGGTGATGCACGGTAGCACATGCGCAGATATGCAGGTAGACGTAATGGGGGAGTGTCTGAGTAGTATAAAGCTAGTTGTCGGTGTAAGATCAGTATTTCTGGAAAAAAGATTGCACGTCGTATAGCAGTTAAAATCACACCGAGTTGCTGCCTCAGCGAGAAATGGCGAATAATCAATCTGTTAGACTACATCTGGATGCTTTTACCCGAGGTCGAATCATTGGGAAGTTGGAGGAAGGCCGCAGTGTAACTGCAGAGTTCGGAATTGCTCACAGAATCCTTTCACGAATTTGGAGACAATTTCAAACTACAGGAACAGCTATCCGGGGATTCAGTAGTGGTCGTCCACGAGGAACCACACCCGCAGATGACCGGTACATTGTCTTACAGGCCAGAAGAAATAGGCGGCAGACAGCGGGAGAAATCGCTAGACACACGACACAGGTGACTGGACGACCGATATCGCGTTTTACCGTGGCCAGAAGACTGCACGGTGATGGTCTGTTTGCACGACGCCCTGTACGGTGTGTACCCTTAACGCCTCCCCATCGGAGAAGGCGTTCTCTGTGGTGCCGAGAACACCGGAATTGGAGAGACAATGAATGGGGACGAGTACTCTTTACAGATGAGAGCAGATTCAGTTTGAGTAGCGATTCTCCTCACATACTCATGCGGAGAGAGCGGGGAAGCCGCAATCATCCCTCGAACATCATTGAAAGGGACAGGTATGGAGGTCGCGGTGTTCTCGTTTGGGGAGGCATCATGCTTGGTAGTCGTACAGACCTTCACATCTTCGACGCAGGTTCAGTCAACGGGACCCGTTATTGTAACGAGATTCTTCTTCCATATGTGCGTCTTTTTAGAGGTGCTATGGTCTGCAGTTCCTCTTCATGGACGACAATGCACCATGTCATCACACAGTAGCGGCCGAACAGCTCTTAGAGAGTGAGGATATTGAACGTATGGATTGGCCGGCACGATCTCCGGATCTCAATCCCATCGAGCATGTATGGGATTTTCTAGGCAGACGCTTGGCAGTTCGTACCTTACCACCAGTAACGATTCGGGAGCTTCGATTGGCGCTGCAAGAGGAATGGGCAGCAATGCCTGAACAACTCATTGACACCCTCATTCTCAGCATGGGAAGACGCTGTGAAACCTGCCTAGCAGTCAGGGGAGATCATATCACCTACTAAAGACCGGATGTTTCTTGCGGGACACCCATCACAGGGATATTTCGGTCTTCAGTCGCATTGCGCTCCATGCTACTTTTTCAATCAAGCTTCTTTTTATCCCTCTGATTTCTCTTTTAGTAAGTGTTGCTTACATTACACATGTCCTTACGTATTGGGGATCTTACGGTATTAAATGTGTTGATTTGAAAAGCTTTTGTACAAAGTTATATTGAAAAAACCGTGTTGTCCTTAATTTTTGCACACCAGTGTATATATATATATATATATATATTGAACTTGCTTTCCAAGCATATCTTTATTTTTATGACTAATGTTTCCCTTTTCAAATGATCTAAAAATTAATTGGATTAGCATGAGAACGAGGAACAAAGTTCAGAAATTTTTTAGAACAATTGCTATAACTACACAATTTTTATTGACATTCTTTTCATAAAACTTTTTTACTAGAATAAATTCAACTATTTGTGATGGTTAAAAACTAAATGTTTTGTATGATAAAATCAAAAATAAAAGTCTAATAGGATGAGTACTTTTACTTTTAACAAATCTGAATGTACACAGAGGTCATATGACAGCAGATTGAAATGCAGTAAATAAAGTATACACTATTTATATCTGAAAAGGAAGCTTAATATACAAATGATTACATGTCCTTTAGGTATTTCTAAGTTAATAGTTAATTTACATGAAATAATTGTCTCTAAGATACATTTTGTTTTTAGTTGAGTTTAATTGCAAAAGTTCCGATCTGCATAAACGTAAACCGATATTTAGATTTGTCTATTTAAGCGATCCAAAAAATTAAATCTTTTTTTTAATTCTTAAATTATTATCTATGGAGTCATTAAAAGATACACTAAAATTGTTTATATACATAGTTAATATGTAATTACTTTTAGTATGTCAAAAGTGTTGATAATTACTTCAATATGAATCTTTGATAATGTTCAGTCATATTTAATTTTTAACCAAAAAAAAATTTAGAACAGGGTAGCGTTATTAAATACTATTTCACCCTAATTTTTTTTTCATTCACATTAAGTTCCTTTCATTTTTCATATTAATCATTTTATGATCATTAACTTTTCCTCATTTTTAGACTTGACGATTCGAGCAATGTGAAATGTATGAAGATCAGATCTTTCTGACCTTTTCAAGAGTTTATGCATTGCTTAAATGTTTTCTATAAGAAATATATACAAATACAAACAAGAAAATTTTCACGACATATTTTTATCTTTTAAATGTTTCCAAAATGTGTAATCCTGTACTTACTGTTCATGAAAATACCTCCAACAGTTATATGAGACGCGTTAATTTAATTAGGAGGAAACTTAACTTTATTTCTTGAATTAATAAATTAAGCTGAGCTACAATACTTCTTTCGAATATTTACCTGTTACTCTAATAAAAAAATAATAAAAGACCTATTTTTTTATGCCTTAAATGAAAGTTTCGTTTTCGCATTTAACTTCTCAACTTTTTAGATGGATTTAAATAAAATAAAAAAATCTCAAAAATTTTTCCAAAGTTTTTTATTGAAATTGTTTTTTAATACATTTAATTTTCAAAAGTTGCTTCTTATTCATAACTGTTAAGGATCATATCCTGTTTAGTCCCATTTAGCTAAGCAGTTTATTAATGCTTCGGAAAATATGAAAAAAATATTACTAGAAACAATGCATCTACTGCTGTAAAAATGACCTAATAATTACGCATAAAATCTTTTTCTTTTAATATATGTCTCAAAAAATTTTTACACGTTGAATATGTGTTTTTGTATATAGTTAAAAAACATAAATGATACAACATAAAAATAGGGTGGAAATTAGGAAATCACTTTCAATTAATTACCTCTAAGAATTATTTATTCTATTTTATTACGGGATTTATTTAATAATACTAATTAATGATGAAGCCCAGTGGCTGAATGGTAGAGTATCTCGCTTCTATACCATAGGTTCGGGGCTCAGTTGTCGGTATGGATAAGGTCAATTCAGCCTTTCATCCCTACAGTTGGTCGATAATTAAGTATTAAATTTCCTTGGGAACTGAACACTGGGAGTTTTGCATCAGGCTGAGCACTTGACCAGAACATCTGCCACCCCAGCGCCTAAGGTCACGTAAACTAAGATATACACATTAGGCTTTGACCCTCATGAACCGTTCCGCCACTGAGTTCAGTTCAATTCAATTAATGATATATTTCTATTAATTTATAATGTAATAAAATTATTACGGAATGATGAAAATATACTATTGTGGTTTCGACAATCATTAGGTTTGGGTTTTTTTTTTCTTAGCGAATGTGATCCATACGTATGTGCAATATATATATATATTATATATATATAAACATGTGCTTAACAGAACAGAAAACCAATACTGTGTTAAAAATAACTAAAATTGTACATAAATATATAAATATAAAGTAAACTTTTTTATTTCAGGAATTAAAAAGTTTCCTTAATTAGCTATAATTTTCTTCTTTTAGAAAAAGTGTCATGGTGAATTATTATATGTATATATTTAAAGTCTCTTTTCTCTGAAAATACTTACGAATGGAGAGAGCTAGAAATGTACAACTGAGCTCACAGAATAGTTAATTGACTATATTCCGTAATTCAGAAAGCATCAGTGCCTTCAATGGTGAAATTTGGAAGATAGGACTTGCAAATAGAAAATAAAGAGATTGAGTAAAATTTCCGGCTGGAAAGTTTTATAGTATCAATTAATTAGTAGGAAACGACATTCGCTCCTCATGCATAGGATAAATTGTCACCTGTATACCCCAAAATATCCTAAAATCAGTCAATTTTGTGTAAATGTTTGAAATAAATAGCCATGGGTGTAATAAAATACGCAAAATGTATTATATAAAATATGTACTTGTGCCAATATGGTTTGATATCGCGTCTCAAACTAAGGTGGCGGGTACACAGTGATGATAAGTTAATATTGATTATGTTCGAAGGTTTCACCATTGCGCCAGATACTATTTGAATTCTTGAGAGTAATTCTAAATGCACATTTCTCAGAATTGGAAGGAATTACGTTATTGAAATTATCTCTAATACGATAATGTAGATAAAGCAGAAACTTGCATGTGAAGTTGCATAAACTTGATCTTTCATGTAACGCACTGTAAGAACTTCAACTGAGGGGGGTTCGACCATCATAGAGGTCATTCAGCAATACCACCATACCCGATATATTGTTGCACAAAACAATTTTTGAAAAGGTTTCGCACTATATGTTATGTTAGGTTCACAAGGAACATAATACAGATAAGATAATGTCATCTACAAAGTTACATGTAGTACTTTGTAATTGTTGAAGTTGCCTCTGTCCGTTTAAAGCACTTTCGTATAACCCAGCTTCCAGTAAGCTATCCTTCCAGATACTTCACCACACGTTAATGAGCTAGCTCCCTTAGTGTCTTGTAGATAGTTGCCACGATGGGTTTCCCTATGCACCTTGTGTATATACAGGGTATCCGGGATCAAAGTATCCAAAAGTAATGGCTTATTAATACGGAACTACCCGTCAGAATGTAACAAAATACTCACATATGGATTGCAAAACTCTCCAAAATTCTTTGAATCTAGTCCGATGGGTTGCAGGTTTGCGCATTATTCGGCAATGGCAGACGATAAAATTTTTAAACTAACTTCATTAGTATAGATGTGGACGCCGAAGTAAAAGGTGAGTGCGTGTTTTGGATACGGAATTTAAATCAGTCACGGTGTACAGCGACGTGTTCAAACAGAACGGAATGTCGACCCTCCGACATCAAAATCTGTCCACTAATAGGACTAAACTTTAAAGGAGACGGAAACTTTGGTAACTCAAACTGGCAAGCATCCTCAAGTTTTAGTAGTAGAAGGCACTGTTGATTACATGCGTGATTCATTTTGTAGGAGTCTTGGTGAGTCTATTTGACAAGTCAGTAACGACATTCCATTCTGTTCGAACACGACACTGTACACGCGTGACTGATTTAAATTCCGTTAACCAAAGTACGCACTGCATCTTTTACTGTGGCATCCACGCATCTTTACTAATGAAGTGTAAAAACGTTTATCGTATGCTACTGTTAACAAACAAGTGCAGCCGACTGGACTAGATCCAAAAAATTCGGAGAGTTTTCCAATCCATGAATGAACTTTTCATTCCATTCTGATGAGTAGTTCTGGAATAATAAGACATTACTTGTGAATACTTTAAGCCCGTGCAACCTGTATGAGAGACTTAATTTTAATAATACGTTGCGATTGTGTGTTAAGGGTGAACGGCTCATGAATTTTTGAAATATTATTGTTTTTGACTTTTTTACATTTTTTAAAAGTTCAAACATTTCTGCTTAAAATTATATATATAAATTCGATAATTAGAAACATTATTATTTTTTTAAAAGGAAGCCACTCTCATTGACAAATTGCAAACTCTTACTTTAAAGCCTGTTTTCTCAAAACGCAATATTTTTCCTTTTATGTACCTTTTTCTCAAAAACTAATTAATGTAGGATCCTCATATTTTCAGTGCGCATACTTTCAACATATTTACACATTTTATGGAGGGAATAAGATACATCCAGCAAACTGTTTTAGATAATGTACTTTTAAACTAAATTTTAAAGAAAAAAATTGACATTTTTTTAAAAAATCATAGTTATTTTAATTTTTAACAAAAAGACAAAACCCTCCATTAAAGTCTTATTGATAGTATATATAACGTATTGTTATAATTTCATTTATTAGTAGCAAGAAGTTTCTGAGAAAAAGGTATATAAACTTACGTAATTTAACATGGGCGCCTATGGAAATGCCGGACCCTCTTAAAATGTAAAAAAAGGGAACGTTTGATTAAAAATAATGTTCTCCTTTTTGAAACTTTAAATGATTTTGTTATTGCGGGAGTATCTTTCAAACAATTTTTTGTAAAAGATAGAAATATCAAGGAATGCTTTCTTGAAACAAATTTATTCGGCTAGACTATAATTAATTGCGCAATTTATCGTTTGTCGAAAAACATGTTTGGGTGGTTTCTTGGACGGAAATGAAGGATTCGAAACCTCTAAATATTCTTTAATCAAAACTACTCTGTGTGTTTCTAAAAGTCAACATTGTTTTTATTTTTTTATCCCTGTTTGCATTTTCAATGTCAAATACAAAGGAAGCAGTAACAGAGAAGGAATATTTAGTAACAATTTTACATGGAATATATTAATATACAATATATTGCTTAATAATATATTCTGAAATATTGCATAGTAATACATGTGAATTAAATTTTCGAATTTCCGTTAATTTCTGGTTCTCCACTTAATTTGATAATTGTTATTACTTTAACAGTGTCCAGTCATGCCAACTGCTTATGCGCTACAACAGTGCTTCTCAAACTTTCAATACTGGCGCCCCCCTTTTCAATCACAATTTTTATCGCGCCCCCCTTATACATTAATAATGTACTGAATGTAATAATAATGCACTTTGACGCTAAATCTACTATACGCGATCTTAATTATAAACCATACAAATTAATAACATAAGTATTACAGTTTGTATACTCCTTTTTTGCAAAATAAATAAATTAAGTAAGTAAGACAGTGCTTCTCAAACTTTCACTACTGGCGACCCAATTTTCAATCATAATTTTCATCGCCCCCCTCAATAATAATGTATTGAATGCAATAATAATGCACTTTGAGTATTAAATTTTGTATACGTTATTTTTATATAATATATATTTTAAGCAAATTACTTTTAAGTAATAATTATAATGTTATGTTATTTTTCCTTTCTCATTTTTAAATTGGGACAGATTGCAAAATGACATTTAATTAAAAATTTATTTCGTCCATCATGCATTTCTAAAAGTAATATAAAAAATAAATTTTAAGTCAATTTTCCTACTTAGGCTAACAAAGAAAAACTTATTTTAGTTACTTTCTATTAAATAGTTTCAATTAATACAAATATGTAATACATATGACAGAATCACAATGTTAAGTGACAAAAAGAGAAAGCGATTTTCCTTGCAATTTTTTCCTTTTCTTTTCTATATATGGGGTATTGGAATATTCTTTTTTCGTTACTATTTATTCATTAATTAAATTAATTAGTGTAAGAAAATAGTAAAGTAAAGAAGAAATTACACACATTCTTAGAAATTAGGCCATCTCGGATGGAATTCGAACTACCGTCCTTCAGATTAGAAGCCCAGCGCGCTATCCATTGCGTTACAGGGGACAGCACGAAAAGTTTTCCTTTCTATAAATGCTTTTGGACTATAATTTTTGTTTGTTACTATTTATTCATTTTTTAATTTAATTAATGAATTAAAATTTTTGAAAGAACTGTATTAACATGAAGTGTCACCCACTAAAAGTTTTAAAAAATGTATTTGAACTTGAATGAATGAATAGAAAGTATTTTATCAACGATTGAAAATTTGAACAAGATATATATGAGAGAGTGAACTTATAGTAGAAATTGAAAAATAGTCTACTTTATTTTGCGCTCTCTCCTATCCATCACATCTGGCATTCTCGCGAGCGTCTGCGTGAGTCTGGCCAAAATATCGGACGTCTGCGCAAAACATGTAATAATGCTGTACCTCGTACAATTCCAATCAGTCTTGGTCCATTCGATGCTTCTATAGCTACCAAATCTATCTTGAATGTACATTTTATAATTTGCGCGTTAGTTGTAATTCACACTATTAAGTATTACTGCAGAAAATTGGAACAAAAAAATCATGGATAAATTTTTAAGTCGTAAGCGAACATTCGACGATAATAAAGCATCAACAAGTGCACAGACGAGCATAGTTCCGAAAATTAAATCAAGGAAATATTCTCAAGAATACTTGAATTTTGGATTTACCATTACTGAAGTAAATGGAGAAGAAAAGCCCCTGTGTGTTATTTGCTCAAAAATATTGGCAGCAGACAGTATGAAACCTAATAAACTTAAAAGACATTTCGAAACGCTTCATGGTGAGTACATTAACAAACCTCGAGAGTTCTTTGAATCAAAATTAAAATCATATGGAAAACAAA
Source organism: Trichonephila clavipes (assembly GCA_019973935.1). Lineage (NCBI taxonomy): Eukaryota > Metazoa > Arthropoda > Arachnida > Araneae > Nephilidae > Trichonephila > Trichonephila clavipes. The sequence continues at coordinate 108,366 of BMAU01000949.1, forward strand.
AAACATTTTTTAAAAAACTTTGTCAGTGAATGAAAAAGCTTTACTTACTTCTTACAAAGTATCATATAAAATAGCCAGATGTAAAAAGCCTCACACTATTGCCGAAGAGCTTATTTTGCCTGCAGCAATTGAGATTTGTAGAAACTATGTTTGGAGACAATTTTGCCAAAGAGTTGCAGTCCATACCCCTATCAAATGATACTGTTTCCCGTCGAATTGATGATATCTCTGAAGATGTAGAGCAACAGCTTTTCGGTAAGTTGCGTGATAAATTGTTTTCAATTCAGCTTGACGAGGCAACAGATAGCAATAAAGATGCTCATTTCATTGCGTATGTTCGATTTTGGGATGGTATGTCAGCGGTAGAAGAACTACTTTTTTGTAAACCAATAAAACTTAAAGCAACAGCAATAGCATTATTTGATATTTTAAATAATTTTATAAACGAGGCAAATATAGAGTGGAAAAATTGTGTAGGAATATGCACCGATGGTGCTCGTACAATGTCAGGAAGATTTAAAAGTATACAAGCACTTGTGAAACAAAAATCTCCACTGTGCATCTGGACACATTGTATGATCCACAGAGAATCTCTGGCTTCCAAAGAAATTAGTCCTGGCCTGAATATTGTGCTAATGACAGTTGTGACTGTTGTAAATTACATAAAAATGAGACCCCTAAAATCAAGAATCTTTTCTGGACTTTGCAAAGACATGGGCGCAGTGCATTCATCGTTGCTATTTTATTGTGAAGCAAGATGGTTATCACGCGGGAAATTTTTACAACGTGTTTATGAATTAAGAAATGAAATTACCATTTTTCTAGAAGAGGAAAACCTACCGGAAGCTGAGAAATTTCGAGATGGTTTATTTCTGATGAAGTTGAGCTACTTAGTCGATATATTTGAGAAATTAAATATATTGAATCTTCAACTTCAAGGATCAAATGTACATATGTTTGACACGAGTGATAAAATTAATGCTTTTTGTAGAAAATTAGAATTATGGAGCCGAAATTTAAAGCAAAAAAACCTAGAAATGTTTGAAAATGCGGATAAATGTGTAAAAACTTACAAAACTGAAGAACAACATGTGGAAGTTGTTTATAAAACTATTGAATATCATTTAGTTATGTTAGCAAAAAATTTAAAAAAATATTTTTTTGCTGAGGACAACTTGATAGCAAGTTACGAATGGGTGAGAGATCCATTTCAAAATACCCCAGAAGGGCTCTCCACTACCGAAGAAGAAAGTTTCATAGATTTCACATCTAGTGGCGAAATTAAAAGACAATTTTTGTAATAAAACTCTCTTTCAATTTTGGGCAGAAGTAGATGATGAATTTTCTGAACTGAAAACAAAAGCATTTCGTATACTTTTACCGTTTTCAACATCGTACCTTTGTGAAACCGGATTTTCTGCGGTGGCTGCTTTGAAGACAAAATATAGATCTCAGCTAAATATAGAAAAAGAACTAAGAGTGTCAATTTCTAATATTAAGCCTTCATTTGAAAACCTTTGCTCTGCAAGACAAGCCCATGGAAGTCACTAATAATAATTAAACTTGCTCTTAAATTAGTATTAATAAATTAGTTATAAAATACATTGTGCAGTACTGATACATTTATAAGTACACTGGCTGAAGTACCCGTTCTGCGATTATTTTTTTAAAAATAATACATTAATCTTGATATAATAGCTTAATTGTAAGAAGAGTAAAACCAAGTGCACAACAATGCATACAAAAATATAAAATGATTTTTAAATGAATGCTCCTATTATAAATAGTTTAAAACGAACTGTAATTTTAAGCCTCACAGAATTAGCATTTAGAATTAATATTAAATAAGGAAAACGAATGAAAAATTCTAATGAAGAATAATTGTGTTATTTTTAATATTTAAAGCGAGAAACTTTCAAAATGTTTTAACCCGGAAGCAGGCGCCCACTCCACACTAACGTTAATGGTCGCGCGATCACTTCACCAAGTCACCCCAATCCTTTTTTTTTTATAATTATTTTTTCTGTGCTCGATAAAAATCACAATTGCAGTGAATAATTTAACTAAGAGAAAATATACTTACCTACTTTAAAGGACTTTTTAATTTTTCTTTGATGATTTGAGAAAAATCCAATAAAACTAAAGAAACCGTTCCAAATGTGCGTGACCTTAATAAAGAACATAAATCACAGACACTTTTCACTAACAATACAAGAACGTTATTTGCAATCAAAACTGTCATATTTTGCTCACGTTATTGTAATTTTTCTATTCTTTGATGATCTACAAATAGCACGTGTAACCTTTTCTTGCTTGTGTCTTTTGACAAGGCGAAGTGTTACATTTATGGCTTCTTAGTTTTCTTGATATCTTAATTTTCTTGATAGAGTTCTTTAGGCAGCATTTGAAAATTACAGTTCAACTCAAACGTTTCATGTCTATCACTTTTGTCATATTTACTTTCGCTATCACGATTAATATGCATTATTTCATCAGGTTCTTCAATTGCTTGATCAGTTTCATCTTCCTTCAATAGAGAGATCACAGATGCCCATTTTTTTTATATTCTGCTCATTTACATTTATAAACCATAATAAGTTGTACAACACAGCAATTAAAACCACAAAGTTAATCGTAGGGGAAAGTATAGCATATTCATAGAAAATATTTCTGAACAAAAGTGGTCGTGAAGGGAACTCGATCAAAACAAGTACCTTGATTGTAAAACACCGTTTGCCACTCTCAAAAAGAGGCATAAATGTAACAAATTCATTTTAGTTTCCATTAAGACTGTCATATCGGAGGATACTGTCAAGAAACTGTTAACGAATAAACAGTTTTACCAGAATTTGGAGTGATTCAGCGCCTCATGCGACCGCTCCCATGAAAAAATGTATTCGATACAAAAACATCGATGTCAGTTATAAAAAATAATTGTGTAAAACGTTTTTTTATAATGCAATTTCAGATTACTCATAAAAATACATCTTGGCGAATTAATCCTTCAAAGTGCTCAATATGCTTATCCATACATCATCATAAAACTCATTTACATGGGGGAAAAGCAACAGAAAAATATTATTTACAACTTTCCCAAAAGAAAAGTAGACGGAGTTAAGCATACCAGTAAGTTTGAAGGTCAAAGAGATGATAATCAAAAGTACTATTCTAGAGGTTACAAGAAACGTAATAAAAAAATCTCTCATCGCGGGATTACAGCAAAGCAAACAAAATATCTTTTTTATTTGGTTTTGGGATCAAAGATAGCTAATGAGCGTTTGAAGTGGAATCTTTTGAAAGTGGAAAACCAGATGATACATATAATTTATATCAGTGTAAATGTTAATTTTTTATTTTGTCAGAAAGCATTTTGTTTTACTTCATTCTAAAAAATAATTTTTTAAGCCTTTTATATTTTCAAGATGCTCGCGCCCCCCTCGAAGGGTTATCGCGCCCCCCCAGGGGGCGCGCCCCACAGTTTGAGAAGCACTGCGCTACAAGGATAATAAAAATACTGCCCCATCTGGCGAAAGAAAGGATTCATTGCATTGTAATCTTTCTCTAAAGTACGAAAAGTATTGAAAAAAAATGCTAACTACTTAACTGGCGATTGTATTTGATTTATTTTTAAAAATAATGATTCCACACACACACACACACACACAATGTGTTCTCAGTTTTCAGGAAGTGAGAGTAGATATTAAAAAACCAGTTATCAGCACATATTTCATTTCGTCTATCAGATACAATGCTCATTTCGATTAGCTTTTTCGTTTCCTGCTGCTTATTCCATAGAGCATCAGGTTACACGAGACGAAATCATCCGCAATATGTAATTAGAGTTTTTGGAGTGTTGACGGTGGTGTCGCTTACACCTATTTTAAGAAGCATGCCCAAAGAATGAAGTCTAATTTCAACAGATCAAAAGAAAGTGAAGGCCATACTACGCAGTCAGCATACTGGATGCTTTGATGCTGGAATATTCCCAGAAGATTCTGTTTTTTATTGATGTCTTATGTAGAGGGTGCCATCAATTTCGAACCATATGACTGGGAATTGAAGCAGGAGCATATTTTCAACAATATCCGATCAACACGTCTACGTTAATTTTACAGTTAACAAATATGATTTGTTCATTAATGCCGTATTAAAGAAAGAAAATCCACATAAAAATAAGTCTTGATTATTTGACGATCTTTTGATTATCTCTTGATTTTGAAAATTAAAAATTGTACGTATATTTAAGACATGTGAAAATTAATTTTTCTAACTCCTTAATTTTGTTGTTGTTGTTAATATCACCTGTCTGACGTAGTCGGATCGATGCCCACGAAAATCATCATGGCAAAGAACTAGATGTCGTTAGCCGTAACTTTGAGAACGAAACAGGTGACAGTGCGATTTAGCTTAATTTCACCCCAATTTAGAGGAAGAACGCCAAGGGGGTGGTCAGGGGCCTCTCATGTATCTTTCCCTTCCACCAACCTCACGAGAGGGTGTGTGGCTCGACGGCGTTTTAGAGTACCCCTCCCCCATGCCACAAAGTCACAAAACATGAACAAACAACCTTGCCTTCTCTGGGATTGGAACTCATTCAGCGTCACTAATCGCTCTACTGAATGGGCGAAAAATTCTTAAAAGTACCCCAGTGTTTCTCAAACTGTTAGGCAGGACCCTTGGGGAGCGCGGTAACCCTGCGAGGGGGGCGCGAGTATATTGAAAATAAAAGATTTAAAAAAATAATTTTTTGGAATGAAGTAAAACAAAATACTTTCTGACATAATAAAAAATACTCATTTACACTTATATAATTTATTTTTATCATCTGGTGATCATCAAAAATAAAAGATTCCACTTCAAACGATCATTAGCCATCTTTGATCCTATAACCAAATTAAAATAAATATTTTGTTTGCTTTGCGGTCAATATGAGAAAGATGAGAGATTTTTTTACGTTCCTTTTAACGATATCAAACGATGAGAGATTTTTTTTTATTGCATTTCTTTTAACTAAAAATATTACTTTAGCTGACCTTCAAACTTAATGGAATGGATATATCCGTCTTTTTTTTAGGAAAGTTGTAAATATATATAATATATTTCTGTTTCATCTTTTTCCATGTGAAAGAGTTTTATGATATACGGATCAGCATGAGTATTCTGAAACATAAAATGCATAATGAAAAACGTTTTACACAATTATTTTTTAGAACATGCTACACTTTCCCCATGAACAATTTTGTGGTTTTAATTGCTGTGTTGTACGACTTAATATGGTTTATAAATGTAAATAAGCAGAATATTAAAAAAATGGGTATCTGTGATCCCTATTGAAGGAAGTTGAAACAGATGAAGCAATTGAAGAACCTACTGAAATAATGTATATTAATCAAAATAGCGAAAGTAAATATCAGAAAAGCGTTAGACATGAAACGTTTGAGTTGATTTGAAATTTTCAAATGCTGCCTAAAGATCTCTATGAAGAAAACTATGAAGCCATAACGTAACACTTCGCCTTGTCAAAAAGACACAAGGAAGAAAAGATTCAAAATGCTATTTGTGGATCATCAAACAACAGCAAAACTACAAAAACGTGAACAAAATATGACAGTTTAGATAGAAAAAAAACGTTCCTGTGTTAGCGAAAAGTGTATGTGATTTATGTCCTTTATTAAGGACACGCACATTTGGAACATTTTAGTTTTATTGGATTTTTTTCTCAAATTTTCTAAGAAAAATTGAAATGTCCTTGAAAAAAGGTAAGTATATTTTCTCTTAATTAAATTATTCACTGGAATTGTGATTTCTGTCATGTATAGTAAAAATAATTATAAAATAAATTACAGTTTAAAAACAAACTAAAAAACTCGCTTTTATAGTGAATCGAACTAAAAAGTAAAAAAAAAGAATAATATATATATATATATATATATATGTACACGAGGTATATCCAGAAACTAAGTTCCGTTTGGTAATAAAAATAAATTGTATACAGATACAGAAAAAACATTTATTGGACAAAAATGTAAAACTCTTAAACTACTTTTCCACATAACTGCCGAAATTTTGCAGGCATGTGTCATATTGTGGCACAAAGTTTTCTATGCCTTCTTCATAAAAGGTTGCCGCCTGTGTCTTCAACCAGTTGGAAACATTTTCTTTCAGCTCTTTGTCATTGTTGAAGTGTTTACCGGCAAGGAAAGACTTGAGATGTAAGAAAAGATGAAAATCGCTAGGAGTGAGGTCATGGCTGTACAAAGGATGACCAAACACGTCCCAGCCAAATCCTCGTAGGAGGGTTTGTCCGTAAATTCCCAAATTTGCGGATAAATTTCGATTGGTTTCATTTTCTTAGCATTCAGAAAACGAATTACACTGGTTTCACTTTCTTAGCATTTCGAAAACGAATCACACATCTCATTTCGCACGCAGCGGGATTTTCAATCAACACCGACATTGTAAACAAGCACAACAAAGCGTACGTGGCTGACAGTGACCTAAAAATGACGCATGCTTCTTCTCCTTGATACTTAGCGTATGTCGGGCATGCGCGGAACTGCGATCGCTGCGCTGGAGCGGATATAAATAGAAACGGAACAGTTTCTGGACATGCCTCGTATATATATATATATATATATATATATATATATATATACACTGGTGTGCAAAAATTAAGGACGAAGTCGAAAAATTAGCAAATCAGCTAAACGAAGAGGCAGAGCGGACAGAAAGACCAATCAGGAGATTAAGTAAGGTGATGTACGGTAGCACATGCGCAGATATGCAGGTAGACGTAATGAGGGAGTGTCTGAGTAGTATAAAGCATGTTAACGGTGTAAGATCAGTATTTGTGGCAAAGAGATTGCACGCCGTTTAGCAGTTAAAATCACACCGAGTTGCTGCCTCAGCGAGAAATGGTGAATAATCAATCTGTTAGACGACGTCTGGATGCTTTTACCCGAGGTCGAATCATTGGGAAGTTGGAGGAAGGCCTCAGTGTGACAAGTGTGGCTGCAGAGTTTGGAATTGCTCACAGCATCGTTTCACGACTTTGGAGACAATTTCAAACTACAGGAACAGCAATCCGGGGGTTCAGTAGTGGTCGTCCACGAGGAACCACACCCGCAGAAGACCGGTACATTGTCTTACAGGCCAGAAGAAACAGGCGGCAGAAAGCGGGAGAAATCGCTATGATATACAACACAGGCGACTGGACGACCGATATCGCGTTTTACCGTTGCCAGAAGACTGCACGGTGGTGGTCTGTTTGCACGACGCCTTGCACGGTGTGTTAATTTAACGCCTGCTCATCGGTGAAGGCGTTCTCTGTGGTGCCGGAAACACCGGAATTGGAGAGACAATGAATGGGGACGAGTACTCTTTACAGATGAGAGCAGATTCAGTTTGAGTAGCGATTCTCATCGCATACTCATCTGGAGAGAGCGGGGAAGCCGCAATCATCCCTCGAACATCATTGAAAGGGACAGGTATGGAGGTCGCGGTGTTCTCGTTTGGGGAGGCATCATGCTTGGTAGTCGTACAGACCTTCACATATTCGAAGCAGGTTCAGTCAACGGGACCCATTATTATAACGAGATTCTTCTTCCATATGTGCGTCTTTTTAGAGGCGCTATGGGTATGCAGTTCCTTTTCATGGACGACAATGCACCATGTCATCGCACAGTAGCTGCCGAACAGATCTTAGAGAGTGAGGATATAGAACGTATGGATTGACCGGCACGATCTCCGGATCTCAATCCCATCGAGCATGTATGGGATTTTCTAGGCAGACGCTTGGTAGCTCGTACCTTACCACCAGTAACGATTCGGGAGCTTCGATTGGCGCTGCAAGACGAATGGGCAGATATGCCTCAACAACTCATTGACACCCTCATTCTCAGCATGGGCAGACACTGTGAAACCTGACTAGCAGTCAGGGGAGATCATATCCCCTACTAAAGACAGGATGTTTCTTGCTGGTCACCCATCTCAGGGATGTTTCGGCCTTCAGTCGCATTGCGCTCCATGCTACTTTTTCAATCAACTTCTTTTTATCCCTCTGATTTCTCTTTTAGTAAGTGTTGCTTTCATTACACATGTCCTTACGTATTGGGGATCTTATGGTATTAAATGTTTTGATTTGAAAGCTTTTGTACAAAGTTATTTTGAAAAAAACGTCTCGTCCTTAATTTTTGCACACCAGTGTATATATATATATTTTACTTAAAAGTAACATATACAAAGTTTAATACTTATCTTGTTAATTTGTACGGTTAATAATTATGATCGTATTATAGCTTTAACGCCCAAGTGCATTTTTATTGCATTCAATGCATTATTACTTTTAGGGGGGCGCGATAAAAATTATGATTGAAAATTGGGTCACCAGTATTGAAAGTTTGAGAACCACTGAAGTTGTGAAGTTTTGAATGAAGCACTGTGGTTAATTATGTAAATAAATGAAATGTTTCTTAATCAGTTCGAGGAGAATTGGATCTAAGGTCCATTTTTTTAATCTTTGCTTGGGGAATATAAAACCACGGAAAATATTTAAATTTTTTAAAAATCATGAAATATATAACAGCAATAAAACAGAATGAATGCAATGAAACAAAAAATAAAGTTCCTTTCATGCAAAGAATGATCTTAACATATTCATAAATCCCTTTTAAAATAGTAATTTAGAACAGATTTAAATGTTGGATTTTTCCTTTGTTTTATCACGCTTCAATTTTGTATGATTGAAAAAAAAACAGTAAGGGAAATTTTAAAAATATTTTTTATGGCCTCTTTTTTCATTTTTTATAAAAGAAAATATATTTAAATGCATGAAAGCACATTAAATCGAGAAAGCGTTATTAATGACTACAAGCATAGAGCAAATATTTGGAATGTGAAGAGAGGAAACACATATTAAGAAAAATTACACATTTGAACCTCATTTTCATTTATTGTTCTAAGTAAATATAGTTATTTAAGATAAGAAAAGAAATATGCATAGTATTTCTTTTTTGATAATTACTTTCCATCAATTCCAATCATTTTGTTTGTGGATAATCCTTAAAAAATACGGCAGAATAAGTTAAGCACACTAAAAAAAAAAAATCTGCATAATAAAGCTAAAATAAATAAAGATCTTAATTTTTTATTTTTTAACTAACCTTTTTTTTCTCTAAGTAGGTTAGAAACTATTTTAATGCAAATAGAGAAAACAACAATTTGTTATGTATTCAAATATTTTAAATAGAAATGTGTTGAGTAGAATAGTTTGTTAATTGACTACTACTTATATTATTTTTATCATGTTAAATGTTAAAGTGGGTACATGGTGTGTTAAATGTTTTTTAATATGATTGATTATTGTAAAATACTACCAATTTTTAAAAAGTTCTATTATTCAATAGATAAGCAATATTTTTATCCACATAAGCATCGGTATAGTTTTAACCATCCTACATTCTCGTATTTCAATAAAAAATTTTATTTTTTAATGAGAATTATATTCATTTTGTAGGTTTTCTCATGTTTGTTATATTCACCATTTCCCAAGATGTTCCCATAAAATCAAGAAATCTTAATCCATTCTAATAAAAAAAACCAAAATTTTAATTTGTTTTATGAGCATAGATATTTCAATTAGATATGCGAATCACATGGTAACATCAATGAGATTCGAAACTGCTTCTTTACATTAGTTTTCACTTGTATTTAAAGTGTAATAAAGTATGAATAATTAATTTGTAACAATGTATATTTTATACATTGTTTTCAGCTAGTGGCTTAATAAGTTACTTAATATTGCGATGCCTTAGTTTTATTAAGTAAAATTAATCTTGTTTTTAAGAAAATATTTTCTAAGAACAATTTTATTTAATACTTCATATGTTATTAAACCACAATCATGTTCATTACTACTGCCCAGCTTTCTTGTGTAATTTCTGGAATTATTGCTTTAAAGGTAATATCTTTCTTTTAAAATTGAGTCATAAATAAGTTATTTCAGCAACTCAAATGCATAGACAAATAAAGGCTTAATTAAATTAAATAAACTATAATATAAATTTAAAAAAATGACTTTATTAATGTTTTTATTTTTAAATAAATTAAAATGCAAGAGTGATATTGAAAATTAAAATTCTCATTACAACTTCGAGATAAAAAATACATTTATTATAAGTTTTAAGACAAATTATTTATGCTAAAATAAGTAGTATTTTACTCTAAAACATTTATGTAATAAAGGAGAATTACAAATTTTTATTTTAACTTATGAATTACATTTTGAATTATAATTACTGTATCAAAAATAAGAGATAAACCCCGTCCGTTATTAACTAATGCAATAAGCCATTTATGCTTGTAAAAATATGGAAACTGGTGTAATAAAAACAATAATATAAAGAAAATAACTCAGCAAATATATTTTTTGGTTTTTAAGAAAAAATGCTGTTTGTGTATCGTTTTGCAAAAGGCAGCTGAGAAGCTGCTTTGAACTTTTTCTGAATCTCAGGCTTATTTTTCACTCAAACCCTTGCATGACAAAGCATATATATTTCTACTGTTTAAGATGGCTATAAAATCTATCATTACATTTCTTCTGCATGTACAATAGTATTTCACTGTACTTTATATGCTAAATCATTACAGGAAAGAGAATGAAGTTCTTTGCTGCTGCTGCTATTCTGGAAGATGTTGGCATTTTTATTGCACATAAAAGAATTCGAGCGAAAGCTTTCTTCCAGCAAAAAGAGACCTTACTTTCATCTCCAGTAGCGTATTTCTCAGAAGAGCTAAGCTAAAAGAAGGGAAGAAATTCAACAATCTTCTAGAACAACCGCATATTTTCTAAATCCCTGCCACATTTTAGGGAAAAAAACAGTTCTAAAAAAACCTTATACTTCTAACAATGATAATCGATTGAGATGAAATTCTTAAGAATGATTTTTAATTCTTATCTGTTGCATGTTAAAAAACTTAATATATGAGGTAAAAATAATGGGCACCAATGCGCAATTCAGGTATTCTTAAGAATATGCCACCGTTTCTCGAACTGTGGGGTGCGCCCTTATAGAGGGGCGTAATAACTCTACCAGGGGGCGCGATCATATTAAAAAATATAAAAAAAAGTTAGAGAAGACAAAAGAAAAATTATTAATTTACTGAAAGTAAACAAATAAAATACACATTTACACTTATAAATATATCAGTACTGCAGAATGTAATTTTTAATTAATTTAACAATAGTTAATTAAGAAAAATTTTACTAATTACCTGCGACCCCCCATGGGCTAGTCATATTAAAAATTATAACCAAAAATGAAAGTTTTTCATGATAATTTGTTCCGTTTATAATTAATCTCTTAACTGCGGACTAAAAGTTCCGCGATTCGCTACCCAAAGCCACTGCTTTCCACGAAAGTGCATGCATGTGAGGCATTGGGGGGAAGAAAAGGGATAAAAATTATCAAATCCTCTGAAATAAACAAATCCTTCTCAAATAGTGTAACGGTCCTTTTATTCCATTATTTTTTAAAGCTTTTAGAATAATTTTATGGATAGCAGTGCAAAAAAAAAATCATACTTTGGAAAGACGTATATATACGTCTGGGACAATTACTGCTTCGGCTGAGTGAGACGTTTATATACGCCGATGTCACTTAAGAGGGTAAAGACGTATTGCAACTTTAGCGTCAAAGTATAATATTATTGAATTCAATACATTGTTAATGTTTGGAGGGGGGCACGATATAATTTATAAATGAATATTGGGTATATAGCAAACATTGAAAGTTTGTGAAACACTGGAATATGCAATATGTATTAGAGCATTGACTTCAGTTTTAAATTACCTTTTGTCTCGTGCGTAAAATAGGATTTATATTCATTTTTTTCTATTATATCACATTAAAAAATATCTAAATTTACGGGTTAAGTAAAAAAAAAATTCCTATTTATTTTTAAATTATCTTAAATTTTGAGAATACATTACCACATAAACTTAATATATATATATATATATTAGAATCACACGTATGAGTTTGAATGTAACCTCATACCCTTTTTTTAAAATTCGAAAAGCTTTCCAAATTTAATTACCTGAGTTTGATTTTACTCGAAGATACCCTTAACAATTAGACTTTGTTGTGTTGTTGTGTTTAGCGAAATGTTTTGCTTATTTTAAATTTATATACTTTCTTAAATATATATATATATAAATATATATATATATATATATATTGCAACATATTTTCAAAAATATCTTACAATCTATAAGAACCATAATTTTCTGCGTTTTGTTGTATGAATCATTTAAATGTACATGATTCATTATTACTTATATATTAGGTAAAATTCATTGTTGATCATAAAGAATTGCCTTACATCTTATACATCAAATTCTTTTTCTTGCATTTACTGCTATACTAACTTTTAGAGCTTAACATAGTCGTTATAATATATAACATTTCTTAGTATCTTTTATTATTAAAATAAGCAAATTCGTCATTTTTTTAAAATAATTGATTTGTTCCTCATGACGGGAAACTTATATTTATATACGCATACTTCAAATAATGTATATTTGCATACACCTACCTCAAATAAAGTATCTGCATGCAAATACTTCAAATAAAGTATTTGTATCCAACTGGATGGTTGAAAATATTATTTGCAAAATGATTTTTCTGAACTATTTTGATTTCACTTGCTCACTGAAACAAGAAGTGAACAAACATTAATAAATTTAAATGTATGGTAGAAATAGGATTTTAGTTCTTATTTCAGAACAACATATTTATTAGATATAAATGCACTGATACTCTACTGATAGAAATATCTTTTCTTTTTCGGATTTTATAACAAACCTCATGAATCATTTTTCGTAGATACTTTACTAGAGTGTTATCAGTTTAGATAAAAATGCAGTTTTTATTTGGTACGTTATCGGAGAAAACTTAGAACTTTCTAAAAGTTAAGAAAACTTTTCACTAAACATAATGGTTCTTTTAATGGTACTGGAGTTCTCAAGATTAAACGTAATTTAACGGTTTTGGCGAGAAGACTACAGTTATTTTCTAATGTTTTCCACTAAATTATCTCTGCTAGAAATGTGTACTTTCATGTTAAAGAGTAAAATTAAATTATGAAAAGAGGACTGCTATTTGAGTGAGCGTTTCTAAAATTTTAAAAATAAACTGTAGAGTACAACCGTCGTTGAAAAAAGTTAAATGAATATTCTTGGCACGCAGAAAAATTTTGATATGTACAGTAAATATAACATGTAAAACATACCTTTGTATGCGTAATTTTTTTGACAAGAAAAGTTTATTTCGGTCAATAAATTTTGTTACGCGTAAATTTTAAAACAGCATAGTGCATTGATGTAATGAAAAATAACGTGGTTCAAACTGTCAGTATTCAGTTTTCTTTTATGCTCTTAAAATCAGCAAAAGTTGTTCATGAAATGATTTCAGCGATAAATGGTATTGCAACTTTTAAATTTATGCACGAGTTGCATGGATGGTTTCAATGAAGGTAAACGATTTTTTCGTTAACATATTCGACAAAATGGGATCTCCAAACCAAGAAACACCCCAAAAGAAGCCTTTTCTCATAAAAATACAGTACTATATACACAGGTTGCCAAGCATGCATGACATCGAACGGCAATTTTGTAAAACTACAATGAGCCTTCTTTGCAAATATGTGATGCCATTTCCAAAATATATGTATCACCGAACACTTTATATTGAGGTTGTAATTTAAAAAGTGTTACTCGTGTGGCGTTAAATAAAATTGTACAAAAATATCAAGTAATTATGAAAATGCCGACTATATTTTGGTAGAGATAATTTCGTAATGCTATTTTTAGTTCAGAATTTTTTCTGCTACAAATATCTCATTTTCTGTGAGAAAAAAATGAAACTTACAGAAATAAGGTAGAACAAAGATAAAAATAACAAAAAAAAACATCAACTCAATTTTTTAATCTATACAAATAAATAAAATTAAAGTGTCTCTTTGTAATTATAAATTGTCAGCTTTTTACTAAAAGAATTTAAAAGTATATACAGTACTTACACTGGTGTGCAAAAATTAAGGACGAGACGGTTTTTTCAATATAACTTTGTACAAAAGCTTTCCAAATCAACACATTTAATACCATAAGATCCCCAATACGTAAGGACATGTGTAATGTAAGCAACACTTTCTAAAAGAGAAATCAGAGGGATAAAAAGAAGCTTGATTGAAAAAGTAGCATGGAGCGCAATGCGACTGAAGGCCGAAACATCCCTGTGATGGGTGTCTAGCAAGAAACATCCGGTCTTTAGTAGGGGATATGATCTCCCCTGACAGCTAGGCAGGTTTCACAGCGTCTGTCCATGCTGAGAATGAGGGTGTCAATGAGTTGTTGAGGCATATCTGCCCATTCGTCTTGCAGCGCCAATCGAAGCTCCCGAATCGTTACTGGTGGTAAGGTACGAGCTACCAAGCGTCTGCCTAGAAAATCCCATACATGCTCGATGGGATTGAGATCCGGAGATCGTGCCGGCCAATCCATACGTTCAATATCCTCACTCTCTAAGATCTGTTCGGCAGCTACTGTGCGATGACATGGTGCATTGTCGTCCATGAAAAGGAACTGCATACCCATAGCGCCCATAAAAAGACGCACATATGGAAGAAGAATCTCGTTACAATAATGGGTCCCGTTGACTGAACCTCCTTCGAATATGTGAAGGTCTGTACGACTACCAATCATGATGCCTCCCCAAACGAGAACACCGTGACCTCCATACCTGTCCCTTTCAATGATGTTCGAGGGATGATTGCGGCTTCTCCGCTCTCTCCAGATGAGTATGCGATGAGAATCGCTACTCAAACTGAATCTGCTCTCATCTGCAAAGAGTACTCGTCCCCATTCATTGTCTCTCCATTTCCGGTGTTCCCAGCACCACAGAGAACGCCTTCACCGATGAGCAGGCGTTAAAGGAACACACCGTGCAGGGCGTCGTGCAAACAGACCACCATCGTGCAGTCTTCTGGCCACGGTAAAACGCGATATCGGTCGTCCAGTCGCCTGTGTTGTATGTCTAGCGATTTCTCCCGCTGTCTGCCGCCTGTTTCTTCTGGCCTGTTAGACAATGTACCGGTCATCTGCGAGTGTGGTTCCTCGTGGACGACCACTACTAAACCCCCGGATTGCTGTTCCTGTAGTTTGAAATTGTCTCCAAAGTCGTGAAACGATGCTGTGAGCAATTCCAAACTCTGCAGCCACACTTGTCACACTGCGGCCTTCCTCCAACGTCCCAATGATTCGACCTCGGGTAAAAGCATCCAGATGTCGTCTAACAGATTGATTTTTCGCCATTTCTCGCTGAGGCAGCAACTGGTTGGGATTTTAACTGCTATACGGCGTGCAATCTCTTTGCCATAAATACTGATCTTACACCGACAACATGCTTTATACTACTCAGACACTCCCCTATTACCTCTACCTGCATATCTGCGCATTTGCTACCTTACATCACCTTACTTAATCTCCTGATTGGACTCTCGGTCCACTCTGCCTCTTCGTTCAGCTCATATGCTAATTTTTCGACTTCGTCCTTGATTTTTGCACACCAGTGTATATCAAAAAACAACTTTTAAAACTTTTGTTTGTATGTCTGTTTGTTCTGGCTAATCTCTGAAACGACTGTACAAATTTTAAAAATAATTTCCCCAATGGAAGCCTACATTATCAGCAATGAACATAGGGTATATTTTACCCCCGTAATCCTACAGGAACATGAACTATGTTGGCAGAGCCGTAGGTGTTGCTTACTCCCCGCCGAGTTGGCTCAAGATTATTCATTTTGTCAATACCGAAGATTTTTTAAAAAATTTTCTCACATTTGTAACAAATAAATTAAACATAGTGTAATTTAAAATCTTTGCAAAAATCAATTTCTAAGTGGTTTTTTTATTGAATGTCAAACATTTACTAAGTTATGTTTATCAAATGTCAAAGTTAAAATTTAAGAAATATCACCAAGCAGACTAAGAAATTCTCTATTCCGACAATACCAGATATATATTAATGCAAATTTTCTCCCACTTTTTATAGAGAGAAATGGCATAAAGTTTCAGCAAATGTCATGATATTGAAAGCTGTAGGGTAATATAAGATGACAACATCATACAGAGTTTTGATTTATCAATTATTTAATATTATGAATTTTTTAAAAACTAATTTCAATATAAGGCCATATTTTGCACAAAATTTTTCACTTATACTGAACCTACATATTTTATATGCAGGTATTACTATGCAAGAAGCCAAACATGCAAAGACAATCACCGAAAAAAATTAGGGAATTTTACGCAATACTTACATTATCTTGTGGTCTTTCTAATTTTCAAACCCTTTGGAATAAGTACAAATAGTACATGACGAGAGATATCTTACGACAACTGCAGCAAGTACATGCAGATATGCCTTTTAATGAACAAATTTACTACAAAACGCTAATAATAATTGAAAATAAGGTTTTCACAATGGTTGGAAAGAGTGAGTGAGTGAGTGAATATGAACGTCGCACCGAGGCTACACCAGGGATTTTGTGACGGACCTCGTAATTTTAAACCATGGTTAAGTGACGAGGACAGCACCTGAGCTGGCACTCTCCTCTCAATGTTTGGGAAGAAACTAAATAATTTTGGAAGGATTGGTCCACGAGGAGTCGATGGAATTTACTTTGATAATGAAATTGCTAGAGAATTTTAGGCTACGATTTCATAGCATTGAAACATCAAATAGCTGAATTATTCAATCAATTAATAACTCCAGAACTAATACATATTTTCCATCAAGATTTACGTAAAATAGAATCCAGCAGTGGCGCACTCTTTTTTCTTTACGCCCCTGGAGGAACCGGAACTCATTGATAAAGTCGGAACTTTTGGCTAAACTTATTGATAATGTCAGTAAGAAAAAAAAAAACAGAAGATAGCATTGCTGGGGCAGTTTCCGGTACATCCGAGACATTACTGACCGGTGTTCGTACTGCACATTTCGTTTTAAAATTACCGTCGAATCTTGCACAAGAAAATTCACCCATCTGCCATTTCAGAAAAAATGGCTCTCGAGGCAGGCTGCTTCGACAATCTAAGCTTTTGGTGTTGGATGAAATAATGATGGTTCACAAGAAAGCTATAGGAGTCTTAAATTTGAGTCTGCAGGATTTACGAGATAGTACTGATATTATGGGAGGAATGTTAGTTTTATTGGATGGTGCTTTCCGACAAACTCTCCCAGTAATCCAGAGGGGCACACCGGCTGTGGAAATCATTGCGTGTATTAAATCCTCAAGATTATGAACGAAAGTTGAAAAATTCAGTTTAAACACGGATATGAAAGTGAATCTTCATAACGACGTAGATTCGGAACATTATGCAGAGAAGTAATTGAGAACCAGTGATAGATGTATGGACGCAGATGCTGGAGGTTATATTTTACTTTGCAGATAATTTTGTAATTTAGTAGAAAATGATGTAGATCTTATTGCTCAAGTTCACCTGGACTTGCAACAAAATTTAAATTGTGAGCGCAAGACCAATATTGGTTTCTAAAAATGACATTGTCAATAAAATCAACACTGAAATTTTAAAATACGTTTGGGGGAGAAACACTTTCAAAGGATATAATCATGGATACAGAACTAAGTATTTCATCTATCACGATGTTCTAAAAAATTCGCTTGAACTTTGGGTGTACCTTCAAATAAACTTCAATTAAAACTAAATGTGAATTTATGCTTATGCAAAATCTCAATGCGTTTCGAATATTTAATGGTGCGAGGCTTCGGAACACAAAATTGATGAAGAACATACTAGGTGCCACTATTTTAACAGGAGTCAGCAAAGGAGAAAGTGTTATCATACCTCAAATTCCAATTATCGCCACTGACTTACCATTTCAATTCAAACGAGTTAAATTTCCAATCAAAGTCAGTTTTACTATTACTATTAACAAAGCTCACGGGCAAACATTGCAGGTAGCAGGGGTGCATTCGGAAAAGTCATGCTTTTTCTATGGCCAGCCATAAGTAGACTGTTCGTGTGTGGGCAATACCCAAATTTGTCACTTATTTGCACCTGACGGAAGAACGTATAATACGGTATACAGTAGCATCATAGAATAATATTCTGTTTTGAGCTCTTTTAAAGAGGAATTGTAGATACTTTCAAATTTTAAAGTATTAATAGTTTAAGTTATTAGATGTTTGTTGTTAATTATTATAATAAAGTATTTTTTCAGTGTTTTAAACTAAGCTTAAGTTCAGAATTTTTAATTTTGATTGTCCCAGTCAAGCAATAAAAAATTATAATACTCTTATTCTATTTACTTTCTAATAATAATAATGGTGACTTTGACAGTTTTTTAAAGATATCAATGCCAGCGAAGCCGTGAGTAAAATATAGTTTTTAAATAACACAATCACAGGTCATATGTATGTCTAATATATATTTAAAAATATTGAGAAAATCATTATTAATAATATAAATATTTTTCTAAAAACGTAAATACAAATTAGTTAAACTATTAGTAATAGTTGGTCCAACTTGAGTTAAATTTTTAATATGCTAATACAGATTAACACTAAAATTAATTTAAATTTATTCAGTGCGTATTTAATAAGGACTTTAAATTTGTGGAAATTCCTAACATTATTTAGATTTTGTTTATTGTAATTTATAAAAGAGAACAAAAATATAACAATAAGATATACACACAGTCAAATAAAACCTGCACATACATAAATAAAATTCTCAATATATCTATTGCAATTTGAAAATGAAACTGATTCAATTCAATAAATACTTATAGAATTTCTGACAGTAAAATGTTAATGAAAAATAGCAATGACTTTATCTTCAGAATTCTTTTTTTAACGTAAAATCAATGACTTTAGCATTTTTTAAATTTTAACATCAGTTCTTAAACACAACATCCTCTATGGAGGAAAACTTCACATATAATATCTATAGAGATCTTTCTAAGATCTTTAGATGTCGATAACTGCTCGCATAAAGATTTCTATATTTCTATTAAGAAAAGGAAAAAAATCCGTTTTAAATTTCAGACTAATCTTAAAAATAGCTTTATTTCTAAAGAGTTAAACATTATTGTTCAGCTAAGTATTTCCTTCTGTCAAATCGCTTTCCAGAAGTAAGAAGTAAATCTTTTAACTTTCCTATATATATTTTTTTAAATACATTTATTTCAAATATCTTATCGTGGCTTGAGTTTTCTCATCATTTGTAAGCCTTACGAGCACCCGGTCGTTAAGATCACTTGCCCATCGGGGTCTATTATGAGCACAAAGCCGAACCGCAGAAAACGAAAAAGAATTCGTTTTGCCCAGGAAACCCATTTTGGCTTGCAATAGAAGTAAAGTTCCCCAAAAGTACTATTACGCATTTTGACGATAAAGCAATCCAACGATACATGAGATTGCGAACAAAATGTTTTCAAATGCCGTACTTTCTCTCTTTTACAGGTTTTATTTTTGCCCAATGAAAGAGATGACTACTTGACAAGACGGGGCATTTTATTGCTAATTTTTAAGATCCATTAAATAAAATTAAATGTTCTCCACATAATTCCGACTTTGAATAAAAAGTGTCTTAGATAAAATAAATCACCACAGTCATGCATTTTTTGCCTTCGCTAATGATATGAATTTTGTATGATAATACGCTAACACAGATATGGAGATAAAATTCGTAAGTTAACACGGAGAAGACTTCCATTAAAATCCTGGCAGCCCATTTCTGATAATGATATCATCTTTAATATCAGTCATAATGAGCTATTTTTATTTCATGAATGAGATTTTATGAGCTAAATTCGAGCAAATAAATTTACTTTTTTCAGATCACAAATTAAAAGGAAAATATTCCCTGTACCTTATTCTTGGATAATTTATATGTCGCTTGAAATAAATACTTTTTTACACATATTTAATACGAAGTATTAGATAAAGTTTTTTAAAACCAGAAAACATTGTATCGCTGTATAAAATGGGGATTTTATACTCTTAACTTTGAAATATTTATAATTTTAAAATAAATGCATGTTTTCATACAAATATATATATATATATATATATATATATATATATATATATATATATATATATATATATATATATATATATATAGCAATAATATTATAGCAATATATAAAATATATTATAATGTATATATATATATATACAGAAATACAGAAGAGATAATTTACATCAGTTACATTGTTTCCTTCAAAACTCTTTATTATCCATATGATCAAAATGTTTGAAACTATAAGAAGCACATTTCTATAGTTCAAATTAAACTCTAATTGATGAAAGAAAAAATAAATAGACTCATTTTTCATACTATGTAATTTTATCTCATTTTTTTTTTTTTTTAAAAAAACTAAACATTTTCTCTTACAAGTATTAATTTTTTAAAAATTTTGCTTAAGAACTACTTGTAAAACTTCCATGATCTGTAAGTAAAACTTTCAGGAAATATTTTATTTTAAAGATATTTTTTTATATTCAAATCACACACCCACATAATCAATACGAAATTCATATGATAATAACATACACTAAGGTATTAGACTATGAACCGATGCTTCGACTATAGGTGATACATCTCTATTCATATTATTTTACCACATAAAGAAAAAAAGTTTTCACTCACACATGTAAAACATAAAAAAAGACAGTTAAGAATTCGTAGATATTGATATAATTTTTATATTGCATTTTTTTTAAGAAAAAAATAGAGTATATGTTATAAATTCTGGATAATACTCTTAGACTTTTTAAATAAAATAGAATGTTGTCTCAACTCAGACGGCTGTCAGACTTAAAGCAATCGATTTGGTCTATTCAATCTTATACAAGGGGAATTATTTGCATTTTTTCAATGGATAAGTGCAGAAAAGCCTTGTCTTACCAATTGATATTTAACACTCTTAGACTTATTTGAACTTTCTAAATTTAAAAAGGTAAAGAGATGATACCGATATTTGTCTTTAAATACTAAATTTCAACTGAAGAACTTCAACTGAGAATACAAATACTAAAAAAACCCATTAGATTTAAAAATGCCTCTGTGAATTTTAAAAAAACTAAATCAAGGTATTTTATAAATCGAACATTACAATTTGTGATTAATCCATTTCGTTAGTAGTATATATAAGAGTCATATTAAAACTCAATAGAATTTATCTTTATCCAGTTTATTTAATCTTTGAATAACCGAAATCAAAAGAGTTTAAAAAGGTATAATATGACCCAAATCTAATAATAATTAAATTAAAATAATTTTAATTTTTGTATGAATTATTTCTTTAAAAAATTGTAAAAATATTCTCAAAAATGCTTATGATCAAATATAACAAATATTGCTGCGTAGATCAGAGTTCAAGGATTTTATGCAATCAGTCTCAAAGATCAAGGCAATTCTTCTTGAGAGACAGAAATTTTATGCCGAAAAACAATCCTTGAACTATAGAATACAGTACTCAAATTTGCATAATAAATCCCAGAAGGTTTCCATGCCTTCTATAGCGCTCAGACTCAACTATCAGTGCCTTAACTACAAATGTGTCTAAATATTATTCACAAGCACTAGTTCCTCTTTATTTAACAGTTGAAGTAATCACTAATTGCTGGTCGAATCTTCAACGTCAAAACAATACTACTCTTCAATGAGGAAATCAATTCTTACTCTTCAATAGTCAAGAAATGCTATTAATCATTATTCTAAGCAATATTAACTTAGTTTCGCTGAATGACTCTCTACTTATAGGCCTCACAGAAATTTCAAAAAAATCCCCTTACGTCATAGTTCGTGAAAAAAAGTAGATTTCTCCAGTAATCTCCAGAAGAATTTATTCTCCAGAGAAGATCGAGTTGCCAACATAGTAACCACAAATGATGCCAACTTGACTCTATCACCAACATTTCACCAAGTTTTTATTGAAGCGTCATTATAATGTATAAAACTGCGTTGATCGCGGATATTATAATTTTAACATAAAATAATTACAACAGATAGTAATATTAACGTATTACACATCCAAGTATAACTTTTTACACTTTTTTAAGCATTAATTATACAAAATTCGTAACAATATAATAGGCCTGTGTATTTGGTACGTACATAGTAATGATTTCCGCCGTATCATCCAATCCATCCAAGTAGCATATAATAAAATATCACTAAAAGAAAATAGCATATAATATCAAAGGCTCTTTAATGATCCTTACCTGTCTAATGAATAAGGAAATTCTTATTAAATGGTATGGCTCATTTTTTTTCTTTTAATTAAGAGGGCCGGGTGTAGCGTAGTTGTTATAGCATCGGACTCCAGACCGGAAGGCCGGGATTCTATGCCCTATGCCACCAAATACCCTCCGAGTTCACACGGAGTACGTGCTCTTTAAATCATTTGGTCGGAAATTCTTGTGGGCTGTATCACGAGTGCCGGGGACAGAAGAATATTTCCCTCCCCTTCAGTTCCATGCCTAAATTGGGGAGGTAGAGATAGGTGGTGTCGCCATCTATCATCCCATCGGAAAATTTCACCGAGCAGATCTGATTGTCACCTGCATGGTGCTCAAGGACAAGGCCAACGATAGGCGTACTTCTAGCCCCTTCCCTCGATGAATTTAATGGGCCTTGATCTGACTACGTCAGGCAGGTGGCATTAGCCCCAACAACTTAAAAGAAAACATGAGGATTGAGTGTGTGTCGTTGCACTATAAAGCAATACGAGGGCTGTTGACGACAGATCTAGTAATTCTGAACTTCCGTCAAGTGGCAAGGACAACACCAGAGTTGATAACCCCCACCAAACTACCACATTACTCCAGTGGGAGGTCTAAGAGTTCGATAGATTGTGTATCAGTACTTTCTTTACGTCGAGCCATCAACGACACCTGGACTCGAACCCAGGACACGAAATACGTTGAAATATTTCCTTACTCATCAGCTTGTGATACACTTTCTAAAGCACTGGTTTCCAAAAAATTATTTTAGTTAGTTTTTAATCAACTATGATTTACATATTTCACACACACAAACATATATAAATCATATTGGCATGTTTCAGTTTTTTTTGGAGTAAATAGAATACATTATTATTTCGGTACCATAATTTCAGATACATATTTTACAAGCTTCGTTATATATATACGTCACATTTTCTTAAATACTTTTTAGTTGATTTTAGGAAAAGGTTTATTTTATATAGATTTTTTTTATCAACAGCCTTAAACATTCAAAAAATATATCTAACAGCTGAATTGTTACTTTTTATTTTCTGATGGGTAAAATTAGTTAATAAAACTGAGTGTATGTTAATTTTCCTTAAAAAATAACGTTACTGTGTGAATGGTGGATAATTACCTCAAAAAAACATATAGTTTTACAGAAAGGTTCGGCTAATTAATGCTAAAACTATTTAAAAAATTGTATTTTTACATTACCGTTATCATACAATCTTTTAAGAGTATTTTTTTTATTAATGTATGATGTTGATTAATTATATTTACATAAAAGTAAGCTTTTCATGATTGATAAGCTGACTCTATTTTACTCATGAAACAGAAGGACGAGTGAACACAATCTGTACTTTCCGAAATTTTTTTGAAGTCATTACAATACACACTTCATTGAGTGTTGTAAATTGATGCAACATATAATAAAAACATATGCATTAAACATATATTTTTTTAATCATTGAAATTAATTAAATTTTATGAACATCATTATTCATATTAAACATTATTTAAAAGCTTCTAAAACCGAATATAAACATATAGATTAATATACAAAGTGTTGCCAAATTCGACCGACAAATTCAGAGGGGTGATATTAGATGGCATGGGGATAAGAAATCACCATGGAATATGTGGGGTCAAAAAACCCATGATTAATTGTAGTAATTCGCAAAAACAGTTATGAAGGATGTGATATATGTTCTATAAGGTTTGGTAACTCCCATGCTGCTTACTATCACCCCCACTGAATTTGTCAGTCAAATTCGGTAAGAACCTGTATACGAGTACTTATGTTCAAAGATTTTTTTCAAAAAATTCCGTTGCATTTGATTTGATAAAAGTGTGATTTGATAAAAGCTATGAGCGGCGATCGGGAGATCATACTCTTGTCACATTCATCTGTAATCTTCTTGAGACTCTGTACCGTCATGCTTTACACATATCTGCAACACCGTCAAATGCATCGCTCCAATTGAATCTTGCGAATTGTGATCACTCTTTCTGTAGTCCAATTGGAACGTCCCTTTCAGTTGTAACGTATGCTCATATTGTTTGTGAATCTGTCTGCGAGGCATTTAGACGGTCATCCTGCATCGACGGAACCATATTCGCATGCAAATTATGCCTAAGCAATACAAAGTCTTCTGTTTCATGTACTATCCGTATACCCACCTGCAATGAGGTGGAACTGAAACTATTAACTCACATAGACTACCAAATGTAAATTATTTCCATATTATATCATAAGGATATATGTGCATATATAATTTTGTCCAATTCGAATAACTCCTTCTTGATGCGTCACATTCTATATTCGAGACAGTAGGAGGTGGTATATATTCATATATATATATATATATATATATATATATATATATATATATATAATTGCTTACAATAATGAAAAACAGCAGTATTTTATATATATGTGTATGTATATGTATATAATTATATATTGAAATTTTTTATATTGGATTATATATATATAATATTTTGTATCTTTATATTAAAAAGTCGTCTTATAAAATGCATACATACAATGTTGTACATTTTTTAACACTATTTATTAAGCTTTTCTTTTAATTTCTTTCACATTAAATTTAAGCGATACTGAAATCTATACAAACCATCATGTGAATGCAAGTAATAAGATAACTTCCCTTCTGTCTCTTGTATGTGTACGATGGCTTTCTACAGGTTTGTCATTGTCAACACATTATGACCATCAATTTCCTAAACTAAGCTATTATGGTGCTGCTAGAGACACTGAGGAATGATTGATCTATGTTTCAACTGCTCAGTAATACATTTTGTAATTTCTAGGCACAGCTGTCTGCAATTATTCCAATTGGAAAGGAGGTTGTAAAGTTAAGGTTTAACACACATTCAGAATAATGACATATTTGCGAATTTACGTGACATTTAGTGATACATATTACTGTATAAGCTTAAGTAATTGATTTTAAACATAGGCTATTAATAACTTCGCGATGATGCTTTTGGTGACGAGTCAAAGATATATTGCCAAGTTTCGTGACAAAGGATAAGGATTGTCGAGACTTCTAAATGCCGAAATATAGTTGATGGCAATAATTCCAAGAAAAAAATGTATTGAAGATTTACTAGTGAATAATACTTCTATTTAAAACTTATAATTCCATTTCTACATGTGATTTAATCTTGTATATTTAAGCTATGATTGAAAATGATAGGTGGAATACGCGCAAACACATGCGCATGCATCTTTGAATAGATTTAGAAATTAAATTTAGAAATTAATCTCTTAGAATAGACAAACATTAAATAGGTGGTTAATACTCGTATTAAACGGCAAGAAGCACATTAACCTTTCTCAAAATGTTAATTAAAATTAATATTTCTGACTATTGGTAAATGATAAATAATGTAATTAAGTGGACAGTTTGCAAGTTTGAAAGATCCAATTATTCTGAACAATCACACACAGTATCAGAAATCATTGATTGTCAAAAAAGAAAGAAACACTAAAGGAAAATATTTAATTCTTAATGCTTCCGGTCTGAAATCCGAAAGATATAAAATTCTGAGAGCTTTGAAATGGAGAAAAACTTTTTGTGTATTGTTCTATGTGATTTCGGTACAGATTTGTTGCTGGTTTATATGTAATCTTCAATAAAGTGTGCTGAAATAAATTTAAAACATGTCCCCATCAATCACAATTGACTGTAAATAGATAACGATGCCAAAGTAACATGTTTAGTATTTAATGAAATCGTCACACACACATGCATTTATATATATATATATAAAAGAAATATGTATTATATATCAAAAATAAGAAATAATAGATAAAGAACATAACAAGAAATAGCATAATAAAAATATAAAACCTGAACATGAAGAACAAAATTATAGAGAAATAAAAAAAAGAAACTACAAAAAAGAAGAACCTAGCGAGTCAGAAAGCAATTTCGGACTTAGGACCGAATAAGTGGGGTTAAACTAGTTTGAAGAATCCAACCTTCCCCCTTTGCAACTCGGTAGGAAAACCAAATAAAATAAAATAAACAAAACTTCAGAGTTTGGATAACTCAGAGAGTATGAAAAACCACTCATTACTATTATGTAACAAACTCTCCCAAACTCTTAATGCAGAAAAATCACAAAATAATTACGTAAGAAAAGTAGAAAAATGCTAAAAAATTACATAAAAAAAGTATCTTTCAAGAAATAATTTAACATAAATTTACTCACAGAGCTTTTACGAGGAGAATCAAGCGTCTTGACATTATTGAAAATCGATTATTCACCAAGTTAAAAAATTCGAAAATACATAAACACATCTTTTGAGCTGACTTTTAAACCAGCCAGCAAAGACAGGTATGAAAAAGACGACAATCAAATACGGTAGAATTTGAATTGGTTGATTGTTAAAAACGTAAATTTGCTAGGCTCTAATTTGGTTGGTTGTCAACAATGTAAGATATATATGTATAAGATATATATATATATATATATATATATATACATTTTAGTTTCATTTCTATGATGGATCATTGCTGTTTTTGATGCAATTTCTTTAAAAAAATGTCAAATAATCTGGTATTTTTAAAAAGTACAATAGCGCCCCCCAAGTTTTTAAATTTAGCTTTTAGACAAGATTGTAAAAAGTTTTTTCTGAAGAAATATTTCCAGAAATGAATGAAAACAAGTAAAATGAAGCAGTAAGAATAATGTAAAATTATCATTTATTTAAATGATTTTAGGAAAAATAGATACATATTCATAAGTTGAAAATTATAGAGAGTGTACAGAATAAAAAAATTAATATTTTGAAAATAAAGAAAAATAAACACATACGTTTTTTTGTGATTTTTTAATGTGCTTAATTCATGAACAATCTTGATAATAAAATTAATTAGATCCAAATTTCACCATTATATTTCTAATTCAAATTATATATATGCCAAAGGTTTCAAAAGTTCTTCTAAGTGGTAATTCCCATTCTTCTTAGTTACATATAATGATTCCTACTTCTTTTATAACTTTTCTTTTCTTTTCACTCCTTGCGTCTTAAGAATTTTATAATACACTCACACAATTATATAATACACAAAAACTGAGGCATCGTAATGAAACTTGACATGAAGGTACATGTCTGTAAGATATGCAAAAGATTAGAAATGCAGCGAGATTATGCATTACGTATAGCCTGTACAAATCGTTTAACATGGTTCTCCGTGGAGTATAAAACAGGAAACTAAATCTTGTTTAACTGTGCTAAATCGTTTTCAAAAGAAGAGCTGAGGTAAACATGCCTTTACACCATTTTCGAAGACAATATGAGCAGCTGTCACAGTTTGAGAGGGGAAAAATCATCGGCATGATGGAAGCTGGGTGGTCAACTAGGCGAGTATTTCATCAATTAGGCTGCTCTGATTGTGTTGTGAGGAGGTGTTGGGACTAGTGAATTCGAGAGATTCCATGTACACGAAGACCAGGTTCAGGACGGCCTCGACAGACTAGTCCTCGAGAAGACCGCCACATCGTAAGAAATGCACACGAACAGCCAACTGCTACATCGGTCGCCTTCCAGGAACATGTAGCACCTTCACTAGAGGCCCCTGTGCCTTCTCGAACCATACGAAGGCACCTGGCTGAAGGACATTAGGGATCGCGTGGGCTGCCCTTGACGCACACCCATTGGCACCTCCGTTTGAAGTGGTGCCACGCACGAGGAAACAGGACTGCAGTGGAATGGAACCAGGTCGTCTTCAGCGACGAATCTAGGTTCAATATCAGCAGAAATGACAATCGTGTTCGCGTGTGGAGACCCTGTGGTGAACACCTTAATCCTGGCTTTGCTTTACAGCAACATACCACTCCCACAGCTGGTGTGATGGTATGGGATGCCTTTGCCTATAACACACGGTCACCCCTAGTATTGATCCATGGCACCATGGCAGCCCAGTGGTGTGTCAATGACATCCTACAATCACATGTGTTGACACTCATGCAACGGCTCCCAGGAGCCATTTTTCAACAAGACAATGCTCGGATTCCCACACCAAGGGTTTGACAATAATGTCTCTACACTGTTACTACTCATCTTTGGCCTGCCCGATCCCCACACTTGTCTCCAATCGAGCATATCTGGGATCATTTGGGATGGCGAGTTGGGAATCATGGGAGTTTGAACGAACTAAAGGCAAGGTTACAGCAAATATGGAAGTAAATGTCTCAAGACATCATACAGAATTTGTACGCCTCAATGTCGATCGTATCACATCATGCCTTCGCGCTAGAGGGGTTTCAACAGGGTATTAAATCCTCCGTTCTTTTGTCTTTTTCACTGAAATAAATTATCTTTTTTCTTTGATTTTCTAATCATTTACTAATATCAAAGTAGTCATTACGTATGTAAAATTTCGTTTCATTTGTGCGCTAATTTTTTGTCCATGAGTGTAGTTATTTGTAAATTCGAATAAACACGTTGGATATGTATTGAGACGTCCCCCTTTTGAAACGAGTTTCACTCTTTCAGGACAATACTAGACTGAGTTTTGGTGCACCTGCAGCTGGGGTTTCTTTATCGTTTATTTAGAGTTTGGACCTTGGTGCGAGTGAGACTGGACATACAATAGTCTGGTTGTACTACTGTGGACGAGATTGCTTCCGAGGCAGCTGACTGTCGCCTTACATATACAATGGCAAATTGTCATCAAAGGCGGTAAAAGGGTGACAGTGGGCCGAAAGGGCTTGGCCCTTGGAGCATGTGTCGGACACCTGCAGGTTTGTGAAGAAATCAGGGAAGAGGACGATTGGCGGATTATGCGCCAATGGGCTCTAATGATTTGAGAATGAAGGATCGACTCATATGGGCCCACCAATGAAAAAGCGGGAGGGGTGAGAAATGGACTTCCCCTGATGTCTTAAAAAGGCTGGTGAAAAAGAAAAGAGAGAGGAGAAAGAAAGAGCTCGAAAAAGACGAGAGCTGGTCGTTTTCGGAAAGCGGAAAATGGAGGAGCTCGGAGTTTTGGACCGGGATGCTGACCAGGGTCCTGGACGAGAATAAGAATAAACGCCTTGCGGACTGTGCCGAGACAAGCAGTAGAGAAATCTACGTCAAAAAAGGGGGCTATCATACTGGCTAGGCACAGAGACAATGAACTGCATAATGTAATTTAATTTAATTATCTTGATGGGGAAAAAATTAAAATCATTTTTTACTCCCACAACCTTGCTGTGATGTTTTATTTTTACGCTACCTTCTCACTACGTCACAGCATTAAGTAAAATATACCATCATCAAATGTTTGAGAAACTTTGTTACGTCCAAAAAAAATCATTTGTTTTAAATCTATTTATCAGAGACAATTCATGAGAATTTTACAAAATAAAATTATACAAATTTTATAATGAGATATCACCAATTAAAATGATAACTGTATCAAAAATCAGAAAATATATTTTAGGAATTAGTTTTCCTAATTTTTTTAACTAATATTCGTTCATTGATATTACAATTCAATTAATGTTTTTAACAATTATATCAATTTTTAACAGTTATATCAATTTTAGATTCATACAAAAAGCGCATATATTTTAAGAATTACATTTAAAAACGAAACCTAAAGGTAAAAAAATGCTAACAATTATACATTTTGAGAAACATGCTGGAACTTTCAGAGTAAAACTTGTGAGTTTAAAAAGACATTTGAAATATTCAATGTAAAATTTAAAAATAACAAACACAGTGTAAAATTATTTATTTTTAAATAAGAATCAACAATAAACTGAATTTACATTAATATAAATATATCTAAGTTTCTGATGACAATGAAATTTACAATTAATATTTAAACGTGTAATAGACACTTTCAAAGGATTTTCAGTTCGGTAGATTTAAGTCGATAATTGCAGTCTTCTGTTGAATTTTGAATATAAGTGTATTGATTTGAATAATTTAAATCAGTATGCATTCATATATCCTCATAATAAATCTATTAATTAAAATCTCTCTCTTTCTATATATAGTACTCTTAACCATAGAATTATCGATGCTTGAATGCTCCATTAATGGTAGTTTTTAATTGAAACTGCAAAAGGATCATAGTTTATTATAGATTTGTTAATAGTATTATATTTGTGAATGAATATTTGCAATATCCTAAGCAATGCACACACAAATATCAATATCAATCATAGACACCCCCTTATTATGGTTGCATTCTGCAATAAATATACCTTCCAGTTAATTAGGTACTAATTAGAACTGTTAAGCAGCATAATTTAATAACTCCAGAGATAGTACTAGTATAAACATAAACTCGCGGAATTGTCCAGATCAAACGGTTAATGATGTTTATTGCTTGAAATGTGAGAAATGAATTGTGCTGATAAAATCCCGTATGTGTTAGGTCTACCGGAAATTAAGAGCATTAGTTACTGGTTGTGTGTTCCATTATTATAAGAAATTTAGGAGTACTTTCTAAAGGCTGTTTTTAGTTAGTGGAATTTGTCTTACCAAGGTTACAATACAGAAGGGTAACCTTAATCAATTCCTACAATGTAATGATATATACATATATTCCTCGTATATATAAAAAAATATAAAGTTAGCATTTCAAAAATAAGGCTTTGTTTAACAAACACAATTTTGATGAAATATGTAAAAAGACAGAAATACACATGTATTTTTTCAGTGTCATCGATACATATATAGAATAAAAATGACTTATTTACTCATGACGAGAGATCAGAAGAATTAGACTAACCAACTTGAAGTATAGCACAAATTTTTGTTTTGTTGAATAGTGATCCCCAAGGATTGGGCTTTGACGAAAGCGAATACCAAGATGATTTCAAAGCTATTATAGGTAACCAAATTTCATATTTTGAACTTTTAGAACCAAAGTTTTGAAAATTGGTAAGCATTTTTTTTTCTTTTTGCAGGTATCTATTAAGAATGGGATTGGATGAAATTGGCTTGCAATGACGGAAGAGGATACAGAAGTGTTATAGCTGAAAAATGTCCCATTTTAACTTATTAGGACTGCCGACTTAAACATTGAGAGAGAGAGAGAGAGAAAAGTATGTTTCTTTTCTTCAGTAAATGTCCACTAAAAACAAGTTTTTAGGGATTCAGGGCTCTGCGGACGTCAAATCTGAGAAGTTACGACAGCGTGAAATACAAACATTTTGTTTCAGAATTTCGAGTCATGTCCCTATTTAGTCAAGCTCTTGAATGTTTTTGAAATAGCAATGCTAGGGCATAGATATCAAACGTATACATATGTAAGGAATATACATTTATACAGCATCATGAAATACCGAGATTAAAATAGACGTGTTAATATAAGGGAAAATTTAACAAGAAGTACATATTATGCTTTTGAAATTATTAGTTATATAAAATAAGTTTTTTTAAAAAAATAAAGAATGTGTGTGTAGAATACTTTGGATTCTAAATATAAAAAATATAGAAAAATATTTTGTGCTTATATTATAATGTGTGTCGGATTACATATTATAAACATTTCCTTAGGCATGAAATCAGATAATAAAATGTAATATCCGATGCATATATAGTATATTAATACAAATAAATTTCTAATTGAATACATTTCTAATTAAAAAAATAAGCAATAGAATCATATTTTCATTCTTTTAAGATAGCATTGAAAAAATATCAATTGATCAATTGATTTCCATAACAAAATAAGTTATGTTTATAACCCATAAAAGTAAATTAAACCAACTTCGAAAACTCATTTAAAAATAATAGTTTTACTTCATGGAAATCTTTATAGTAATAATAATTTTATGCACATGTATCTATGTATATATATATCTGTTATTGGGATAGTGATTTGAACCATTTTTTAAATCCTTTTAATACATTGCCAGCGTTTCAATTTTCGGTTTATTCATTGTCATGCATTGATTTTACGGCTAGTAAAACAGTGAATAAAAGCAACGTTTTGAAATGTAACTTTATCTTTTTAATTGTCTTTAAGGCATATTAAAAAAATGAGTAACATTATGCTCAGTTAGAATTTAGTTTTTAGTAAACATTTAAAAATCCTTGATCAACAGTGTGCTCTTATAAACTTTATGCAATGTTTAATTCTAGAATAGAGCATTGAATAGGAACTAGTTTGAGTGTACTTTTCTGATAATGCTTTCATTCCATTCACACTGGCAAACAAGTGCATATTTTAGCTTCTTATGTGGCTATAAACTTTTCAGCAAATGCGCAGAAGATATTGCCCAGACTTTGGATCTAATTTTAAACTTTAATAAACAGGATTCGGGAGTGACTTCCTTCCCCTATTTTTTTATGGGTGGGGCGATAAAAAAGGAATTTTGGAAAAACATGACAAACATTTATAAAAACAATATAAAGAAGAAGTAATTCTTTGTAGGTGTAAATGGTATCTGAATGAAAATACGGGTACCAGGCTCAATGATAGCTCGGTGAAAAGGTTAGTAGACTTGGAAATATGGAATTTTGCAAAGACATATATATAGGTTAACTATTAAAGTAATTTATTTCACATTAAGTGTGATATAAGATTTTATCACTTTCAATTGTTGTCACATTACGGAAACTGTGAAATACATGAGTTACGTTAAGAGAGAAGTCACTTAAACATTTATAGGGCATTTTTTTAGAAATGTTTTGTTAAAATATTTTTAGATTGAGATTGATTTATTAAATTAAACCTGCTTATTTTATTACCTAAAATTAAATTGATTTTACACCATTTTTTTGGTTGGAAGTATATTTCCCACCACTTAGTAGGAACCATTCAATGGTAGAATGTCTTACGTTTTACACTTCTTTTTTATATTGCATAACATGGTATATATAAAATATAAATTAAAAATACTAAAATTTTCAATATGATATAATAATTCGATACATTTTGTATTAAAAATTTAATAGTTTATTCATATTACTCACCATGAAGTTTTAGAAAACAAGGATTAAAACACATAGTAGGCCAAAGCAAGCTGTACAAAAGGTATTCGGTTTTCCTCTCATATGCTTTTGTAGAACTGAAACATGAACGTATATATATTTTTTTGTAAAGTTTTGGTTTACGTTCTCCAACTTTATTCAATCGTGCATCATCTGAAACAGTTTTCTTGCTACTCAGAAAATTTACAGTCATTCAGTGGCCGCAGTAGCCTAGCGGACAATGTAACAGACATGGGGCAGGTGTGTCATGAGTTCGAGCCTAGTACCAGTGAAGATCCGTCATGTAGGGGAGCGCTGAGCGTTCAATCTGCTTAGATATCAAATGTCTTCCTTTTTTTGTGCAATAGTTAGGAGAGAGGGTGCCTACTCAGGTGCCGTCCTCGTCATTTGACCATGGTTCAAAATGTCCGTCACCAAAAGCCCTCGAGTAACTGAACAGTTTGACGTTAATATTCACTTACTCATTACAGGTCGTCCATTGCGTTTACGCGTAGAAAATCCAGCAATCAGTACCCGTGTTAGTGAAATTGCTGGCACCACAAAATCATAGAGGGAAAAACAGATTCCCATATCAACACTAGTTTGACCAAATTTAAAAATACCCGGATTGAAGATAATAGCTGAATTCATTTTTATTTTAACGTATCACCAGCCTGAAGAAATGTTATAAGTAATTGTCGAAAGAGTACGAAAGTACACTGGTGTGCAAAAATTAAGGACGAAGTCGAAAAATTAGCATATCAGCTGAACGAAGAGGCAGAGCAGACAGAAAGACCAATCAGGAGATTAAGTAAGGTGATGTACGGTAGCACATGCGCAGATATGCAGGTAGACGTAATGGGGGAGTGTCTGAGTAGTATAAAGCATGTTCTCGGAGTAAGATCAGTATCTATGGCAAACAGATTGCACGCCGTATAGCAGTTAAAATCACACCGAGTTGCTGCCTCAGCGAGAAATGGTGAATAATCAATCTGTTAGACGACATCTGGATGCATTTGCCCGAGGTCGAATCATTGGGAAGTTCGAGGAAGGCTGCAGTGTGACAAGTGTGGCTGCAGAGTTCGGAATTGCTCACAGCATCGTTTCACGACTTTGGAGACAATTTCAAACTACAGGAACAGCTATCCGAGGGTTCAGTAGTGGTCGTCCACGAGGAACCATACCCGCAGATGACCGGTACATTGTCTTACAGGCCAGAAGAAACAGGCGGGAGAAATCGCTAGACACACGACACAGGCGACTGGACGACCGATATCGCGTTTTACCGTGGCCAGAAGACTGCACGGTGGTGGTCTGTTTGCACGACGCCCTGTACAGTGTGTACCTTTAACGCCTGCCCATCGGAGAAGGCGTTCTCTGTGGTGACGGGAACACTGGAATTGGAGAGACAATGAATGGGGACGAGTACTCTTTACAGATGAGAGCAGATTCAGTTTGAGTAGCGATTCTCATTGCATACTCATCTGGAGAGAGCGGGGAAGCCACAATCATCCCTCGAACATCATTGAAAGGGACAGGTATGGAGGTCGCGGTGTTCTCGTTTGGGGAGGCATCATGCTTGGGTAAGTCGTACAGACCTTCACATCTTCGACGCAGGTTCAGTCAACGGGACCCATTATTTTAACGAGATTCTTCTTCCACATGTGCGTCTTTTAGAGGCGCTATGGGTCTGCAGTTCCTTTCATGGACGACAATGCACCATGCCATCGCACAGTAGCTG
Organism: Trichonephila clavipes; assembly: GCA_019973935.1. NCBI lineage: Eukaryota > Metazoa > Arthropoda > Arachnida > Araneae > Nephilidae > Trichonephila > Trichonephila clavipes. The sequence goes on from BMAU01000949.1 coordinate 143,380, forward strand.
CCGAACAGCTCTTAGAGAGTGAGGATATTGAACGTATGGATTGGCCGGCATGATCTCCGGATCTCAATCCCATCGAGCATGTATGGGATTTTCTAGGCAGACGCTTGGTAGCTCGTACCTTACCACCAGTAACGATTCGGGAGCTTCGATTGGCGCTGCAAGACGAATGGGCAGCAATGCCTCAACAATTCATTGCCATCCTCATTCTCAGCATGGGCAGACGCTGTGAAACCTGCCTAGCAGTCAGGGGAGATCATATCACCTACTAAAGACCGGATGTTTCTTGCTGGACACCCATCACAGGGATGTTTCGGCCTTCAGTCGCATTGCGCTCCATGCTACTTTTTCAATCAAGCTTCTTTTTATCCCTCTGATTTCTCTTTTAGTAAGTTTTGCTTACATTACACATGTCCTTACGTATTGGGGATCTTACGGTATTAAATGTGTTGATTTGGAAAGCTTTTGTACAAAGTTCTATTGAAAAAACCGTCTCGTCCTTAATTTTTGCACACCAGTGTAAGTATAATATATCAGTGTTTTTTATTATGGCAGAATGTATTTTGTTTCTTTTATTTCGGTAAATTAATAATTTTTTAAATAATCTTTTTTATTTACTTTTCAATACACTCGCGTCCCCTCGTAGAGTCGTCACGCTCCCCAAAGGGAGTGCCCTCCACAGTTTGAGAAACGCTGGGTTATGAGATCCTACCCTAGCATATCTAATCCCAGGCTTGTATGTTTCAGATGGTCCCCTTTCTTCATCTTTAAACAATCATAAGTGTAGTAAGAAGTTGAAAAAAATGAAAAATAGAAATTTGAAAGAGAGAGATGTACCGTTTTTGAAAAAAAATGAGAAGTGTTATAAAAATAGTTTTATATATATATAAATATATAAATTATCCTCTCTTTCAGGTAAGGTAACTCCTCAATGCAAGGGGATAAATGTTTTAAAGAAAAAAATTATTCTATGAAAAAATACACACATATATTTATTTTTTCACTCAGTTCAAAAATGCAAAAACGGCAGAATTTTCTTGATTACAATGAGATTTTTAGTATAAATGTATTTCTTTTTTTGATGATTTTAGGAAGGGAATACTTTTTCTTTCTCTCATGCACTGGTTGTGTATGTGAAAAAATGGGGTAACTTCCAGATACAATATTAAAAAAATGAAGTAAACGGCATGTTTAAATTAAAACTCACAGACAATTTAACGATATTTTGAGAACTAATACATTTTAATTATTAAATAAATAAATGAATGAAATAGTATCTCAAAATTCATTACTTAACAAATAATAAGTGTTGAAATTTTATTTCCAATTTTATTTAATTTCAACGTACTGTTTTACGTTACATAAATTTTAAATATTAAATACGCTGATAATGTGACTAATTGCTTAAAATGTGGCCGGAATGAAACAAAATTTATCTAACAAGGGGAGAGCACTACTTACAAAATTCATTTGGGATCGAGACTTGGTGTAATAGTAGTACTCGTTTAGTGTGTTTACCCCTCAATGTAATTCCGCCGAATGGCCAGTCAATTCGGAGAAATCAGCCTTCGAAATCCATGCTTAACTTTTATACAATTAAATTTTAATTTTCCACAACGAGTTCGTAGCTTGATTGTTAAATCGTCTGCTTATCAAGCGTGCGGTCAAGGTTCGATTCCACGCTAACGACTTTTATCCTTCAATTCATTTAATTATTTTTTAAATTAAATAAATTTATATATGAAAGTTTTATTAAATATTAAATGATATTTTTTGTAATTATTTTGTATTTTATAAAGTAAAAAAAATTAAAAATATCTAACTTAAATTATTTATGAGTAAATTTATTTAAAATTATTATGAATTCAAATATTTAAAATTATTAATAATTCAAATATTTAAAATTATTAATAAAGAAAACTATTTAAAATTATAAATAATTAAAAATATTTAGAATTATTAATTAAATATTTGAAATAATTATTAAATAAAAATATTTAAAATATTTATTAGTTGACAGTATTAATAATTAAAATAAACTAATTACTTAATTACTATTTATTATAATTAATTATTTATTATTAAAGATTAGTATTAATAAGGAATATTATTAATTTATTACTAAAATTATTTTTAATTTTTACTAAAATTATTATTAATGTTTTACTAAAATTATTATTAATGTTTTACTAAAATTATTATTAATTTATTATTAGAAATATTATTTATTATTGAAATTAAATAAATTTATTTGAAAAGGATTTAATAAATATTTTATAAAATTATAAAATAATTAAATTAATAATATATAAAAAAGACATATTTTTATTACATTAATTATAAATAATTCATTTAATAATAATGATATATTTTGTAAATTATTTTATATTATATATAATGCATTGATCATAGTATATGGTATTTCACATTATAAAACTATTTGTAACTAATTTTTTTTTTGTAAAATATCACTTAATATTTTTTATCATACATTTTATATTATAAATATTTTTATAACGAAAAATATGTTTATAAAATTTAATATAATTATTTATATAATTATACAGTAATTTTTTTACTTTATAAAATACAAAATATTTACAAAAAAATGCCATTTAATATTTAATAAACCTTTCATAAATAAATTTATTTAATTTTAAAAAAAATAATTAAATGAATTGAAGAAAAAAATTTGATCGCGTGGAATCGGACTCTGACCTAGCGCATTGCAAGCAGAGGCTTTACCAATCAAGCCACGAACTTGTAGCGGAAAATTAAAATTTAATTGTATAAAATCTAAGCATAAATTCCGAAGGCCAGAGGAGGCCTACCTCGTTACTAGGTAGGTATCCCTAATTCAGTGACACACTTCAGTATATATATATATATATATACATGCATTACTTGTAAGTTTTTATACTAATTTTTTTTTTCTATAAAAAAATTCTTAATATTCCTCTTCTTGAGAGATACATTAATGTTCTCTTTTTATAATTTCAATAACTATAATGGAAGGTCCATAAAGCATTTCTTAAGCCCTAATTCACTGGCCTAATTCAGCGACTGATTTAGAAATCGTAATAGATCTCCAGTTTAGTCCCAAAACTGTTTTTATATCTATATTTGTAGAGTCTCATCAAATCCAATTTCTCTCTTCTTTTTCATTATAGGTTTTAAACTTTTTCACTTTTATTTTATTATATATAAATGTATGTATGTAAGAAAATTATTTACTCTTTTCCCGGAAACGCGTTAAATGAATTTACTCTCCAGTTGTTGTCTCCTTTTAATATTAAAGTTACGTTTTTTAATCACATTCAGGGGAATTAATCTGATTAAAACTAAATGTTTTTTTTATTATTTTACTAAGAGGAGAAAGTGTTGAAAGGAAACTTCATTCACTCTAATTTCTCTTTGTACTTAAAACGTAAGAAATGAAATTAATCGAAGTTAGTATTAAGTAATATAAAAATAACATTTGCAAATGTTTTTCTTTTGTGTAAATCTTTTCTGAGATTTCCTTAGTTTAAAGAAAAAAGAACCACTTAACGTAATTGGTCTCCAAATATACTTAAAAAAGAAAAGAAAATTAATTTGTTACTAAACAAAAGGCACTGCCAATATGTTTGAACATAACTCTTTTAATTAATAATATTACCACTTATGTAAATGAGTTTTTAAAAAAGCAAATGGTCAGTTTAAACAAAATTGTAAAAAATCATTTGTAATTTAATAAACGTTTTAAGTAACTTGGTTATAACTATCCTTCACTGAGCAAACAAAATCTAACATGAGAGTTAAACATGTATTCCTAAGTGTTTCAATGAATCGCTTAAACTTTGCAAAAATGTTTGCCAATGTAAACTTTTCAAGAACAACATAATTTCAAATAAACAATGTAAATAATATAATTTTATCGGCATACCATTTCAGAGTAAAAACAAAAAAACATTTAATATTCAAAATTGAAATAAAAAATTAAGATATAAATTTGATTCTGTTTTAATCATTTATATCCTAAGTACTAAACTTAATTAGATTTAAGCAGTTTTAAATTATTTTTGAATAAAAATCAGAAGAAAATTCGAATATAATTTCTGAATACATTCTTAAAAAGTATTATGTTTTATGAACATCTTAGAAATAATGGGATAAAATGTCAACATAAATATAGAGAGTATGTAATATCTACTGATTTATTTATTTTTTTTTTCCTTTTTAACATTCCTAAAACATAATTTAAGGAATTTAAACTGTAGCTCCATTAAATGTAGACTATTTGATTAAAACATCTCATCTTTCACCTCTAAGTCAATCTACTACTACAAAAATTATTTTCTATATTATAAAAATACCACCAGCATTTATTCTGCACCAACTATTAAATCAACTTTTCAAAACTCTATGGAAAGAGAGTAAGGTTAAGATAAACTGAATAACAGGGAGATGGCGCAGACATGATGAAAGCAGCCATCACAAGAGACATAAGCGAAAAAGGAAGTTTTCAGAGTAGCAAAAGGCTTATTCAGGAAACTGAAGTGGGGGCATTATCAACATTTGGAGCCCTGGGGTTAATCATTTCTGTATTTTATTTAAGGCAATTTTGGAATTCAAACGAGGATAACAACAAATTTTGTAATTAGTTTTGCAGAATTTTATTTTCATTGCAGACTTAAAAAAGCGGTGAAAAAAATTTTTCCTCGCATATGGGTTAACAGAGATGTTCTATATTGTTGTGAAAATTAAAAAGAAATTATTTAATAAATTAGATAAAAAAAATCTTCACATCCCATAGTTTGTTTCCTTATTGATTGATTTTATAAACGAGTTTATGTTTTAAGCACTAGAATATTGAAAGTCATTTAAAATGTTTTTGGATTCCCGACAGTAAATAAACTGAATTGAAAGTAGCTTACTTCGAATGAGCTTGGAAGTTATGAAAATTAAATGCACGTTTTGCAATTTCTTCTTAAAGGAGAGAGGAGTGTTTTTCTCGATATTTCCAAATGCTTGACTAAGCATGTATTGAAACTTACAAGAATAAAAATGCGTAAAAGTTTCTCTCTCTCTCTCTCTTTTTTGGTAACTAATGCAGTGCTGCCTCAGGGGGATGTGATAACCCGACGAGGGAAGCGTGAGCACATATAAAGTCGAAAATAAAATTTATTTAAAAAAATTATTAATTTACTGCAAGTAAACAAACAAATATATATTCTGACGTAATAAAAAAAATAAAATATACATTTACACTGTTATAATACACTTATAAATATATCAGTGCTGCGCAATGTTCTGTGGTGGCAAAAAATCCTGAACATACGCATTTTTTTGCATAATTTTTGTGTTTGATTTCATTTTACGTTATGAAATTATCGCACTATCTTAAATATTGTTATTGATTTTAATGTATTTTTTATGCTAATTTCAAATCTGTTTGTAGATTTCATCTAAAGTAAATAGTTTCATTGATATATTGAAGAAACTTTGACAAGAAAGCATAAGGTTACTGTAAGAAAGAGTGAGGGTGTTTTCCACCAATGAAATGCTCCATTATTTCAACCAATCAGAGAGCAGTAGCGATAAAGGGTTTGAAAGAAAAAGGTGAAACGTGATTTATTGTATTGAATGCAGTTGTGTGCTTGTGGAAAATAGTGTATTGAAAGCAATTTGAAGTGCGTTTGTAGAAAATATTGGAATTATGGCTAAATTTTCATATCTGCCTGAGAATAATAAAATGTACAAAATAATACATTTGAAGGAAGAAGGTTATTCTATTTGCAAAATTGCTGCTAAAGTACCATGTGGCTTTTCTACTGTTGTGAGAACTTTGAAAAGATTTTCTGAAAAAAAATTTATTGCGGACAGGGGGCGATCAGGACCACCAAGAAAAACATCTTTACGTGAAGACAGGTTATTTCTTTCAAACAAAAAAGCTTAATTCCTCGCACATTTTGAAACAATGGACTTTGACATCAAATGTGAGTGTGTGCCCAGGAACTGTTAGAGGAAAACTGCTGGAAATTGGGTTACGTGGCTGTAAAGCGCGCCCAAAACCATTACTGACTGAATTTCAACGCAAGAGGCGATTGACGTGGACAAGGGAACATTCATTATGGACTATTAAAGACTGGGAAAAGGTAATATTTAGTGACGAGAGTCAGTTTTGTATTTCTGGCAACCAAAGTAGTGCCTATGTAAGACGACGCACTCATGAGGAATTCAGCCCTTAGTGTCTGAAGCCCACAGTAAAGTACCCGACAAAAGTGATGGTATGGGGTTGCATGTCTTCTCATGGTGTTGGAAGACTTCACATCGTTAGCGGAACAGTGAAAGCCATGGATTACATTGAAATACTACAAAATAAATTGCTACCAACTGCGAGAGACCCTTTTCGGGAATCAGTCATGGATTTTTCAGGACGATAATGCCCCTGGCCATCGTGTAAAGGTAGTCCAGAAATGGTTGGAAGACCATGCTGTGAATAGAATGAACTGGCCAGGACAGTCTCCCGACCTTAATCCGATAGAGAGTTTATGGATTAAAATTGGTTATGAAATTTCAATGAAAAAACCTTCAAACAAACGTGAATTAATTGAAGCCTTAATATTTTCCTTCAACCATATTGTCAAGAAAGATCTTCTTTTTAAATTGGTGCATTCCATGCCAAAAAGATGTAGAGCCGTAAATAAAGCAAACGGCTTAACGGCCCTTAAAATATTGATTTTCTAACATGTGACAACAATGTAATTTTCAAAATGCTTATATATATATTAAATATACCGTATTTGTCAATTTTCGTGTTATTTTTCTTTGCATATAATGTTATTCTATATTGTTTTATTCTGCACATAATTCACATTATTGTGTTCAGGCAGCTTTACTACAAAAAATATTTTAGTTATTAAGAAACTAGTAGTAGATTAAAAATCAGCATAAAAAAATAGATTAAAATGAATAACAATATTTAAGATAGTGCGATAATTTCACAAAGAAAAATGAAGTCAAACATAAAAATTACGCTAAAAAATGAGTGTGTACAGGCCTTTTGGCCACCACTGTATTCTATAATTAATTTAACATTACTGAGTTAAGAATAAGTTTATTAATTACCAGTGACCTCATGTACTTGTCATACATAAAATTATATCCAAACATTAATAATTATCTTGATATTTTGTAGTGTTTGTAATTAATCTCTTAATTACCGATTAAAATTATGAGATTCGTTTCCCAAAGCCACCGCTTAGCATGTAACAAAGCGTATGTCGTGTATTGAGGGAGGGTGGGGGTAGAAAAGAAAATAAACTCCTCCGAAATAAATAAGTCCTTCACAAATGCTGTCAAGGTCTTTTTATTGCATTCCAAAGCCTTCGGAATAATCATATGGATAGCAGTTCACAGAAAAGATCGTATTTCGGAAAGACGTATATATACGTCTGGGCTAACAAACGCACTGGCTGAGAGAGACATTTATATACGCCAGCTACACTTAAGAGATTAAAGTCGTATTGTAAGTTTAGCGTCAATGTATAGTATTATTGAATTTAATACATTATTATTGTATGGGGATGTGATGAAAATTATGATTGAATATTGGGTCGTAGATATAGAAATTTTGAGAAACCATGTACTCATGAACATAGATTTTAGCTTGCTTGCAAAGAATCTTAGAGTGTTTCTCTCTCTCCTTCTGAAGGCAACTTATTAACAAATTATAAGTGGATGCCGAATCAATTCCAAAAAAATCCCTGCCGAGTAACATATATTCATAAACTTCATTTGGAAAGCTGTCTGGGCTGTGTGGGCTCATACATCCAGCACAGATGATGAGCCGAAACATTGGTTTTGCCCAAAAGGCAAAAAATAGCTGGTGTAAGTACAATGTTTCGGTTCAAAACATTACAGTGAATGAATTTTCTCACAAGAACACCTTACCAAAAGCAGTTTCTGAAGTGATTAAACCTGTTTTTAAAGATTTATCACACTTGAAATTGTTAAGAAGGTGTTTAGGGGGAAACTCAAAATGCTAATGAGTCATTGAATTCACTGATTTGGAAGTATAGCCCGAAATTAATTGGATCAGGAATTAATGTCACAAAAATAGCTGCATTTATAGCTGCATGTGAATATAATGATGGAAGTAAGAACAGAATTCATCTGATGCGTGCTTTGAATTTAAAAATAAATGAAACAAATGTTTTGAATTGTGTAAATATTGACAAAGTGCGCAAGTCAACGGCTAAGAGACAAGTTTCTAAAACTTCCTTTGAAGCTCGTAAAGCTAAAAACTTAAAATACTCAAACAAATTGAGCAATGCAAGCTTGCGGAGGGCAATATTTATGCTGCTGGGACTTTTTAAAGCATACTGGTATGTTTAATTTTCTTTTCTGTTATTTTTTATCGTTAACTTCATTTTCTCAAAATGAAAAATTTTGCCTTCCGCGCAGAATTTTTCAAAAACTATTTATCATGTCAATATGAAACTTCATACACATGTTCAAAATAAGGCTTTTTATAACTTATACAAAAAATTTTAAACAAATTTATATATAATTTTTTTTATTTGTGTTTTAATTGAATTTTTTCATAAAATTTTAAAATTTTCTTCATAATTGTATTTTAAAAATTTTTTTGTTCTCTAAATGCTTTAAAAGTGTGTATAAGTTCAAAAAGGAACATTTTTATATCAAATAAAATTAATTTTGTGAATTTTGATCAATTTTGTTCAGATTTCTGCGCGGTGTAAATGCTAATTTTCATATTTTTGAAAAATTGACCAAATTTTATTTCTTAATAACTTTTTTAATTTTTTCTCAAATTTTCAGAAAATTTGAGAAATAATGTAAATATATATGATTATCATGTGGTAAAAATTTCAAAATATTGTTTTGTTTTATTGCTAAGTTACATTGGTTTGAAGAAGGATGTTTTCTTCGAGTGCATGGATATCTGTTAAGGCTCCTATGACCCCCTTAAATCTGCTTGGATCTCACCGATTTCGGTGGAAACCGGGAGTCCTTTGATGACAATTTTCAGGGGGCGGGAATCTGGCGGGTCAATCACGTAGAATTCCTCGCTTTTTTCTTTGAGGTAGGCCGTTACAATACGATGTTCGTCGGCGCTTTGCGTGAAGATTTTAAGGTATTTCCCTGCTAACTTTACGTCGCAGTTGGGGAAATCTTTATTTAAGTCTTTGATGATTATTTTATAATTATCTTTTTTATATTTGAACATAATTGGGGGGACTTTAGGACGGGCGGTAGTTGGAGCCGTTGTTTGATTTGAGGTCGGGAGTGTCATTTCAGGTTCCTTTCCGGCAAGACTACTGAATTTATTCTGAACGCTGATAGGCTGACTGGTCCCGGCAATGGAATCAGAAAGTTTTAATTTTTTCGCAACTTTGGGGGGTTAACCACCATCGGTATTTGGGTTTGCTATTTTCTTACTATCGTCGCTCATTTGACGCGAGTGTTTTTTCACATTAGTTTCTGAGGGGTCATTTTGCTTGATAGAATTATTAGCATTTTCCGGGCAATCCAATACAGGGCAAGAAAGAATCAAAGCTAACTCACCCAATTTGTGCTCCTTCAGAGAAGAGATTTCGTCGTGTTCTTTTAGATATCCGATGAGGGTGTCATCGTCAGTGAGGTCTGGGAATTTCTTTTCACTTTTGATGCAGTGCTCAAGGAAGGAGAGTCTACCATTCGTCATCTTGATAAGTTTTTGAATCTCCTTGTGGTGACAGCATTTGTCATTGTCAGTTTCTTGTGGAGGAGGTTCAGCGGCTTTCTTTTTTGGATCTTTTTGTTTTCGGCGCTTATCATTGCCCTGAGCGGTTTTTCTGTCGCGTTGTTGGTTGTGATCATGCAATTCCATTGCGTCCAATAATTGGAGTGGGCTCATTCCTCTGTAGTCAAACATGATTATGTGAATTGGCGTACCATCGGGTGGTTCGGTTTCCATGTCTGACATCGTAACAATATACTCACCATCCGTTGCGAAGGAGTTAATGATATCAAAAAAACGACACATGCATTTTATACTGTCTATTTGAAATTACCAAAGATCTAAAACATGCAATGAAAAAGACAGTTGACTGAATGTTTTATATTTATATGATTGTAATGGCCATCATACTCAAATTAAAAGTTTAATTCAGGAGCTGCACAACTTTTGTTCCGCATGTTTCCTCCAACCACTAGTTACTCAGAACAGTAGAACATATCAAATTTCGCCACAAAAAGAAAATATGCACCGGTGCAGTATTTTTAGACTTGCAAAAAGTAAGCATTCGAACACGTGTGTCACACATGGTACTGTACACTGTATATATATATATATAAAATAAAATAAGGATACCATGTGGAAAAGTTGTTTAACATACAAGGCCAAAGAAGAAAGAAATTGGAGTTAAAAAAATAACAATTGAAGAAACAAAAAGCGTCTTTGGATTAGTCTTCGGAGACTACTCCAAGTATTTGATATATATCAAGACTTGAAGTAATGAAAAGTACAGCCGGTTTAAGAAATACAGCTTTATTCCAATGATTCAGCAAATGTTTCTGTACCCCTCAAGCCATAACAAGAGACGAGCAGAATTTAAAGTTTCGATCAGGAGCGAGAGTCCGTTCATCCACGTGCTTTTAGTAAGTCCGTCGAAGTTGAAGTCAATGCACTTATGTGGGAGGTGAGTTGAGTTGTCCTGGCAGAAAGTTTACCCCAAATGATATACAAAGAGCTGAGGATTCGTCATTTATCTCTCTTAGATTGATACATGCAGATATATCGTGCATATACTACATAACTGGAGTAAAATAAATTAAAGATATTGCACTGAAATCCATTGTTGATACTAATTTAGTAGCACTAATTAACTTTGAGTTGATTTATTGTTAATTGACTTTTTTTTATAATCAAAGGAATCATGTAAAACATAAATTAATAAAATTTGATGTTTAAAAATAGGCACTTTATTTTAATAAATATCAATTTTAACTAAGAACATTTTTGCAAGTGCAAGACTTTAAATCAGTAAAATTTGAAAGAAGTTTTACAATGTCTGCATTAATATATCATTTGATTTTGGAACAGGTATGTTTCGGTAAGTAATTACATTTTTAATTATGGAACTAAAAATAAGTGGAAAATTCCTAAACTAAAGGGGGAAATGGGCATAAATGAAACAAGTCTTTTTCTGAATACTCTATTATATCGACTTAACGCACATTACGCCTAATACAGGACGAAAACCTTTATCAGGAAAAGGTAGATTAAATAGAAATTAAAGCAGATATAACTGTGATTATTTAATACGAAACTGAATATAGCAAAGAAATATATATATAATACACTGCTGGACAATTGCTAAAGACGGACCACAAATTGCTATGTAGCATAACATTAAGCGAGACATGAGGCCTAGTAGGATAAAATATAGTTGCCACACTGTTCAGACATTAGAATAAAGAATATTTATTGTTCTGGAAAGTACAAAAAGCTTTGAAACATCTGAAAGAAAAAATGTTCATTTGATCTGCGTACGGAGAAATGGAACAATGCATCTAAAAGTCAGCAGGCACCTTAAAGAAAGGTATCAGTACGGGATATGTCCACCGTGGAGTGTGATGCAACATTCCACACGTCGTACCATACTTTGCACAACATTATTCAGCAGCTGTTGAGGCAATTTATACCATTCCTCTGTGAGTGCAAGGATGAGGGTGTTCTTGTTTGTCGGAGGATAGTTTCGACCAGCAACTTGCCTCCCAAAAGCAACCCCAACATTTTCGATGGGGTTTAGATCTGGAGAACGCGCTGGCCATACGAAACGTTGAATAGCCTCGCTGTTAGGCAATCCTGAACAGCGAGTGTTCGATAAAATGTTGCGTTGTCGTCCATAAAAACAAATTTATTACCGACAGCACCACGGAAAAAGACGAACATGAGGAAGTAGAACTTCATCAATGTATCGTTGGCCCGTCATAGTCTCATTCGCAACCACACGTAAACGCGTGCGGCCATTGATCATGATGCCGGCCCACACCATGATACTGCATGTCGGATATCGGTCCTTTTCCTGGATATTTTCTGGACGATAAGCAGTACCACTCTCGCGCCAGATCAGTTGGCGTCTACAATCCGATGACAGACTGTACCTACTCTCATCTGAGAATAGTACGCATGCCCAGTTCTGTTCAGTCCAATTGTGATGCTTACGACACCATTGCAAACGGGCAGTACGGTGCTGTCTGGTCAATGGGACACACACAACAGGTCTGCGTGCGTATAGTCCTTCTCCCCTCAAACGTCTGGCAACAGTTTTTCGGGAGATCTGCTTTCCTGAGGCAGCAAGAAACTGATTCGCCACCTGCTGAGCTGTGGTGCGCCTGTTCCTTTTTGCTGATAGGACGATATATCTGTCTTCTGCAGGCGTCATACTTCTAACATGACCTCCCCGTGCCGTCTACTACACATTCCCAGTAGTTTTAAATGACTTCCACAGGCGTGAAACAACGCTGTGACCGACGTCGAACTCCCCTGGCAACATCTGTTATTTTTCGCCCTTCTTCGTTCTTTCCAATAATTCGGCCACGCATAAAATCATCTATGTGATGTCAGGAAGACATGCCAAAAATTTGAAGTTCGTCTATTAAATCTTTCCTGTAAAACTTTGACTTGAAACAACAACTGTCCACACGCGTCAAAACCTTTATAGCTCTTATGAACGCTATCACGTGATGAACAGACGTGGGAAAAAAAAATTGCATACTCATACTTCTTCTTACTAATATCCCGCACTTATTCTAATTTTCCACATTTTGCTTCCTTTCATTTTGTGGTTGCTATGAATGATAGTGTTATCCGACCTAAGCAATTGTCCAGCAGTGTATATATATATATATATATATATATATATATATATATATATATATAACCATTGTATCTTATTCTCAATTACTTCATCTCGGAAAAAATATAAGTTTTACAAAAAAATTTGTTACAATATAATATTCTGAAATATTCATATAAAGCAACTTTTAGGAACAGAATTTAAAAATATAACCGCTCATAGAGCCCACACAACAAGCGCACTCATAATTATATATATATTAAACAAGTAATAATTACTCAGTATTTGAACAATTGTTTTATTAATAGAATTACTTACATTTTTAGACCAATTTGAAAAGATGTTTCTTATAACAACATTATGTTTTTATTAAGGTATCCGACTACGTTCGGAACCTTGATTTTACAAAGCACATAAATTGATAATTTTCATGATATTTAGTGTCACTTAGATTAGAATATATGCATAAAATTGTTTTAAGGATATTTTGAAAAAAAATATTTAAATATAATATTTTGGCAAAAATTTACTTAGAATAATATTTCTTCCAAATGTTCTCCTGTTGTGAAAAATACTTCTATTATAACAATATTTTGCCTCTATATAGCTCAGACCTCTCGACAGACGCTCAACTAGAATTTTTGAATTATATAACTTAGAAGTGGGTTTATTCATATTTTACGACAACAGAGGGGAGCAATTTTAATAAAAAAACGCGAATAATTATTTCAATTAGTGGTAACTCTGAAAATAATGTGAATTTTTCAAAATTTCTAGTTGAGCCTCTGTAGAGAGGTCTGAGCTATATACTGGCAAATTATTATTATAATAGAATCATTTTTCACAAAGGGAGAACATTTGGAAAAAAGATTATTCTAAGTTAATTTTTTGCCAAAATGTCCTTGAAACAATTTTAGGCATGTATTGTAATCTGAGCGACACTAAATATCATGAAAATAATCTATTTATGCGTTTTTTTAAAAAAAAAATCACGGTTCCGAACGTAGTCGGATACCTTAAGTGAAGGTAAAAATATACAGTTATGCATGCTAAAATGGAGGGATATTAATTTATAATAGTTTCAATTCATTCTTTTTAAGAATTTTAAATAATTTAAAGAATCCTTCTTTAGGGAAAAAATCAAAACATTAGTTACTAGTTAAAAGTATTTCACTCACATTTACTACAGTTTACTTTAAAATTATTTTTAAAAAAATCTATTCCAGCATAACAGAAAATTAAATAAATCCTTTGAACTTAAATCTCTTAAACTGAAACTTATTGAAAATATTTGTTATGAATGCATTTTTCAAAACACTACATCTAATCCATTTATTTCGAACTTCTCTAAAATATTTATTGATAAGTTTGGTGTTATGAATAACGAAATTAACTATCATTTTAATTTCTAAAACGCGATCGTTAATGTGAACATCGATACAGTTAATTATTTAAAATGCTTAAAATTAATCATTTTAAAATTCAAAAAATTTATTAACATTCTTTTATTTCTCTATGTTAAATTTTTACCTTTTAAAATTTATTTGAAATCCAATAAAATCACAGATTTACTTTAATAGATTTTTCAACTGAAAAATATTATTTAGAAATAACATTTATTTCACAAAACAGTTACTAAGAAGAAATATAACTAGCGTTCAATAGATTATGAGAAATTATAAAACTCACTGTGACTTTACTGAATTTCAAAATGTATTTCTTTTTTCATAATTTTTTATTAGACATGGTGAAAATATTTAAGAAAAACAGTATTGGTTTCTTTATAGGAACATTTTTCAGCAAATAAATTTTTGTGAAAATGTAAAAATAGTACATATTTTTTTTAAAAAAATCAAAGCTAGAAAGTTTACACGTTTTTAAAATTAATTTTTCTTTCTTTTAGTGCCCGCATCTTCTCTTTCTTTTATACAGATTTTAGTAAAATTTTTTTATATATAGGTATTCTATGGTTGGTGGCAGATATTTTCATTTTTCATGGAGAAAAGTCGATATAAACAAAGTATATCTCACTTAGTTTCATTTTCTTTAAGAAGGAAAAATAGTATCGTTTTAGTGACCAAAAGTTTTTTTCTATACACAATGACGAATTATAAACATTTGTTTTCATATAGGATTAGAACTTTCAGAAAAAACAGCGAAAAAGTAAATTTTCGTAGAGAAATGCATGTTTTTATAATTAAGAAGTTATAATACTTATAAATAATCCTGACGTACTGAAACCATAGTTAACAATAAAGTAAATCATACACAAAAACAATAGTTATATATTACGCCTCCGCACCCCTGGAAGGCGATTTTCGTAAAGCCTGTTCTTAGAGGATCTTTACTTATCAAAAGAAATAGGATTATGAAATTTCAAACATGTAAATCTAGTAGTTCAAAACAGAACTTTTTTATAGGAACTTTCCTCAACCCCCTTTGAAATTCGATTTCCACAAAACCTATTCTTAGCTCTGTACTCAACATAGAAGGAATACTTTTGTTAAACTTAAAAGGCTGTTATTTTAATGGTTCAAAAGTGGGATTCTTTTTTATCTGTAACATCCCTATAACTTTAGAAACCTATTGTATTTGTATTTCTGCAAAACCGCGATCTTAGTTAATCTTTATTAAATAAAGAATCATTTTCCAAATTTCAAGTCTGGAGTGTAACCGTTAAAACAAAAAAACTTAAACTTCGTATATACCTATATTGGACAAAAGCATTCAAAATAATTGCATTGTAAAATAATGATTAATGTGTAAGAAAACTTATTTAAAATTAAGTTTTAATATTTTTTTATATTATTTACAGTTACATAACAATTTATTAGTAAATATCAACAGTAAAAAAAATATATTTCTAAGAAATTCTAAGAAATCCATTCATTATATATGTAATTTTTTTCTAATCGAAATTAAAAAGAAGTCAAAATGACTTCCTTTGGGCAATCTAGCGTTAAAAATGAGAGTTTTTTTATAACGTCACCGCAAACCACTTTAGAAGTTGATTTGTACAAACCTCTTTCTAAGTAGATCGTTACTCATTGAAAAAAAACTTATTTACCAAATTTAAAATCTGTAAGTCTAGTAGTTCCAAATTCGTGATGAATGAGCCACTTTTCACCTATTTATATATTGTGGTAAAAATAAAAAGACTAAATTCATGATTCTTATGTAATTTTTTAATGAAAAAATGTATTCTTAACAATAATTGAAAGATTTACATTTTGAGAAGGATTCTCATTTTTGGTATTAAAATACATTAATTTGTTTTCATTTTTATTCTCAAGTATACATATGGCATGCGAAATAGTTCACTTTTAAAATCTGCAGTTACTGCAAACAATTGTCTATGTCAAGTGTAAACTTATTTAAAGAGTCGGAAATTCAACTCAACTTCCAGAATATATGAAATAATTTTTTGGTACATTGTCTATAAAAAAAAATATTTAAATATTCTTTTATAAAGTCTCGTAACACCATTCTGTCAGGTGGTAATTAAGCAATTGTGTGTTTAATTACTAGAGCATAATTAATTGCTTAAACAATTGGGGTTCTTCAAGAAATATTTTATTGGATTTTCTTCAGTCAAACGCTTTAAAGTTCTAAATCAATAACTTATGCATAATTCTCTTTGTATTTTACATAATACTTTGACTTTGATATCCATATAGTTGTGCTAAGGAAGCTCGTTTTAATTACCGGAAGTAGATTTTAATAGTTAAATGACTTCATAAAGAAGAAGAATTTAACGTATTTATTCGAATCTAAGCCGCACCGCAGATTTTCTAAACGTTTTTATGAAAAAACGTTAAAACCATTTTATTTCCGCCTTATCTTATTTTAGTATATATGGATACTTGGAATTAAATATATGTATATATATACACTGCTGGACAATTGCTAAGGACGGATCACAAATTGCTATGTAGCATAACATTAACCGAGACATGAGGCCTAGTAGGATAAAATATAGTTGCCACACTCTTCAGACATTAGAATAAAGAATATTTATTGTTCTGGAAAGTACAAAAGCTTTGAAACATCTGAAAGAAAAAAATGTTCATTTGATCTGCGTACGGAGAAATGGAACAATGCATCTAAAAGTCAGCAGGCACCTTAAAGAAAGGTATCAGTACGGGATATGTCCACTGTGGAGTGTGATGCAACAATCCACACGTCGTACCATACTTTGCACATGATTATCCAGCAGCTGTTGAGGCAATTTATCCCATTCCTCTGTGAGTGCACGGATGAGGATGTTCTTGTTTGTCGGAGGATAGTTTCGACCATCAACTTGCCTCCCCAAAGCATCCCACACATTTTCAATGGGGTTTAGATCTGGAGAACGCGCTGGCCATACGAGACGTTTAATACCCTCGCTGTCTAGACAATCCTGAACAGTGAGTGTTCGATGACATGTTGCGTTGTAGTCCATAAAAACAAATTTATCACCTACAGCACCACGGAAAAGACGAACATGAGGAAGTAGAACTTCATCAATGTATCGTTGGCCCGTCTTAGTCCCATTCGCAACCACATGTAGGCGCGTGCGGCCATTGATCATGATGCCGGCCCACACCATGATACTGCATGTCAGATATCGGTCCTTTTCCTGGATATTTTCTGGACGATAAGCAGTACCACTCTCGCGCCAGATCAGTTGGCGTCTACAATCCGATGACAGACTGAACCTACTTTCATCTGAGAATAGTACGCATGCCCAATCCTGTTCAGTCCAATTGTGATGCTTACGACACCATTGCAAACGGGCAGTACGGTGCTGTCTGGTCAATGGGACTCACACAACAGGTCTGCGTGCGTATAGTCCTTCTCCCCTCAAACGTCTGGCAACAGTTTTTCGGGAGATCTGCTTTCCTGAGGCAGCAAGAAACTGATTTGCCACCTGCTGAGCTGCGGTGCGCCTGTTCCTTTTTGCTGATAGGACGATATATCTGTCTTCTGCAGGCGTCGTACTCCTATCACGACCTCCCCCGTGCCGTCTACTACACATTCCAGTAGTTTTAAATGACTTCCACAGGCGTGAAACAACGCTGTGAGCGATGTCGAACTCCCTGCCAACATCTGTTATTTTTCGCTCTTCTTCGATCTTTCCAATAATTTGACCACGCATAAAATCATCTGTGTGATGTCGGGAAGACATGCCAAAAATTTAAAGTTCGTCTATTAAATCTTTCCTGTAAAACTTTGACTTGAAACAACAACTGTCCACACGCGTCAAAACCTTTAAAGCTCTTATGAATGCTATCACGGGATTAACAGACTTGGAAAAAAATTGCATACTCATACTTCTTCTTACTAATATCCCGCACTTATTCTAATTTTCCACAGTTTGCTTCCTTTCATTTTGTGGTTGATATGGATGATAGTGTTATTCGTCCTTAGCAATTGTCCAGCAGTGTATATATACACTGGTGTGCAAAAATAATGGACGAAGTCGAAAAATTAGCATATCAGCTAAACAAAGAGGCAGAACGAACAGAAAGACCAATCAGGAGATTAAGTAAGGTGTTGAACGGTAGCACATGCGCAGATATGCAGGTAGACGTAATGGGGCAGTGTCTGAGTAGTATAAAGCATGTTGTCGGTGTAAGATCAGTATTTGTGGCAAAGAGATTGCACGCCGTTTAGCAGTTAAAATCACACCGAGTTGCTACCTCAGCAAAAAAATGGTGAATAATCAATCTGTTAGACGACGTCTTTATACTTTTACCCGAGGTCGAATCATTGGGAAGTTGGAGGAAGGCCGCAGTGTGACAAGTGTGGCTGCAGAGTTCGGAATTGCTCACAGAATCGTTTCACGACTTTGGAGACAATTTCAAACTACAGGGACAGCTATCCAGGGATTCAGTAGTGGTCGTCCACGAGGAACCACACCCGCAGATGACCGGTACATTGTCTTACAGGCCAGAAGAAACAGGCGGCAGACAGCGGGAGAAATCGCTAGACACACGACACAGGCGACTGGACGACCGATATTGCGTTTTACCCTGGCCAGAAGACTGCACGGTGGTGGTTTATTTGCACGACGCCCTGTACGGTGTGTACCTTTAACGCCTGCCCATCGGAGAAGGCGTTCTCTGTGGTGCCGGGAACACCGGAATTGGAGAGACAATGAATGGGGACGAGTACTCTTTACAGATGAGAGCAGATTGAGTTTGAGTAGCGATTCTCATCGCATACTCAACTGGAGAGAGCGGGAAGCCGCAATCATCCCTCGAACATCATTGAAAGGGACAGGTATAGAGGTTGCGGTGTTCTCGTTTGGGGAGGCATCATGCTTGGTAGTCGTACAGACCTTCACATCTTCAACGCAGGTTCAGTCAACGGGACCCGTTATTGTAACGAGATTCTTCTTCCACATGTGCGTCTTTTTAGAGGCGCTATGGGTCTGCAGTTCCTTTTCATGGACGACAATGCACCATGTCATCGCACAGTAGCTGCCGAACAGCTCTTAGAGAGTGAGAATATTGAACGTATGGATTGGCCAGCACGATCTCCGGATCTCAATCCCATCGAGCATGTATGGGAGTTTCTAGGCATACGCGTGGCAGCTCGTACCTTACCACCAGTAACGATTCGGGAGCTTCGATTGGCTCTGCAAGACGAATGGTCAGCAATGCCTCAACAATTCATTGACACCCTCATTCTCAGCATGAGAACCTGCTTAGCAGTCAGGGAGATCATATCCCCTACTAAAGACCAGATGTTTCTTGCTGGACACCCATCACAGGGATGTTTCAGCCTTCAGTCGCATTGCGCCCCATGCTGCTTTTTCAATAAAGCTTCTTTTTATCCCTCTGATTTCTCTTTTAGTAAGTGTTGCTTACATTACACATGTCCTTACGTATTGGGAATCTTACGGTATTAAATGTGTTGATTTGGAAAGCTTTTGTACAAAGTTATATTGACAAAACCGTCTCGTCCTTAATTTTTGCACACCACTGTATATTTAAATACTAACATCTTAACTTTTTTGTACTTTACTCCACCAATTAGTGAGTTAGCTCTCACCTTTTGCACAAACTACTTGACATAAATTCCATAACTTAAGCATTTAATTACGCGTACTCAATATTTTTTTTAATTTTCAGAACATTCATCTTTACTTTTAGGGATATTTTACGGAGTAAATAAAAGTATATTGAATGAAAATTCCTTAATATCCAAGTAACTCCAAATCATAGTTTTATTTATTGATGGACCATTAATTGAAATTTTCACTGTATGAAAGTTCACGCATTTATCTAGTTTGATTTTTCTTTGTTGCATTTATTAAGACCAAGTTTATATAATTTGCTCCAATGGTGTGTGTGAGTCGGGTAACATAATTTTTTTTTTATATAAATAAGAATATAAACTCTATTTTTATTAATTTATTGCAGTGTAATAATATAAAAAATTGAAAATACTTGATTGTACAGGAAAGCAAGGAAACTTACCATGAAATCCAGCGTACACTTTGAACAGAAAAAAAATACTGAAATTTACGGATGCGCGTTATACCCCGAGTATAAAAATGAGAGCTTTAAAAATAAAAAAATAAGCATAGAAAAAAATTAGACTCCTACATAGATCGAAATACTGTTTATCTGAATGAAACACCACACCTCATGTTCTTAACGAGTTGTAGTTCTAGAAGCATACTATGTTTTCGAGAGCTTGGAACAGTATTTCGCATGCTTGACTGCGAAACATAAGAGGGTTGCTCTCATACATTTCGAAAGGGCAATTTTCTTCGTAAAAAAGGAGTGTGAGTTATACGGAGAATATACCTAAAAGTTAGAAATTGAATCTTGAAAGTATGCGTGCACGATATACGATGGTGCGTGTTATACGCCTGATTTTACGATAGTTCTCATATTGATCGCATATATTTTTATATCAGACATGAATTATCATTTTAGTAATCATTTTGAATAACATATTCGTAATCATATAAGTAATAACATATTAGTAATCATATAAATAATAACATATTAATCATATTAGTAATCCTATAAGTACTGACATATTAATCATATTAGTAATCATATAACTAATAACATATTAATCACATTAGTAATATATTAGTAACCATGTAGGTAATAACATTTTAATCTTAGAAGTAACATATTAGTCATCATGTAAGTAATAACATTTTAATCTTAGAAGTAACATATTAGTCATCATATGAGTAATAACATATTAGTAACCATATGAGTAGTAACATATTAGTAATCATATAAGTAATAACATATTAATCATATTAGTAACATATTAATCATATTAGTAACATATGAGTAACATAGTAATCATATAAGTAATAACATATTAATCATATTAGTTAATCATATAGGTAATAACATATTAATCATATTAGTAATCATATAAGTACTGACATATTAATCATATTAGTAATGCTATAACTAATAACATATTAATCACATTAGTAATATATTAGTAACCATGTAGGTAATAACATTTTAATCTTAGAAGTAACATATTAGTCATCATGTAAGTAATAACATTTTAATCTTAGAAGTAACATATTAGTCATCATATGAGTAATAACATATTAGTAATCATATGAGTAGTAACATATTAGTAATCATATAAGTAATAACATATTAATCATATTAGTAACATATTAATCATATTAGTAACATATGAGTAACATAGTAATCATATAAGTAATAACATATTAATCATATTAGTTAATCATATAAATAATAACATATTAATCATATAAGTACTGACATATTAATCATATTAGTAATCATATAACTAATAACATATTAATCACATTAGTAATATATTAGTAATCATGTAGGTAATAACCTTTTTTATCTTAGAAGTAACATATTAGTCATCATGTAAGTAATAAAATTTTAATCTTAGAAGTAACATATTAGTCATCATATGAGTAATAACATATTAGTAATCATATGAGTAGTAACATATTAGTAATCATATAAGTAATAACATATTAATCATATAAGTAACATATTAATCATATTAGTAACATATGAGTAACATAGTAATCATATAAGTAATAACATATTAATCATATTAGTTAATCATATAAGTAATAACATATTAATCATATTAGTAATCATATAAGTACTGACATATTAATCATATTAGTAATCATATAACTAATAACATATTAATCACATTAGTAATATATTAGTAATCATGTAGGTAATAACCTTTTTATCTTAGAAGTAACATATTAGTCATCATGTAAGTAATAAAATTTTAATCTTAGAAGTAACATATTAGTCATCATATGAGTAATAACATATTAGTAATCATATGAGTAGTAACATATTAGTAATCATATAAGTAATAACATATTAATCATATTAGTAACATATTAATCATATTAGTAACATATGAGTAACATAGTAATCATATAAGTAATAACATATTAATCATATTAGTAATCATATAAGTAATGACATATTAATCATATTAAAAACATATTAGTAATCATATTAGTTATCATATAAGTAATAACATATTAATCATATTAGTAACATATTAGTAACCATGTAAGTAATAACATTTTAATCTTAGTAGTAACATATTAGTAATCATATGAGTAATAACATACTAGTAATCATATGAGTAATAACATATTAGTAATCATATGAGTAGTAACATATTAGTAATCATATGAGTAATAACATATTAGTAATCATATAAGTAATAACATATTAGTAATCATATAAGTAATAACATATTAATCATATTAGTAATCATATAAATAATAACATATTAATCATATAAATAATAACATATTAATCATATAAATAATAACATATTAATCATATTAGTAATCATATAAGTACTGACATATTAATCATATAAATAATAACATATTAATCATATTAGTAATCATATAAGTACTTACATATTAATCATATTAGTAATCATATAACTAATAACATATTAATCACATTAGTAATCATGTAGGTAATAACATTTTAATCTTAGAAGTAACATATTAGTCATCATATGAGTAATAACATATTAGTAATCGTATGAGTAGTAACATATTAGTAATCATATAAGTAATAACATATTAATCATATTAGTAACATATTAATCATATTAGTAACATATGAGTAACATAGTAATCATATTAGTAACATATGAGTAACATAGTAATCATATTAGTAACATATGAGTAACATATGAGTAATATAGTAATCATATTAGTAACATATGAGTAACATAGTAATCATATAAGTAATAAAATTTTAATCTTAGAAGTAACATATTAGTCATCATATGAGTAATAACATATTAGTAATCATATGAGTAGTAACATATTAGTAATCATATAAGTAATAACATATTAATCATATTAGTAACATATTAATCATATTAGTAACATATGAGTAACATAGTAATCATATAAGTAATAACATATTAATCATATTAGTTAATCATATAAGTAATAACATATTAATCATATTAGTAATCATATAAGTAATAACATATTAATCATATTAGTTATCATATAAGTAATGACATATTAATCATATTAGTAACATATTAGTAATCATATTAGTTATCATATAAGTAATAACATATTAATCATATTAGTAACATATTAGTAACCATGTAAGTAATAACATTTTAATCTTAGTAGTAACATATTAGTAATCATATGAGTAATAACATACTAGTAATCAAATGAGTAATAACTTATTAGTAATCGTATGAGTAGTAATATGTTAGTAATCATATGAGTAATAACATATTAATCATAGTAATAACATATTTGTAAAAATAATTAGTATTAATAATATAAGCAAATACATTTTGTTAATACTATTATTATTTTTCAAGAACTCTCACATTGGACATTAAGAAATTTTTAACCATTCCATAATTTTCAGACTGACTTAATCGGCCACATAAAGAAAAAAAAAAAGTCGAAAAGTATCATTGTTGGTACATTATGGAGAATTAGGAAATCAAAAGCAGAAATTTAAGTGGCGCTTCACGGTTTTCTCAAGGTCTACACCAGAGCCTTTCTATTTTAAACGCAAACTCCGTGCAGTGAGCATGAATAATTCCACAAACCTTGAGTTTGCGGTTTATTTTTTGTCTATTCCCTTTCATTAGGCCCTAGTGAATGGGTTTGACGCGCTCTTGCACGGTTGAATTGAGAAAGATATCAACAAATATTCATTCGAGGTCTTAGAACTTTGCAGAACATGATTTTTTTTTGCTGGGTGGAGGTAGAACAACAAGCTTCCTGTGAAGGAAGCACGTAATTTTACACTATTTTCCGGCGTAATAAAATCTACCCACCGCTTTCTGTAGTTATTCTTCGTGTGTCTATATTTATTTATCTTGCTCGGATGGATTTTATATGGGATTATGACGTCCTCTTTCCGGAATTCGTAAATGAACTGATAATATTAAACAATAAGTAGAAATATAACAAAACAACATGGGTCAAATTAAGATGGCTACTTTAGTATAATATTAGGTGTACAACTTTGCTTCCGCCGTTTTTTTTCCGAAATTCGAGGCTTTATTCTAAAAAACTGATTATACATTTATGATTCAATAATTGCACTCGATAACGATCGCCTGTGATTGTTTCAGTCGGTTTTAACAACTCATAATACATTACGCCGAGCTGGTCCCACCAAATGCCATGCTGGTCTTCGACGCCAAAATCACCGTTCTTGAAGCGTTGAAACCACTCTTGGCACGCTCTTTTACTAATAGCGGCCTCACTATAAGTATTTGAGAGCATTCGATGAGCCTCAGCCGCAGACTTCTTCATATTAAAGCAGAGAATTAAAACCTCCCACAAAGGACGAGAATTTGGCTCGTAAGCTAACATGTTTAATCGAGAATAACTTTATGATGCAGACACAAATCCACTAATATTTCGATGGCGTTATGTTTACAAACACCTAAGCTTATTGCATGACATCTACGATCTATTCATTTCGACTACCACTTACCGCTACAGCCACCTATTGCCAACCGGTGGAAGCAAAGTTGTACACCTAATAGTAAACTCTTTGCCTCAGAAAGTAAGGTAAAATGGCCCACTATATTTGCCCGTAAAACTGAGTTGAAAAGAAGAAAAAGTAAAAGAATAAATTTCTAAAATACGTTTATAAACATAAAACTAAATGGTTATTTAAATTATTATAAGAAATTTCCAATCCCAAATATGATATAAAAACATTCATTTATATACCAAAGCCAGAAAAACCAAAAACCTAAAAAACTATAGTAATAATTTAAAGGGAATCGTTTCTTCACAGCAACTCGTGAACAAGCAAATACTGCCGTAATGAAATCGATATAGAACAAAAATAACAATTGTTAAAGTACATTAAAATGAATTATAGTTATAGCTAAATAAATAGGAAAACCATAAACATTTAAAACTATTTCTTGAAAAAAAAAGACCAAAGAGTAATTCAATAAGGTAAAGTAAAAGTTATAAAAAAGGTAATAACTGTGTGATTCTCTGTCTTGTAAAAGTATATAGAAATAATAAATAAAATATAGTATAAAATGACATTTTAAAACATGTAAATAGTATTGATTTTTTTACAGACATTCACACACACATATATGCAAGGATAGTATACACCAGCGTTTCTCAAGCTGTGTGGTGCGACCCCCAAGGGGGTGGGATAACCTTACAAGGGGGACGAGTATATCGAAAAGACGAAAACAAAAGATCATTTAAAAAATCACTAATTAACTGAAAAGAAGTAAAACAAAATACATTCTGCCATAATAAAAAATAAAATACACATTTAGACTAATATAATACACTTTTATAAATGTATCAGTATTGCACAATGCATTTAATAATTATTTTTTAACAGTACTAACAATAAGTTAAAAAAAAGTTTGATAATTATCAGTGACTCTATGGTCATGCCACAACTTTATATACAAAATTTAATATTTATCTTGATAATGTGTAGGATTTATAAATAAAGTCGTATTGTAGCTTTACGTCAAAGTATATTATATCATTGATAACGTAAATTCTGATCATAATTTTGGTGCTAAAAGTGCGCGTTATACGCCTGATTTTACGGTAATTAACTTTTTAAAACCTTTTATGTTTGACTTTTCGATTTGCTTGACCTCCTCCCTCCACGTAGGCACACCCCACTATAGAAGGAGATACTTCCCGCAGTTTGAGAATCGCTCGTGCAAGATGAAATAAAAAATTAAACTGTGTTCAAAACTGATGAAAAAGCTAGTTGCTTAAGTTTTTAGATAAATGTATATATTTATGCATTTAACGTTTTTACATTCTTAGCAATTACATACCGTAATATCCGGCGTATAACGCGCACCAATACTTACAAGTTTAATTTTTTTTAATTTTTAAGTATATTTGCCGTATAACGCACCCCCTTTGTTTTACGAAGAAATCTGAAATATTTAGTGCACATTGCTTTTATGTTTTAAAGTCATTTATTCGAGGTATTATCCGATACCTCGGATACCCCTTTAACAAACAATAGTTCACTTCGCAAGTCATTTCTTTAAAATAAACAGTATTTTGATACCTGTAGAAGTAAAATTTTTCTTAAGCTTATCTCTCTTGTTATATATAAAGCTATCGTTTTTATACCCGGCGTATAACACGCACCCTTAAGTGTCGATCTTATTTTTTGTGCCCAAAGTGCGCGTTATACGCTGGATTTTACGGTAATAAAAAATCACTAAATCTTTAAAAATTAATTGGTAAATATACGGTTACAAAGTTGAATAAACATGAGCACACAGTTATTTTATCAAACAGGAAAAAATAAATCAAAGTTCGAAAATAAATTATTATATCAGAAGGGTTTTCAGGGAAAATGACCTAGAAATTGCTACACCACAATTTTTTAAGTAATACAAATTCCGAAGTTAGCTTCTTGATGACTGAAATGCATGCAGGAATAATCCTGGCATTGCAAACTTAAATAAGTAGTTCTTATATACTTACCAGGTCTCATTTCCTGAGAAAAGTAAATCTGCAGACAAATTCCTCCTTCAATAGGAATGAAAAATTTATGTAACAAATTATTCGCATTCTCGAATAGCTGTTGAGTCGAATTTTTTTCCACATAGCATTCTTGTAATTATTAGTAATTATTCCAGCAAAATATCACCTTTCCACTGAACTCATATTAATTCCTTAAATGCGGATTGAAAGTCACGTGATTCGGATCCCTGTCTCTCCATTTTTCTCATACGTCCAAGTATGTGGTGTATTGGAGGAGGAGGGGGGGGCATAAATAGGAAATTCTTCTCGGAAGTAAATAAATCTGCGATACTCAACCAGCGGCCTGGTCAGGTTCCATTGAGAAATTGATTTATTTTTTAAAATTTGGTGCAAAATTCTTTGTTAAAAATCAAATATATTAATTTTGCTTTTTGCTGTCAATGAGTGATTGACATATCTTTTCTTCATTGGTAATAATAGACCACAGTGGAGTAGCGACTATTTTATGAGTGGAACTAATTTTTAACAATCTTTCATATCTTACAAGCGAACAATGTTCGAAAAAAAAAGAATGTTTCTAGACAAGTGTTTCTCAATCTGTGGGGCGTGCCCCCCTGGGGGCGCAATAACCTTACGAGGGGGAAGCGAGCATATCGAAAATAATAGATTTAAAAATGATTAGTTTACTGGAATGAATTAAAACAAAATACTTTCAGACATAATAAAAAATGCACTTTTACTTCTTCAAAAACTTCTTCAATTCCTAATTAGCAATCTTTGATCATATAACCAAATAAAAAAAATTTTCTTTGATTTGCTGTAATCCCATGATAAGAGATTTTTTTATTACGCTTTCTTTTTGAACCTAACATACTACTCTTTCAGAGAAAAAACAGATCCCAGACCCAGAATCGAAAAAATTTAGGAACATAAAAAATTCATCACTGTCATTATTTTTGAAATACTGCACATTATAGCTGTAATCTGTTTGACCTTCTAAGTTATTGGTACAGTTAGTTAAGACCCCTCTCTTATGTGTTCTCTGTTGCGCTTTTTCAATGCAAAAGAGTTTTATATTTGGAAAACCACGGAGAGCACACATACAAGCACTATGAAGGATTACTTGGCCAAGACAAATTTTTATAAGTATTCTCAACATATAAAGCATAACGAAAAACTTTTCACACAATTTTTTTAGCAGTAACATGCATATTATCATAATTAATATATCTTTTATCCGGAAGTGGTCACGCGGGACACACAGATTATGAAATCGTTAATTCTGGCAAAACTGTTTATTTGTTACCAAAGAAAAATTGAAAAGGCTTTGAAAGTAGGTAAGTTAACTTTCTCTTGATTAAATTATTCACTGGAATCAAGATTTGTATCGTGTACAATAAAATAATTATGAAAAAATAGGATTGGCGTAACTCAATAGCCCCGCTCCACCGTATCGAGTGCGCGAATGCTCCCGGGTTAAAACATGTTGAAGTCTTTTCACTTTAAATATTAAAAATAATACAATTATTCTTCATCGGAATTTTATATTATTGATCGTTATTTAACATCAGTGGGGCACACAAGGGTTGGGGTCCTAGGGGTCTGGAGCCCCCAAATCACTTGATTTTTTTCCAATTGATTATAATTTTAAGTATATAGAACGCAAAATTTAAATAAGTATTTGTTATTAATGATTAATTTTATTAATTAACGCTAATTATTTACTCAAGAATTAGTCTTTTATTGTGTTTTGTTCCCGAAAATCGACAAAATCTAAAGGAACCTGATACAAGATTGGTGAACTTTCGACACCGGACCCCCTCTGAAAATTCCAGTGTGCGCTACTGTTTAACATCAATTATAAATGCTAATTCTGTGAGGCTTAAAATTACAATTCGCTTAAAACTGATTATAATTTGAGCAACCATTTTAAAAAAAATTATTTTACGTTTTTGTAAACATTGCCGAGCACTTGGCTTTGCTCCCCTTACAATTCAGCTATTATATCAATAATGTTTTATTTTCTTATAAATGAACTCGTGCAAAGAGCGGGTACTTCAGTCGGTATACTTTTAATGTATCAGTGCTGCACAGAGTATTTTATAACTGATTAATTAATGCTAAATTAAGAACAAGTTTAATAAGTATTAACGACTTCCATGGGCTTGTCTTGCAAAGCAAAGTTTTTATAAGGAATGCTTATGATTACAAATTGATCTTCTGAGTTCTTTTTCTATCTTTAGAAGATATCTATATTTTGTCTTCTAAGCAGACACCGCATTATGCAATATGTTCAATTTAAAAATTACATCATGGAAAAATAACATAATAATTATCCTATTATTTTATTTATTTATTTATTTATTTGCTTAAAAGTAGTTTACAAAATTTAATACTTATGTTACTAATTTGTATGGTTTATAATTAAGATCGCCTATTGTAGCTTTAGTGTCAAAGTGCATTATTATTGCATTCAGTACATTATTAATGTATAAGGGGGGCGCGATAAAAATTGTGATCGAAAAGGGGGGCGCCAGTATTAAAAGTTGGAGAAGCACTGTTCTAGACGATTGGAAGTTGGCTACTTTGTAGGGAAACACAAGCATGGTTCACAAATTGCTTGATTTGTCACAAAAGTGTATGTAAAAAATACCAATATACAGGAATTATTCAATAACATTTTTCCCTGGAATATCTCTTTCAAGAGATGATAAATAAGTTTTCTTGAATAATCTTTACAACAGCAAAAAAGTGTTTTGTCAGTGGTAATGTCACAGCAATAACAAATACACCCTATGACATTTGTTGTATCATTGGTAATCATATGAAATCGTTTACTGATGCAGAAATTGTGAAAGAATGATTCTTAAGTGCTTCCAATTTAGAAAAATTTATAGTGACAAATGTAGAAAAAATAATTTTAAAAGAGCAAAATAGGAGTTTTAATATTTTGATCAATTTCCACATTTTAAATTTTCTGTTATCTTGGTCTTAAAGCATTTCGCCCCCCCCCCTTTATTAATCCTCAAGGTGCTGCCCGCGTGAAATAGCTAACATATGTATGCAGCCCGGCATAAAAAAAGGTTGCACATACCCCTGGAATAAATCCTTTGCAGCCTCTGTCAAGGTCATTTCGCTGCAAATCAAAGCTTTCGGAATAAATTTACTGATAGCAACGTAAAGAAAATGATTATATTTCGTATAGACGTGTTTATACGTCTGGGGCATTTAACTCACAGTTTAAGCAAGACTTATATATACGCCGGTGGAAGTTAAAGGGTTAATAAAAAATCATTAGCACACATCTTGAAGAAATAGTTTGAATTAACTAAAGCACTTACACTAATAAATTTTCCTAAATTTAATTTAATTTTAGATTTATTTATGTTAATTATTTTGATTCATAAATTTCTAATTACGAAAATCTGGTAGACCCGTTCTTTGCATGAGTGAATATATAAAATTTAAAAATCGAGATGAAAGGATTAATAAACACACACACACACACATGAGGATGAATTTCAAAATTATGTTTTGAATAAATTTAAGTTAACAGCAAATTTATTAGATGGGGAAAAAAACTATAACATACCAACATAAAAAAATTGTGTACCTTCAACTTTTAAATCAAAGCAACTCTCAACTTAAAAAGCATTTTGAACAAAGAAATGAAAATAATTTATTTCAAGATAAACTTGCTCCGCGCGCGCGTCAAAATAGCGCAGCGTGGAGTCCTAAGTAAAAACTATGTTGCCCCAAATAAATAAAACTAAAATTCAGTTGTTGAAACAATAGTTTCTTACAAGTCATTTATTCGAACAACCATCGTAATCCTTTCTCAAAGAACAAAATATTGGATAAATACAGCAGTAAATAAATTCATATATATTTAATTACAGTCAAAAATATCTGTTAGTCCTAAAATAACTGCAGGAAATGTAACCATTCGCATTCCGAGATAAGTGTTAAGCCATATCGCTAAAGCTAATGAAACTAGTTCAAGAACTAAATTTTGAAATATAAAAAAATGTCTTTCCAAAAAATAAAATTCTATTTGAGGTGTACAATATCATAAGAGATAGGTACGACGCGTGTCAGTTAAACACAAAAGAGCAATCGTACATTAAACAGTGATAAATCTTAATCAAGGACAATTTAGAACTTCTCTGAACAAACTGGTTGTCGCACACTTAATCATATAGGCTAAGGTAGCCAAGAGAGGTAAAGTTTTATTAGCATCACCCTATAAAGCTGTAAGATGGCTATTGGTGAAGGACCTTGTAATTTCGAACCATGGTCAAATGACGAGGATGACACCTAAGCTGGTACCCTCCTGTTCTAATTTCCACTCGCCACGAACGGGAGGACTTTTGAGCCTCGAAAAACTTAACGTACAGAGGTCCCGTTTTACACGGTGGGTTTTCAGCAGCACTAGGACAGCCACAAGTCCATGACCTTGACTACTAGGCTACCTTTGACACGCTAGGGTAAACAAAGACCTGTTCGAAAGTCTCTTTTATCGGCATTCAGCAAGAGCAGACATCTCCATTTCGCAAAGGAGCACAGTGATTGAACAACAGATGACCGAATAAGGTGCATGTGGGCTGGTGAATTGCATTTTCAGTTACTTCATGTAGATGGCCGGGGGTGAATATGGGGGGCAGCAGTGTATTTTTTTTTTTTTTTTTTTTGCTTCAATTTGATGTCCTACTTTTTAAATTTTAGGAATGAATGTGTGTGTGTTAATTTGCTTAGTACTTGAAAAAACTTCCAAAAATTATTTTTTCTCTTGAGAAATCAAAAACACAGAACCGCTTAATACCTATTTGTAATAATTTACCATTTTTTTAAAAAAAATAAACACGTTAATTTTTTTAAATTGCGTATTTTATAGCGGAATTCTAGGAAATTTGATAATATATGTTATAGTTTTCGATCTTTTGCATATCCTATTTAACACATATATACTGCTAAAATATTTTCGTTTGAAATTCCGCTAGCAACACATACTATATATGTATTACTTTTTTATATATAAATTTAAGACAATATCATTTTTTTCTTTATGGTAAATTGCTATTTTACGCAATAACATTTTTCTAAATTTCCTTATGGAGAAAATTGAAAGACTACTTCTGTTATTCAGGCAGTCTACCTCGAGTATTTGCTTTAAAGCTATTGGAGGCAGACCACACAAATGTGGTTTATGACGAAATAATGATAATCTTCCTGAGCATATACATATTATTCTAAAACTTCTCATCACATACAGATAAATCATTAGAAACTTAGTTTTATTTACTGAGAAGAAATTCTGATTTTTCTGCTTGATTGAATTAATTGTTACTCTTTGTATGAATTAATAGTATCACCCTGGTATTTGTTTGGATTGTTTAACGTGAAATATATATATAGCCGTTATATTTAAATGTTTCGAAAATTGATATTGTCTTACCATAACCATGCAGAAATACTGTTAAAAATTATTTCGTAGTTTATTATAATTTCTAATACTATAGTTAAAAACTGATGGACACAAAATAATTAACCACAACTTTAATCCGATACTTTTATATAACATTTAGAATAAGGAATAACATAAATGTAAATTTCTCAAATAAGAATACACTTTACACTACTGATTTTACTTGAATTAATTATGAAACGAAATATTTCATCGTTTCTGCTCAGAAATATAACGCGAAGTTTGAAAAATTTCGATGTATCTAGTTGATGTTCTCTTTCATGTGCTAGTGAACTCTGGTATTCGCTACTGGATCTCAAGAGTCTCATTGGATGAAAGACTTGTAGTGCAACAGTATATATCTCGTCTGATGTTCTCCGCCTAATTATTTTAGCCTTGGGCGCGATACAATTAGAGGGAAATTCTCCATAGCAAACATTATTGATCTTAATCTAATTCAGGCTTAATTTTTTATTGATATCGGTGTCCCCTTTATTGGTATTTTAATTCTAATAAGTTTTTCGTGTATATTGTGAATGAAATTATTTTTAAGAAAAAAGCTTATTTTTCTAATCAATGAGTAATTAATTTGAGAAAACAAATGAAATCAATCAATAGACAGTAAGATTATAGTAAGTAATTCTATGAACAGAACTAAGGATATATATATATATATATATATATATATATATATATATATATATATACAGTCGAACCTCTATATAGGGATATTTTTCCTGGAACAAAGAACATTTCATAATTTTCTTCGTAAAATAACATCCCAATAGTGAAATGCATTTTCTATCTAACGAACTTTTTCTTTCTTGATTCAATTTTTTCTCTCCCTTTTTTTGAAGT
Source organism: Trichonephila clavipes (assembly GCA_019973935.1). Taxonomy (NCBI): domain Eukaryota; kingdom Metazoa; phylum Arthropoda; class Arachnida; order Araneae; family Nephilidae; genus Trichonephila; species Trichonephila clavipes. The sequence continues at coordinate 176,561 of BMAU01000949.1, forward strand.
ATTTCTGGATATTTCAAGGATATTCTTTTAACTCATTTTATGGTGGTTATATATCTTGAACTGGTTTTATAGGGTACCTAGCTCGGCGAGAGCAATAGAATTATGGGCGTTTTATTCAAGAAGTGCAGATTTTAAACCCCGCCGTCCAGTTCACATGAGACATCATTGATATACCCTTTCACCCTCAGTGGAGTTGTTTCTTTGCAGTTTTTCTTTCTTTCTTTTCTTTCTTTTTGATAGGTAGGATCTATAAAATAAATATTTTTTAATTTACAAGAAGGTGTGAATAATTACTTTTTTTTAATGTATAGTGTTTGCTAATTTAAATTTTGTTTTATGTGGTTTATAAAGAAACTGAAAAATGGCCCTCTATGTAACTTTTTTCGGGATTTAGTGACTTCATTATATAGAGGTCCGATTGTAAAGAGTGTTTTTTTAGAGGTATAGAACTTTAAACTGCAATAAAACAACGATGTATTATTCGATTGACATGAATTTTTTTCATTCGAAAGATAATCTTGTGGCATTACATTTTAAATATGATTTCTGGCATAGGACTGCCAAGGCTGGCTCGGATGTAGTACAATCTGTACGTCCAATTTTCGATGACTTTTTCCAACATTTGTGGCCGTATATCGGCAATAACACGGCGAATGTTGTCTTCCAAATGGTCAAGCGTTTGTGGCTTATCCGCATAGACCAATGACTTTACATAGCCCCATAGTCTAGCGGTGTTAAATCACAAGATCTTGGAGGCCAATTCATAGGTCCAAAACGTGAAATTAGGCGGTCACCAAACGTGTCTTTCAATAAATCGATTGTGGCACGAGCTGTGTGACATGTTGCGCCGTCTTGTTGGAACCACAGCTCGTGGACATCATGATTGTTAAATTCAGGAATGAAAAAGTTAGTAATCATGGCTCTATACCGATCACCATTGACTGTAACGTTGTGGACTTCATCATTTTTGAAGAAGGATTCCACTAGCCCATAAAGCGCACCAAACAGTCAGTTTTTCTGGATATAACGGTGTTTCGACATACACTTGTGGATTAGCTTCTCTCGAAATGCGGCAGTTTTGTTTGTTGACGTAGCCATTCAACCAGAAGTGCGCTTCATCGCTAAACAAAATTGTTGGAAAAAGTCACCTAAAATTGGACGTCCAGATTGGACTACATCCGAGCCAGCGGTGGCAGTCCTGTGCCAGAAATCATATTTTAAATGTTATGCCATAAGAGTATCTTCCGAATAAAAAAATTCATGTCAATCAAATAATACATCGTTGTTTTATTGCAACTTAAAGTTCTATATTTTAAAAAAAAACCATCGAAACTCCATATTACGAACCTCTATATTGTGAATTTTTCTATATAGCGAATTTTTTACTGGTACCAAGAACATCTCAGGATTTTCTTCGTAAAATAACCTCCCAACAGCGAAGTGCATTTTCTATATAACGAACTTTTCCTCTTGTGATTCAATTTTTTTTCTCCCTAATTTTAAAGTAATCCATAAATATGTCTAGAAGCAGAGAAAAAAATGTTTTACTGCTTGTTGAACGAAAGAACTTTTTTGCATACATAAATAAGCCATTTCACCCTTTAAAATTAAATGTTTGTAACTCTGAAAGAGAAGAGAAAATAATTACATTATTTACCTAAATGCAGTGTTTCTTAAACTGTGGGCGTGCCCCCCTGGGGGCGCGATAACCTTACGAGGGGGGCGCGAGCATATCGAAAATAAAAGATTTAAAAATAATTAATTTACTGGAATTAATTTAAAAAATACTTTCAGATATAATAAAAAAATGTAACTTTACTCTGATTTAATTTATAGTCACGAGCGCGCGATATTAAGTAAAAAATAAAAACTTCTTCAATACCTAATTAGCTATCTTTGATCCTATAACCAAATAAAAAAACTTTCATTTGATTTGCTGTAATCTCACGAGAGATTTTTTTACTACACTTTCTTTTTAAACCTAACAAACAAAAAAACAGATCCCAGACCCAGAATCGAAACAATTTAGGAACATAAAAAATTCATCACTGTCATTATTTTTCAAATACTGCACATTATACCTGTAACCTATTTGACCTTCTAATTTATTGGTACAATTAGTTATGATCCCTCTATTATGTGTTTGTTTCTCATTTAAGGAAGTTGTAAGTAATGTATTTCTCTGTTGCGCTGTTTTCCATGCAAAAGAGTTTTATGATATTTGGAAAACCACGGAGAGAGCACATACACACACACACTTTGAAGGATTACTTGGCCAAGACTTTTTTTAGGAGTATTTTCAAACATATAATGCATAACGAAAAACGTTTTACACAATTTTTTAGCAGTACCATATATATTATCACAATGAATACACTTTTTACCCGGAAGTGGTCGCGCGGGACACACGGATTACGAAAACGTTAATTCTGGCATACTGTTTATTTGTTACTAAAGAAAAATTGAAAAGTCCTTGAAAGTAGGTAAGTAAACTTTCTCTTAATTAAATTATTCACTGAAATCACGATTTGTATCGTGTACAATAAAATAATTATGAAAAAATAGGATTGGCGTAACTCAATAGCCCCGCTCCACCGTATCGAGTGCGCGCCTGCTCCCGGGTTAAAACATGTTGAAGTATTTTCGCTTTAAATATTAAAAATGATACAAATATTCTTAATCGGAATTTCATGTTATTGTTCATTATTTAACTTCAATTATAAATGCTGATTCTGAGAGGCTTAAAATTACTATTCGCTTAAAACTAATTATAATTTGAGCAATCATTTTAAAAAAAATCATTTTACATTTTGGTAAACATTGTCGAGCTCTTGGCTTTGCTCTCCTTACAATTCAGCTATTGTATCAATAATGTTTTATTTTCTTATAAATGAACTCGTGCAAAGAGCGGGTACTTCAGTAGGTATACATTTAATGTATCAGGGCTGCACAGAATATTTTATAACTAATTAATTAATACTAAATTAAGAACAATTTTAATAAGTATTAACGACTTCCATGGGCTTATCTTGCAAAGCAAAGTTTTTAGAAGGAATGCTTATGATTAGAAATTGTCCCTCTGAGTTCTTTTTCTATATTTAGCAGATATGTATATTTTGTCTTTTAAGCAGCCACCTCATTTTGGAAAATGCTCAATTTAAAAATTAGAGAAAGGAAAAATAGCATAATAGTGTTATCCTATTATTTTATTTATTTATTTTTATTTTTTGCTTAAAAGTAGTATAAAAAATTTTAATACTTATTTAACTAATTTGTATGGTTTATAATTAAGATCGCCTATTGTAGCTTTAGCGTCAAAGTGCATTATTATTGTATTCAGTACATTATTAATGTATAAGGGGGTGCGATAAAAGTTGTGATCGAAAAGGGGGGCGACAGAATTGAAAGTTTGAGAAGCACCGCCTTAATGAGAAAATCATAACCAGAAAAATGAACACTATAAATTAAATAAAAAATATATAAGCCTAAAAGTTGATAAGGAAATATTTTTCTTTTCTCTTCCTAAAGAAAATGTTATTTTTCTGTTTAATTTTACGATTCATGTTCGATGGAACCATTATAGATGTCAAATTTACTTTGCACCACATATATACAGTCGATCCTCCATATTACGAAATTCTATACTGAGAATTTTTCTATATAACGAACTTTATCCTGGAACTAAGAACATTTAACGATTTTCTTCGTAAAATAATCTCCCAATAGCGAAGTGCATTTTCTACATAACGAATTTTTCCTCTTGTGATTAAATTTTTGTCTCCCTCTTTATAAAGTATTTATTGACATTTCAAATTAGTCTCTCTTTTAACACATTAATGGTGGTCATAAATTTTGCACCGGTTTTATCAAGTGTCTACCTCGCCGAAAGCAATTACAATTCTAGGCGTTACATTCAACAATTGCAAAGTTTAACCCCCACTGTCCAGTTCCCTTGAAACATCTACGTTATCCCCTTTCACCATCAGTGAAATTTTCTCGTGTCCTTTAACTAATCTCTGCTCATTTGTAGTATTGATCAGCCGTATTGGTAACTTAGTTTCTAGTAGTTCGAAAATGTCAAAATGTAAATTCTTGAGCATCAAAGAAAAATAATTAATTCGGAAAGTGCATAAAGGCGTCAAGAAACTTTCCTTGCAATTTTCCTTTTTTATATAGGTAAGCCATATAAAATACATATATATTTAATTGCAAAAAGGTGTGAATAATTAATTTTTTAATATAGCGAATTTTCCATGTAACGAACTTTTTTTCTGGATTTAGCGAGTTTATTAAATAGAGGTCTGATTGTATATATATATTTATATATTATATATATATATATATATATATATATATATATATAGTGTAATAATTGTAATTCCAACCAAGCTAAGAATGAATGAAATTGGATTTAAAAAACATATCAACACCATCCAGAATATAAGTAAAATAATTAGAGCAAAAGAATGTCCTACTAATATTGGATAAAAACAGAAACAAGAATCTGAGGGGTTGATGTATTAAAATTAAAAATACTGAAACAGTCATTGTACTCATATGGAGAACTCTTATGATTTCTACATTTGTCACAGATTTAGAACAGTGAAATAGGTTTAAGCAATATTTTATGGATCCACCCTCCTCGTTAGCAAAAATTTGCGCCATAATAGAAAAACAGTACTCTTTTGGAAAATTAGGTCTGTATCTATCTCTACACTTGGGAGGAACATAAAACAGTAAAAATTAAATGAATGTAGGAACAATGATATTAGAAAGTATTTTCCTTAGAGAAAATATTAAAAGTAAATTTCATAAATACTTAACAAGAAAAACCAAGATAAAAACTTACATGTATTTATGCTAAAAATGTTTGATTAAAGACGTGTTTCCAAATCAGAACTTGCACGCTAAATGGCGTGTTCAATGTTGAAGCGTATATATATATATATATATATATATATATATATATATATATATATATATATATATATATATATATATGTGTGTGTGTGTGTGTGTGTGTGTGTGTGTGTGTGTGTGTGTTTACGTATGAAATGATTTCACTTGACTTAAGGCATTTGACAAAAGACATCTATGAATTTGTTGTAGTCGTTGAAAGAATTAAGATGCTTGATATTTATCGATTCAACAGAGGGAAAGTTGTGATAAAATACACAACATAAACTAGCGCCGCTTTAATTACATTTTCCAAATGCATTCTCTTTTAGCTCTTGAGACAGCAGATTTTTACAATGTTAGTTAATCAAAAGCATTTAGAATCTTACATTTCCTGTACAGGATTTTGTGATAGCTCAGCATGCATGAATGATGGACGATTGCACCATCTTGTTTTAAAATTAACGTGGCAGTTTTTAGGAAATGAAATTATTATTCCTTGTAAGGCACAGGTAAACTAAAAATTAACTATTACATGAAATCCTGAAGAGTTCAAAAGGATTATGAAATAAAATTACTCGAGGGAAACTTTCGGTAAATTATTATGTATATTACAAACACAATTAAAAATCTGAAATAAGAGCTCTTAATACGAACATTTACTTATTGCCAAATGTCTTCTTATATGAAATGCAAAATGGTTTAAAAAAATAAAACAAAGGAATATGCATCACGCTTGAAAAAATTTTAAAAATCATAGGGAAAATTATCATTAAAGCTCATGAACAAATTTATGCACAAATGCATCACAAAAACGATGCCATAGTTGAATTTATCGTGCATGATCCTTGAATCTCAAGAATACAATTAATATTCCTCGAAGTAAATTTTATTTATTAATATTAGATTTTTATATTCTTTACTTCAAAAGTCTTAGCAAAAATCTTTTATTAAAATAAAAAAGTACGAGAAAGATTTAAAGTCCCAAGACATAGAGAGAAAAAAAAAGTACTGAAAGCATTTTAGAGTTTTCGCGCAATAGCATACTAAAATATGTATTAAAAAATTCTCAACGCATTTCAAAGAGCTTAAACCTGAAAACAAATTCTCCGGAATATCAGAATTACTAGGTGGATGGATTTACCCCTCTAATCTAATCGAAATAGAAATCATATGGAATATGATGAAACAAATACTTTAAAAGCCATATGTGACAAAAGAGAATATTATACTGAAATTCAAAACAGCTATATCTTCTTTACAAATAATAATGTAATAACGAATATTTAAAAAAAAGTACATAGGTAGATTTTTTTATCTAACAAATCTTTTTATCAAAATTATTTTAGAATAAAAAGTTTTTATACATAGTCATAATATTGCAGCTAGGGATTGCAATACCGGACCAAAATTTCAACACCGGTATTCGATATTTCTTATATCTTAATACTGAGATACCGGTTTTTAACACCGTAAGTAGAAATTTTGGAAAAAGGGAAAAACACACAGGTGTTTCCTTGTCTTATTAAAGAGTGTAAATGTCAGAAAAAATAATTTGTAACTTTAAATTATAACTGTATATAAAAATTACCAAAAATTAAGGGAACACCTTTTTTATTTAAATCACAAAAAAGTGTAAATATCACTATTAACTTTCTGAAATAATTACAATTTTTTTAAATGCTACCTTTAAAAACATAATGCATCAATTTACCTGTATGGTATAAAAATACTCACCACTTAAAAAAAATATCGAAATATTACGCACTTTCATCACAACTACAACCTTGTTTTCTCAGATTCAAATATCAGACACCGAATTCTGCGCGTGTTCAGATGTAATGGGGTAGATTTGGCATGCCTCCTTGGATAATTCACATGTTTTATCACTTCTCTTAATTGTACGGTGCAATTTTATATTCACACTCTATTTAATTTCACCCGTTAGGGTGACATAAAAACAAAAAAACGTATACTATTTTACTATGTTGGCGATCTCTTTTCATATAATCGCGACAATTTCAAAATTTCTGGTAAATACCGAAAAAACGGTATTTAAACTTGTGAATCCCGGTATTGCAAAATTATACAAATGGTTGGAAAAATTGGCATTCGGTATCCCGGTATACCGGTATTGCAAATCCTAACTGTAATACATTGGAAAGGCCTTTTAATTCAATGTGAGTGTTTTTATGATCATTTTAGACTTAAATTATTGATTTTTACTATATTTATTTTAGCAATGCATTTTTAAACTTTGCGAATAATTTTGGCGTTGGATCTCAAAATTTTGAAATTCGGTGAAGTGAAGAGTACGGCACCTAAGCTGGCCCACCTATCTCCAAAATTCCACTTAACACAGCGTTTCTCAAACTGTGGGGTCCACCCCCTAGGGGGTGTGAGTATTTTGAGAAGTGGTAAAAAAGATTATATATATATATATAAAACAAAATATTAATTAACTGAAAATAGACAGACAAAATACATTCTGACATAATAAAAAGTAAAATTAACATTTAAATTGATATAATACGCTTACAAATGTATCAGTACTGCACAATGTGTCTTATAATTCTTTGGCAATACAAAGTTAAGAAAAAGTTTAATACGTTTCAGTGACTCTTTGGACTTCGTACTTCGGAAAAACGTACATATACGTTCGGGGTATTTAATGTACTGGTTAAGTGAGACGTATATTTACGCCGGTGGCACTTAAGAGGTTAAAGTCGTAGTGTAGTTTTAGTTTCAAATTATACTATTGTTGAATTCAATGCATTGTCATTTGTATGGGTGAGGCCGAAGAAAATTATGATTGAATATTGGGTCACAAATATTGAAAATTTGAGAAATACTGACTTACAACCAGAGAGCGCCAGTACATTGGGCCCCGACAAATTTAATATGCTCCAGCCCCTTTACATATAAGGATTTAAGTGGTACTACGAGTTGAAACATCAATTTGATGAGTTGGAGACCACGACCGCTTACTTACAGGGAACATTTTATTTAAAAATAAAAGCTTTCATTTATGTGTCAAAGGGGTTGTTCTAAAATAGTGCGGTCACAGTAACCTAGTGGTCAAGATAACCGACTTGTGGCCAGCTTGTCATGATTTCCGGCCGAAATCCACTGATAAACCGTCGTGTAGGAGGGGGGGGCGATGCACGCTGAATCTGTGGACGCCCAAACGTCCTCCCATGGGTGTGGTGGTGAAGTTAGGAGAGGGGTGTGCTTGCTCAGGTGTCGTCCAAAACCAGTTGTTTTAAAAGTGGTCCCTACGGTCTTCAGGGATCCCCGATATTATTCAGGGGTCCTTGAAGAATTAAAATAGGTTTGGGGTCCCTGAAGAATTTCAGAGGTCCGCGTAAGGTTTAAAAAAATTGGATGCACTTTTTATTTTTATGGAAAAATTTTAATATTTTTTTTCATTATGCATTTATGTAGCTTTTTCACTAAAGGGGTAAGGTCCTTTAGAAAACGTTGCCTAAAAAAATGGTCCATTGGCAAGTTTTGACTATAAAAAGAGTCCATGGGTTAAAATAGATTTTGAATCACGGTCCTAGAGATCATAGTTCAAAATTACTAGGTCCGTCAAAGAGTAGCTGAATAGTGCGAAGTTAATACTCACTCACTCTCTTGAAATAATCCCGAACGGTTCTGTAAACTAACATAAATTGCCTGGAACATGATGTTTATAAATTATTTGAGAGAAACACGGATTTTTTAATCCAGTTAGTCTAAAAAGTTCCATTTCCTTTAAAATTTTATGATCGCAAAGACCAAGAACTATTAAAGTTATCTGTAGTTCATTTATATTTCCTATTCGATACCACGACCAGACCACATTCCAGATTCTTCAGCCAGCGTTGTTTGTAACTGATTACTACAATGTTCAGCGTTGATAGCTAAGATTAAACAGATTGTGTCTTCAGCGTTTCTAGTTACTAAACGGCAATGAGTGATACCTTAGAAACTTACGAACAAACACATAGTAATCGCTGAAAGATTAGGTTATTACTACCGCGAATGGATTTGAGAAAGGTTGGATACGTACAATTAGAGATTTCTTCACCTTTTTGAAAATAGTGTTGATGATTACGGTAGTGTGTACTATATATGTTGTTTTAAGTATTAAAAATGAGAGAGAAATTTTGGAACTTACACGATGAGTGGCTCTTCAAATGTATTAGTGTAATGATGTGCATAAAATATCTTAATGTACGTGCAGTGGATTAATTAGTACGACTAATTAGAAAAGTTCGCAGTTTTGAGAATTTATTAATACTAACTTTTCTGCATCATATACCACAAGCGCAAACTCATTACAAAAATATCTTAACGAAGGCTTCGCAAAAATTAATTAAAGAACTTTCTTTAGCTATGATTCTGTAAAACTCACATATCTTAAAGTAACACTTTATAAATTGTCCACCTCTTTATATAAATTATAAACAAATGACGATATGAAACTTCTGTTATAATATATATATATATATATATATATATATATATATATATATATATATATATATATATATACAGAGAGAGATTTTGGAGGTTATTTCTTTTTTGTCAGAATATTATATAAATAATTGAAATTGAATTATGTCATTTCTACGAGCCAAACTATATTGAATCTGGTTTAAAAATATTTATTGAATATTTAAAATGGAATTAAGTCAAGCTAAGGAGATTTTTAAATTAGAAGAACTGGATTAAAAGAATTTGAAGAATTCTGAAGAAAAAAACCCATCCGTTTTGTATAAATGCTATATTCTCAAGTGCTTATAATGTTACTTCATTTAAAATTTTTGAAAAAAATTATTTACTAGCCATTGAGTCAATTATTTCAGGCATAAAAATCTATTTAGGAGTTATCATTTGAAATGTCCAATTCTGTATGGGAAATTCCAGTATTCACTCTATCAACATTGATAGAAACAGAGAATTCAATGAATTTTTTAAATACTTTTCAATTTTCTTTAAATATTCTTAAGCTAATTTCTTGATAAAAAAAAGTACATTAAAAATTCATTTTCTGAAGAGATTTAATCCCTAACATTCGGATTCCAAAATAAATAAATACTTTAATTGTATAAAAAATAGTTTATTTTTAAATATTTATTACGCGTCTCTATTAAAAGTCTTAGCATAATTCTACATGTAAAATCATTTCTGAAAATTTCCTTTGTTTAATTATAACTAATATGCATTCATATTTCTTTCTTTTTTAAAGAGCCTCAAAGAAAGAAAAAAATACTTGAAAAAACAAAATGCTAATATACGATGTTGTCAAAAATTATCAAAAAAAAAAAACCCTTAAATTTTAAAACAATATGAAGGAACTTGAAATCCTCATAAAAATATATATATGCATACAACTTATTTAACACCAAATAATCTGACGAAATTGTTTGAGAGAGAGAGAGAGAGAAAGAGAGAACCCCAACATATATAATTTTAAAAATACCATTACTGGAATAAAACTTAATTATTCAAAGAAAATTTTAAAATCAAGTGTGCAATTACAAACACCTACAAAGAAATTAAAATTTTTACTGAATAAAAAAAGTTTTTTTAATTATCATTAGTTTTTTTTACATACTTTCATTTTAAAGCCCTATTCTTCTATGCAAGGCGATTAGAAAACCTTATATATTTTTAAATTTGTTATAAAAATTTAAATTCCTCCCGAGAGTTTTATTACTTATTTTTCTTCTTACGTACTATTATAAAAAGCATACATATTACACAAAATACAAATATTTACAAAACGTAAAGAAAAAAATATCGATTTAATACTTGTTAATAAAACATTTAACTTACACACTTGTCTGCGGCAAATAAAAATAATTTCCCTATTTTTTTTATTAATATAACTACTAATTTTAGTATGAATCTGGAAATTTCATACATCGGCCCTATAACTTAAGATTCGTACTTTTAAATATTTTGAAACAATAGATAAATTTTTCTCAATAACTATTTATTTGGGAAACGTATTTATTCTTTTTATAAGTGGAGAAAATACGGATGGTAATAAATAAATATTTTTAAATAGCATTTACTCGATATAGCACTCGTTGCCGTTTGATCATTTTATGACTAGAATAGCAATCTTAATTAGTATACATCAAAATGTCATAAAATACGCTCATTATCGTAAAATAAATTGTCTACTTACAGTTTGAAGTCTCCTCTCCGTACGAATGGCGTGAAGAACAACCGCGTTTCCGAAAAATGTCATTAAACACAACAAGCAGAGAATAACAGCTGTGGGAACACCAAGCAGTGGATTTTCTGTTAGAAGACCTCCTGTGGTATCCTCAAGCACCTCACTACTGTTCAGAAGATCGAAAAAGGTGGGATAATCTTCCATTTGGAATAGATCAAAATTTCAATGAGAAATTTACTATTCTTACTGATTTATTCGAAACATTCGTCTTGTAGTATTGTAGTACTAATTTTGCTAAACTTTTTTAAAGTTTTGATTTCGATTGAAATTTTGGGTACTTTAAGAGAAAAATTAAAAAATTAAAAAAAATTTTGGTGAAAAGTATACAATCAAATTTAATAATGATCTCTTATTTTAAATAAAGTGCTAAATGCAAATGAAATAGTTTTTGCGGATATGGAATGTATTAATTCACAAAACTCTTATTTCTGTTTTTTTTTTACTTTCTCTAAATTTCTTCAGAAAACTTTCAAAAACTATTGAAACTTATTTCTACATCACGTGTTTTTACATCTTTGAGCAAAAATCACCGAATTTTTTCTGCAAAAAAAAAAAGAAACGAACACATTTTCATATAGCGGGAAATAAAAGTAATTGCCTTTTTCAAAGGGCATACATAGTGTCCGGTTTCCTGAAGTCCGGGACAGACCAGATTGTTCGAGCGAGGGACGAGAATGACAGGAAAGAAGTCTAGCTTTGTATTCCTGGAGACTGTGAAGTCAGATGGCGCTGTAATCGAAGAATCACCCCCTTTTCTCCCCCATCAACCGCAACAAGCGCTTCAATCCTTCGGAAGTTTCGCGGTTTTCCATTCTGGCTTTACCACAGGGCATGCGCTTGGATATCACCTTAAACGCATTGAATGAAATTATTTTCAATTGTATCGAAAACGTCAAGAGCTACTTAGTAACTCAAAATAATTTATCCAGCATTTTCTTAAAACTCCGTAACAAGATTAATTTTTTTTAGGTTCTAAAAAGTTTAACGAAAAAATCTTCCATTTCTTTATGAATAACAAAGATTAAGAATTAGAAAATCCTAAGGTATAATTGTTAATGCCGATTCCTGAACTATTATTACTGGTTTTAAAACAAAAAGTTATTTTTTATATATATAAAATTGATCTATCATTTCGAAGTTATTAAAAAAATATTTTATCCGCATGTTTGTAAGGGAACATTTCGAGTTTAATTATAGACGCAATTTGCTTTGAAATCCTCCAAAGGACTTTTATAAGCAATTGCAAATAATTGTAACTTAGCTTTTTCTATTTAATGCATTTTATACTTCTTCAGACGAATTAAAAGTTTACTTTAAAAAAGTAAAGTGAAATATACGGAAAATCATATTGTTTCTAGCTATGTTAAAATATTACATTCCCTTTTTCGAATTATATCCATACTGATGTTTTAAATATTAAATATACATTTGCTAGGCATATAGATTTCTATTAAATAATGCATAACAAACGTAAATCGTGACGTCCAAAGCTTCATCAAACTTTTTAAAAAATTATTTTTATCATTCCCTGATAATTTATTAAATACACGATAGCAAATTATTCCTTAAACACGCTCTTCTAACACATGTTTCTATATTTGATATTAATTAAGTTTAATATTTTGATAATTTTCAAAATTTCATCCGAGAACAAATAATAAAAGAAGCACCTGTCAATGTTAAATTGAGATATTACTTAGTGGCTCTAATTTAATTAGTTTTTAGAAAAGCAATTTGTCTTGATATATATAATTTTGAATAAATTGATCTTAATCAAATATAGTTACAAACTCCTTATTTTCAATATAATTAAGTAGTGATAAAATGATTTTAGCAAATATAGGCTTATTTTCACACTTCATGTCAAACATTAAATATATTGATGCAGTTATTGAATAATTTGCTTGATGGATAATTACTTCATGCCTTTCTGAAGTTATTAACGACGCGCGTGCTTAGAAATAATAAGTTAATTGGTAATCTCTTTAGCCTCAATGAAGATTGAGAGCGAGTTTTATATGTAATTAAAATTTTGATACAGATATAAACTGTGTTTAATTAAAATTGATGGATCTCAAACATCCGTACATTAAAAATCAGTTAGTTAATATCCAAACTGATCTTTAGTTATATATTTCGTAGAAACTTTCGAATTGTTAGGTAATATTATCTCAATAACTAATTTAACAATACTTTTGTGAATTTAATCTTTGAGTTAAGAAATTCGATTTCACTTTTTTAAAGAAATAAAAAAAATCGATATATATATATATATATATATACATATATATATGTATGGATATGTATAAACATTGTATTAAACTTCTTATTGCAAGCAAAATAGATGCACTTTTTATCATTATGGTGTTTGTTAATTATTTTTGAATGTTTAATGTGTAATATATTTTTTTGCTTCACATGCGTTTTATGAATTTATTCTTTTTAATACCACTATTTTCTAGAAAATTCAAATCGTTTACTTATTTTTTTAAAATAATTAAGATAGTTTGAGTGGACTTATTTAGAAAATTTATTATATATGTAAATTTGATTGCTACACTCGAATATTGATATTGATTTTTTATTAATTATATTATTTTTCCTGGTTTACATTGTGATGTATATATATATATATATACATTGTGATGTTTTTGTATTCCTAAAATTAAGTATCCATATATATTTTTAACTCCAAAATTCCATAAAAGTCTGGTTAAATTTAGAACTGTGACAAATGGTTTTAGAACACATATTACTACTGCAGGCAAATTACTTCATAATATTATACAAAACTTAATTAATCAGCAATGTAATAAAACAATAATTAAAAATAGTAAAGAGATTATAGATTTTTTTTAATAATAAAAATATTTATTCAGTTCATAGTTATGACTCTGATGATCTTTTTAATTCCATTGATATATATGATATTATTAAAGTAATTTTAGAAAACCACAGTAAGTATAACCTTAATATTAATTTTAACAAATTTAAAACGCTCATAGATTTTGTTTTGAAAGAAAATTACATTAATTTTAACGGTTTTTTACAAGAGATAGGACTCCCACAAGGGGGTCCAGCTAGTAATAGTTTGGCTAATCTTTATTTACATTTTTATGAATATAATTATATTATTAATAATGACTACTACATTTTTAGATATATTGATGATTTAATTATTTTTGGTAAAAATGATAATTTAAATCCCATTATTAGTTTTTATCCGGTTTACTTAAACTTAGTTAAAATTAATAATAATCCAATCAAAATAAATTACCTAGATGTAACACTGTATATTAAGGATTTGAAACTACATAGTAATATTTATGATAACAGAGATGCCTTTAATTTTAATATAATCAAAGTGCCTTATTAGAATTCAAATTTATCAATATCTATATATAGAAATATTATTTTTAACTATATTTATCGCAATAATGTATTAGTTAGCGATAAAGCTAATTTTATTTTAAATCTTAAAAAATTTTTAATCACTGTATTGAACATGGTTATCCTGCTAACTTTCTTTGTAATTATATTTATAATGGTTTTTAATGATACGATTTGTATTACTGTAATTAATTACTGTTACTATGTTTTGTAATGATTTTTTAAATTTCTACAATATCTTATTTATTCTACAATTATTAAATAGATGGCGCCACATGCTTATTAAAATTTAATAATATTATATTTTTTGCGTCTCTTTTATATTGTACACTAATTTTTATATGAATATTATTTTTATGATTTTTAAAAGTATATATATATATATATATATATATATATATATATATATAAATTTCTTAATATATCGCAATTAATTTTATGCGGTTCTGCTCTCACTGCCTCGTATTTGGCGGGAACACATTACTTGTTGGTGCACTCTCGGCCATCGTTTACACTCCGAATAAAAGTAGGTTATGTTTTTGTTCATATATTATTTAGTTTAATGATTTTTTAATATTTAAATTCCACATATATAATTCTTTCCTTTCCTCTTGGTACAGAAATGACAAATGATGACAAATTACAAATGAAGGTTGATGACAAATTACAGGTGAAGGTTGGTTGGCTGCAAAACATGTTTAAACCTGCAATCCTGGTTCCTAAAGCCAAGAGTTTCTCATTATACTACTGTACCTTCTTCCTAATTTTAGTTATCTTAGGTATATAACTATATGTTTATTTTTATATTTTGGTTTATATATTTGTGTATATGTATCTGTATGTATAAATTTATATATATGTATAAATTGCATTTTTTATATTGGATTATATATATATAACAAATCATAAAAGATTTAGATAAATTCTACCTTAAAATTGCAATTAAATACGGAATGCCGATTGAAGCATTCAATCAATTTAGATCTTATGTAGCAACAGAAATTCGGGAATTAGATTTCACTGTTGAAAATGAAATTATGTATAAAGATCTCTTAAATCATCAATAGAAAATATCCAAAATGACTTCGTGATTACATATGTTGATAAGGTCTCTGCTAATTATGCCATACTTTGTAAATACTTTTACAGTAAATTATTATGTAACCACATTTTAAATAATAATTCCTTTCAAAAATCAATTCACATTAATAGAGAAGATGATAATCGTCTTTTAGCTTTGAAGAAAAGACTGAATATTCATCTAAATAATATTAAATATCCAAGTATTTTTTTAACACCAAAATTTCATAAAGGCCCTATAAAATTCCGTAGTATCACTAATGGATACAATACATATATCACGAGGTCTGGGAAGATCTTACAATCTCTTCTTCAAAATCTAATTGATAATTTCCAAAAACTGCAATAATTAAAAATAGCTTAGAGATTGCTAGAGTTACTAAGGATATGTTAATTTTTTCCTGGCATGGCTTTGATTTCGAGGACCTTTTTAATTCTATAGATATTGACGATATGATTAAGGTTCTACAGTTAATTTATGATAAATATGTGAATTATATACTTCAATGAAAAAAGATAAATTTGATATTCTTGTTAACCTCGTATTAAGAAAAAATTTCATTGCATTTGATCAGAATCTTTATAAACAGATCAAAGGATTACCTCAGGGTGGTCCAGCTAGTAATTGTTTAGCGAACCTATATTTACATTTTTTTGAAATAGATCATGTTGTAAATGATTCTTACTTAATTTATCGTTATATAGATTATATAATAATTTTTGGTAAAAATAGTGAATACAAACCAAATATTATGTTCTACCCTGATTATCTCAAGCTCCTTAAAACTAACTTCAACTCTAATATGGTGGAATTCTTGGATTTAGACTTGCATCTTATTAACAATAATGTAGTCAGTAACATTTTTGACAAAAGAGATTCGTTTAAGTTCCATATAATTAAAATTCCCGTATGGAATAGTAATTTGCATATATCAATCTACAGAAATATCATTTTGAATTTTTTATTTAGAAATGATAACTTAACTACCCACAAAATAGATAAATACAATAATATAAAAAAAATTTCAATGTTGTTTAGATCATGAATACCCTTTTAATTTCTTAAGAACTTATATTCATCACAAATACATTAACCGTCTTGCTAATTCGAATTCCAAAACCACCACACAACAATAGGATTTCAAAGTCAGCATGTTAGTGGTCTTGCTGTGAAGATTATATCATAACACTCATATCACAGTTTACATTTTTTCCACACACACCTTGAACATCTTACACATTGTTGACAACCAACCAAATTAGAGCCTAGCAAATTTACATTTTTGACAATCAACCAATTCAAATTCTACCATATTTGATTGTCGTCTTTTTTGATATCTGTCTTTGCTGGCTGGTTTAAAAGTTAGCTCAAAAGATGTGTTTATGTATTTTCGAATTTTTTAACTTGGTGAATAATCGATTTTCATTAATGTCAAGACGCTTGATTCTCCTCGTAAAAGCTCTGTGAGTAAAGAGATTTTGCTAAATTATTTCTTGAAAGATACTTTTCTTATGTAATTGTTTTAGCATTTTTCTACTTTTCTTACGTAATTATTTTGTGATTTTTCTGCATTAAGAGTTTGGGAGAGTTTCTTACATAATAGTAATGAGTGGTTTTTTCATACTCTCTATGTTATCCAAACTCTGAAGTTTTGTTTATTTTATTGTTTTTGGTTTTCCTACCGAGTTGCAAAGGGGGAAGGTTGGCGCCTTCAAACTAGTTTAACCCCACTTATTCGGTCCTAAGTCCGAAATTGCTTTCTGACTCGCTAGGTTCTTCTTTTTTGTAGTTTCTTTTTTATTTCTCTATAATTTTGTTCTTCATGTTCAGCTTTTATATTTTTATTACGCTATTTCTTGTTATGTTCATTATCTATTATTTCTTGTTTTTGATATATAATACATATTTCTTTCATATATATATATATATATATATATATATATACTGCTGGTCACGGCAAATGCAACACCCTGAAGGAAGCATGCAAATAACATGAAATTTACAACATGCATTAGCGGAGTGAGATATTTAAATGATTAAAATTTCAGCGCAGACACGCATCACGTGCGCCTGTTGCGCCACCTCAGAGCGCTTTTTAAGGCTTGGAGATTTCGACGATTTCATATTCGGTAATCGTGGTTTTCTTGTTGTTTTATCGGAAAACGATCAGCTATGTCACGGAGAAAACAGCGATCAGCTTTTGATCAAGTATCCGAGTTCCACAGAGGAAGGATAGTGGCTACCGATATTGTGCATTATCTTGCAGGGAAATCAGTAGTCGTTTTGGACGAAACCAAAAACTATGATGCGGAAATGTGACCGTTGGATCGCATCTTCCTCAGTGCACCACATCCCGTAAAGATAGGCAAATTGTGCGCATGGTAGTGACGCATCGCTCAGTCACATCACGAACCATAGCCCAGCACACTGAGTCTGTATCGCATCATTCAGTGTCTGCACTTACCATTCGACATCGTTTACAGCAGAGTGGTCTGTCCGCAAGACGTCCATTGCTTGGTCTACCCTTGACGCAGAACCACAGACGTCTCCACCACCAATGGCGAGATGAAAGAAGAATGTGGACGGCAGAATAGAATGAAGTTATTATCTCTGACGAGTCATGCATCTGTCTGCAACACCACGATGGTCGGATTCGAGTCTGTGGACACCGTGAAGAGAGGATGCTGAACAGCTCCGTTATGCACCACCTCACTGGTCCTGCACTGAGAATTATGGTATGGGGCGGTATTGGATATCACTCTCACACTCATCTAGTACGCATTGCCGGTACTTTAAACAGCCAGCGCTACATCTCCGAGGTGTTGAAGCTAGTTGCCCTTCTTTACCTTCAGGGCTTGGCCACTGCCATATTTCAACAGGACAATGCGCGACCACACGTATCACGCATTGTCCAAAGATTCTTCGTCAATCACCAGTTTGAATTGCTTCCCTGGCCAACTCACTTTTGGGATCTTTCGCCGATAGAAAACATGTGGTCCATGGTTGCTCAACGATTGACCCAGATTACACCCCCAGGTGCTACACCAGATCAACTTTGACAACGTGGGGAAGCTACTTGGTCTGCTGCACCCCAAGAACACATCCAAAGTTTCTTTGAATCAATGCCGAGGCGTGTGGCAGCTGTGATCTCCCAAAATGGCGGCTACTTTGGCTACGGATTCTTTCAGGAACCACACTTCTCCGAAGTCTATAAATTTAATCCTTTGATGCTTGGCCAACATGTTATCTACCAAATAAATTTTGTTGTGCTATCTCTTGTCTTTCTCGATGTTGCATTTACGTTGGCCAACAGTGTATATATATAACAAAATTTTAAATATTTTTATTTGAAACTTATTTATTTGCTTTGTGCACATTACAAAGAATTATGTAAATTAATATCAGCTCTAAGGATTATTATTTGAGTACTTTCGACACATATGGCTTGTAAATATTATTTCTGAAACATGTTTTAGAGGAAGCTAAGTGGAATATTACATTATCCATTCAAAAAATAATGTATGTGCATTTAAAAGAAGTGTTAACAAGCAATGAAATTTCGTATAGCGCAGTTACAGCCAAATACTGTCAGGTAATTACAATGTATAAGTTAGATAAGTCCCCTTGTAATTTTAGATCTCCAATGACATGGTTTAGTCTTGATTATTTTCTGAACTATTGGAGGCATTTCCTTGAATTTTAGAATTCAGGAGATTTCCTGATGTACAAAAATTTCACTTCACACATTTCATTTTTATTTCACACAAAGGAACATTGTTGCTTCTTTTTTCCCCTTTCTTAATTGCATTCATTTACTTATTTTTTTAATGTTTTAGTGTAGTAAGCTTTAAAAAGTGCCGAGAAATATTTTTTTATTGTTAAAAGCTGAATATATCAATCTAATATTATAGAATACTACTTTTTCGAGTCCCAGAACTCAAAATTTACTTGTAGGATTATAAATTTAGGGTAAATGTTGATGCATGAAATCAAATACCTGAAAATATTTGCATCTATTATATCTTTTGAAAAAGGTTCGTTTAAAATTTAATGAATTTTTTTAAATCAGCTAATAAATGCATTCATTTTCATCAAAAATTGGTTTTCTTTGGTCTATTAACATTGCTATTTCTTTGTTAACTTGAGAAAAGATTTGAAACTATTATAAATAGTGATTCTATAGTTAAAAATTATGATATTAAATTGCGTGGGCATATGTGTAAATGTGTGTTTTGTCCAAATCCTGATATGAGAGCTTCAAAAATATTTGCAATGGCTATGGATTGTCTTAGCCTTGATAAATGAATAATCTTCTTTGTTAAAAATCCAACACGCGTAATACGACATTTCCATGTTCTAAATTTTGGAGAATCATTTGTCGTGAAGTATCCTTTTAGCTACAACAAATGATATATATTCATCAATTTTGTATTTATACGTAAACAATTTTTTAGTGTATCACAGACAATCAAATAGCATTTATGATGATTTCTAAGAAAGCTATGTAAAATCCCACTAATTTATAACAATAGTGTAAGAATGAGTATGAAAATGATAATGTTAATTGATCACAAACCAGAACAATTGTAAAACACAATGAAACAAAAATTTGCATATAGCCTAATCAGATAATTTTTACTTCTTTTTCATAAAGTAGAAATATAAATAAAACGATTATCAAAAGATAATGAATATTTCATTTCAGCAGCTGCACTATTAAAAGCAAGTTATCTTGGTTATTTAATAAAAATTACTAAGGAGATGTAGAGATATAAAAATGAATGTTGAATGCTTCTTTCAGTAATGATCTCTTTAAAATAATGGAAGCGGCCCTTATTGAATTATCTACGTCAAAAATTATTGAGAAGTTTAAATAATCGGACCAAATTATTTATAAAAAATATTCTATGCACAAGTTATCTAAACGGGCCCATTTTCTCCAATTTGATTTAATTCACATGATAGGAAATGAATAAAAAGCATTATCTTCGTAATTATACTTGTTATTTTGCAGTATATGCTACGAAAGGATTAACAGAATTACCTAATTTTAGATATTTGTTCAATAATAAATAATCATATAAATTTTTGAATACCAAAAAAAAAAGAATAGGTCATTATTAATAGTTAATCTTATCTTTAAATATTATTTGTTACTTATTCCTACCATGTTAAATAAACATAACATAAACTCAATACGATATATAATAGAGGATATTAAGCAAACAGTGAGCACAGAACAATTATTTTAAAGTAATAAAGACGTTACTTAAAAATGAAACCAAAATTTGTTTTAAAAGGAAACACATTTTATGATCAAAAATAAATTACGATAATTTTCTCTAAATTTATGATTGTTTGCAACCCATCTAACCCATCATTAATTTTCTTAATTTCATATTTACAAAGATAGTGATTCCTTCTTTATTTTAAGAAGTGATGAATGATAATTCATGATTTTCTCCATTTATGCTGATACGATTCAATTATTTGCAGCATGATGCATAAATTAAAGCATGTTTTTTTATAAATATTTTCAAAAAATGCTAAAAATAAATTATGGCGATAGATTTTTTGGGTTTATTTTTTTTGTTATTTCGTAATATTCTATCGTTTAATTACGTATGAGAAATAAACACAATTAATTTCATGGAAAAAAAGATATATTTATCATCATGCAAGCATTATCAATAAACATTTTTTTTAAAAAAAGATGTTAATATTATTAAAGACATATAATAAACTAAATATGTTTAAAATTGTGGTTAAATATTCCATGCATTAAAAATGACTGTCATTTGAACAATAAAACATTTTTGTGTGTAATAATAATTCTCAGAATTAGTTCACCTTTTAAATGTTTTATTTCTCTTATCGGAGATAAATCTTGTAATCTTACATTTCATTAAAATGAGACAGTCCATACTACGAGTGGTAAATTAACTATGTCAATTTCGTAAGGAGGAATGGTTCATTTTTGAGTTGATGACTTTATATTATTTTAATTTCAATTATTTATTTATACATTTTCAATCGAAATTATACAGATTTATTCATATTCTCTCTCATGTTCCAAAGCTCTATAGTAAAAAGAATACAGCAAAAAAGAACAATTAAAAGAATGCAGAAAAAACTCAAGTTTTATTTACATATTTTACAGGTATTCTACGTGTGCAAGATTATACATTCATACATAAATGCGATACTCCAGTACCTGCCGTACTGTACTCAACATGATACTATCAATGTTATTGAGAACACTTGCTATCCTCTCCATGTACTTCATGATATCCGTAAGCTCCTTCGCATGATACCGACTCTTCCTATTTTTTTTCCGTGTTTCCGTGGGATGTAGAGGAGGCATGAAAGGATAACATATGAACTCAGTATAGTATTGTCAATAACGTTGGCAATGCTATACTGAGTGGAACGTAGCAGGAACTACTATTGCATTGTTGTATCTCGTGTAACCAAGGTTTCACACTTAGAATATGAAAATTAAACTTTAACTGTTTCTTTACTCTTTCAATTTTTTTTTTTTTTTTCGCTATTTTCTCGTTTTAGTTTATTATTATTATTGTCATAGTGCTTCACTTTGAGACCCGGAAAGGAAGGAGCTCAATTCATGTAGGTCACATGATAAAAACAAACACCTGTTCTCCTTTGAATTCAAATTATATATGAAACTTATTGTACTAGTTGTTTTATTTGTGAGACATTGATACCATTTTTAAATTTCATATTTGGGTAAAATGCTAAAATGTTATAAAAAAAATTCTTCAAAAAGATTTTAAAATTAAGAAAGAAATCTTATAGTATGCACATACGTTTAAATAAAATGAATTCTGTATACCGAAGTGCGTTATTATTGTTGACAAAAATATACTTTTTAAGAGAACATATCTACAAAGAGCAAAAGTTAGCAACAACGAAGTGCATGAACTGATTAGCTGAGAACACGTGATTGCTTTTATACTGTGACTATGACGTCACGTGAGTTTTGAATCGATTGGCAGGAAACACGTGGTTGTCATTATCATGTGACTATGACGCCACGTGAATTTAGCGCATTATGAATAACCCTTTATTGTTTCCAAAGTTCCTATTTATACCAGAAGTGAAAGAAAATTAAAAGTTGTAAGCGGTTTTATAATTTGATTAAATTATTAATATTGCACATTAACATTATAAATTAATTAAAATTAACAACAGTTGCATGATTGATACAAATACAGCAAACTTTAAAAACAATAATTATTTTTTCCAATAGATATTTAATTCGTTTCACATAATTTATGGATAGGTTCTTTTTTAAACTATGAAAATTATTTTTTTTTACAATGCTTTTTTTTGACAAGTATTGAAAGTAATTCTGAAATTGTTTTAAATACAGAAAAATTGTGAAAATTACCTTCTAAAATATGTAATACTAATGTCTAAAAATTAAAATGTATTAATTCAGAGTTTTATAACGGGATACTTTTTTATTACGCGTTCGTGTGCATGTGTAAAACAGAGAGAGAAAAAGAAAAAAAAATAAATATTGATTCATCTAAAATCTACCTTCTATTTTGCAAAATTTGATTTTAAAGACCTTTAAATATTCTTTTCTTTTTTTAAAAAAAAGAAAATTTTCAGTGACTGTGTTTTGTAAAAATATATTTGCAATTAATCTTATTTAAAAAAAACTTGAAAAATCCGATGATCATTGAATTAATCTAATATGTAAGTGTAGGTTATTTACATGGTCATATATTTTCACTTTTTAAAATCAAAAGTTTTTATGTTTATTTATGAATTATAATCTTGTTAAATGCGATAGGACCCGCTTAAATAATAGTACAGACATATTAATATAAGCATTTTTTTATATTTTTTCTTATAAATATTGGTATCAAAAAGAATTCAAAAAAAAATTAACTTCATCTCATAATAGGGTTATTGAAAATATTTTGCGCAAAAACTTATCTTAGCAAAACAGATTGAATGGAAAAATGGGTTTTTTTGCAATATTTGAAAGAGAATTATTAAATAAATTTTATTTTGATGCTAATAATCCATTTCAAAGAGAAGTATGAAGATATAAAATTTCCTGTCAAATATTATTATTGTTTTATTTAGAACTTGTTTGAGAGCTAATTTCGAACTTTATAATACTTTCATCCATACCACAGGGAAATATTTCTCTTTTGACATTATTAGCTTTTGCGTATGACATGCTTATAGTTAGAAGTTTTTGTGGATTTTATTCTCGTAAATACACTCAGTAAAACGTAAACAAAAATAATAGCTTATAAAAGAGGCAGTATTAAGTTTTCTTTCTGCTTTTCTACAGCTAAATTTGACCATATTTAGGTATTTATATGTAAGTAGATTCAAACCTCCGTGTAAAGAACCTCTCTTGTTTTGCGAATTTCTCTATTCTTATAACGTTTTCTTGAAACCAAGAACATTTTACTATATTCTTCTTAAAATAACCTCCAAAAATAGCGAGGTGCAATTTCTATTTAATGACATTCTTCTCTTGTGATTCGACTTTTTTCTCCCTATTTTTAAAATGTTTCAGGATATTTTTTTTCAAATTTTTCTCTCTTTTAACATATTTTATAGTGATCAATAACCTTCGACTGGTTGTACCTGGTACCTAAATCATCTTGTATTGACACTAGTATCTATATAGAATTAACTACCACTCTCTAATAACAAATAACAACAATATTTACAACTTTTAACTACTCACACCTTATTTATTGAAAACTATATCTCACACCTTACACATTAATCAAATATATCAAACCTCATATGTTAGTCACCTATGTCCCACCCATAACAACCTCACAATCTCTACACCTTTACTCAGACATATTACACACTTTAACTCCCCCACTCTCGGAGATACACTACGCCGCTGTTGAAACAGCGCCAACTATAGCCTTAACACATCTAAAGAAATGAAATTGCCGTAATTTTTTAAACAAACAACTCAAATAAAATTAACAGATTGTGTCAATAATTAAATTTAACGACACATGTGACAGTGTTCACTTAAAATTAGAAAATATTGTTAAGAAATTCCTTAATTTTAAAATAAAATTACTTTTTTTAAATTGAAAATAATATGCATCTCTATACGTTTTTTTTTCATGTTCCTTTTGAGGATTTCTTTTTGATAGGTAAAATACATAAAATGAATAGATTTTACTTTTTTTTTCAAAAAATTGTTAATGTTTCCTTTTCTTTATTTTGATAATAAACAGTGTTTATGAGTTTAAAAAAATCTTTTATATGGTCTAAAATGATAATCCAAATTTGCTGAATTATCCATATGACGAACTTATTTTCGGGATGAAGCGACTTCGTAAATAAAGGTTCGACTTATATATAATATTAATTAAATGTTTTTACTATTATTATTACTCTAGATATGCTTATTTCTTTATTTATCTTGGTGGAATATTCAGTCGTTAATAAAATACATTTTAAAGCATTCAATTGAGCTGAAATTTTATATATATGATTATTTTGGATGACAATACAATAATTTAATTATAATTAATAAATATTAATTGATTAAAACTAGTTATTTAAATAATTACAAATACAGGCACGTTGGCATTATTTTTGGCGACGTGTCAAAACTTGAAAATGTTTTTTTTTTTTTCTCACGTTTTAAAGTATATAGTTGGACAGAAATTTTATATACAGGATTATTTTGGATGAGAATACGATACATTAATGATAATTAATAAAAATTAATTACCACTTAATGTTGTGATTCTTTCATATGTATATACATATTAATATTAATTGTATTTTTTTAATAAAAAGCAGCTAAAATAAAATTTTTCTTTGTTCATCTAAGGAGGAATTGACTTAAATTTTTTTATATTACTTATTTTATTGCAACTGCGTTTATGTGTATTGTTACGTAGATCCGAGGGTTCGAGGATTTTATGCAAAAACAATCACAAAGAAAAAAATAATCAGTTCTTTAAGAGCGATGCGAATTTATTTGCGAAAATCCAATCCTTTAAATATAGGATTCAGCAGTAATATTCACAGGGTAAATATCCGAAGGTCTTCATGCATTCGACTGCAAACAAACACAAGAACAGTGTTTAAAAATACACGTACGTAAAGATTATTCACAAGCACAGCCGAGAGAGAGTTAGTCAAAACAATCCTCACTACTCGCTGGCTTAATCAAGACTCTCCTCTGTATCGGTGAGCATCGTTTTTATAGGCGCGATAGAAACTTCCAGAAATATAACCGCTCGTGTCATTGAACGTGACACTAGTGGAGAGATCTACAACTTTCTAGAAGATTCCAGAGGGTTCCGAACTCGCCAACATGGTCACCAAAATCGCCAATTTGGCCGCCAATTTAGTCTCTAAAAATGATGCCAACTTGGCTCTACCGCCAAGATTTCGCCAAGAATTACCATTTGAATTACCATTATAACGTAAGGGGCGGCATTGCTTGTGAATAGTACAATTTTAACATGAAATAAATGTAACATAGAGTAATATAAATGCATTAAACACTCAAATACAAATTATTTACACTATTCATAAAAAATTCGTAACAGTATTTTGAACATTGTTGATATTTGACCTTTTAACTGCCATGCCCGAGATTATCTCGGGAACGGCACTAGGGCTCCTAAATGTCATGCCCGAGTATTACAGGAGGTTGTTTTAGGAGTAATTTTTTTTGGACTGCACTGTTATCAGGAAATATCTTTTCATCAAACAGTCCGAAAACGCACGAAAAAATATTAGAAAATACTTTCACATTACTAGACAATGCACTCTGGAATTCATTTTTTTCTCTATAGAAATGCAATTGAGAAACGTATTGCATTTTTTTCTCTATAGAAATGCAATTGAGAAACGTATTGCATTTTTGGAACTTAGAATCTAAGTTGTAAAAGGTTTTTATATAAATATTATGATACAGCTTCTGCACAAAACATTGCAGGCAGACCATCTTCTGTAGACAATCCTGCCCATCCGACTGAACAACATTTTGCATCACATATTCCTATTTCTGTTTCGATACTTTAGCCTGCTAGACACTGAAAAGTTTGTTGTTCAGAAAAAAACTATAAATCGAAGAAAGATAAGGAAAGAAACACGATTCTGTTTCAATAATTGCAGAGTTGGTCAGTGGTTAGAAAAGACTTTGCAATTATATACCACACAAAACTGAATTATTGAACTACTAATAGGTATTCATTTATATTAATTTTTATTTTATTTTCTAGGAGATAACGCTCCACTGGAAGCAAATTTTACCCCTGCAGCGTTGTGGGGTAGTCACTTCAACCAAATTTGCGGTTGGTATAAAACCTAAACATTTTTATGCAAGAAAATCAAAAAACATCAGTTTTTAACATTTAAGGTATCCGACTACTTGCGAAAACTTTTCTTTTTTTTTTTGAAAAAATGAAGATATGGGGATTTTTTTGTGATTTTTAGGTTTATTCAGTATATTTTAAGGGAAAATCGTAAAATTGAAATTAGAAAAAAAAATTATTATTATTAAAATGGGAAAAAACTGGCGAAAATGTACAAAAATACATAAACGGGGCCCGCTTTGTACAAAAATGTTTTGACCACATTTTCAAATTTTCAGTTTTAATGTGTTACTTCGTTATTCATGTTTGAAATGACCTTCAGGATAATAGATAATTTAATTTTTACAAAAACTAGAGCACTCTATCTTAGTGACTATATTAAATTGCATAAAAACAGTGATTATATTCACATAAAAGACGGTAAATTTTGTTATAAAACAGTTATTGATGAATCTGAAGATCAAAACACTTCTACTGTTATACGAAACATCCACAAAAAGTTTCAGCAAATTATATTCAAAACGTTTTGAGCAATCGCTGTCCCCGTTTGAATTTTTCGAAAAAACACATTTCAAGTAAAACGCATTTCGAGTAAAACGCATTTTAAAGTTTGACATCTTGTGTAAAGTTATGGCATCTTCTTTTATTTAAACACTTGTAGTTTTTGTTCTAGTTAATGGACATGAAAAAGCTTGGTATTTTTATCAAGCTAATAAAATGGTCTATAAAATAAAATTATAAAAAAAAAATGTGTCACTTTTTGAAAAAATTCATGATTTTAGGTTAGTCGGATACCTTAAGTGTATTTTATTTTGAACTAAACATTTAATTTCTACAATAAAAGAATCTGACAATTTATATATCCAATTCATCAAAATAACTAGACAGTTAAAGGGTTAATAAAGAGAAAAATATGTATTCTTATGCCATTTAAAAGCACCAGCAAATCGTTCTATTATATGTTTTACAGAAATTGCTATGAAAGTTTGTGAAAAGAAATCAACCTAATATGGCATTATGCTTTATAAAAGAACATTTGTTAAATAATCAATATTAGATTGCAGTAATAAATAATTCACATCTTCCTAATATGCGCGATGGCCAAATTTCCTCTCCACCATTCTTGTATAAGAGGTTTTAAACACCTGTTTTATTTTTTCCCTTTTCTTCAGCAATCATTATATTCAAACACAAACGTGAGGAGTTCTGGACATCCGATGTCATATTAATGACTGTAGTCATGCAATAGATGGTATTGAGCAAGAGTTCTACGCATACTATATCAATAAAAATGAATTAATATGTATCTGAATGATTTCGGTAAAAAAATAGTCAAATATTGTATTTATTTAATATAAAAGTAAATAAACACAATTTTAATAAATCCTATAATGATTCTATGTTAAGTTATAAATTTTAAACTCAAAATTGAGAAGAAAAAAAATTGGAACAAAACCTTAAAGTGAAAACATTTAAGGAATCTTATTACGTTTGGAACCGTAATTTTGTAAAAGCGTATAAATAAATATTATTTTATATATATTTAGTGTCTTTTGAATTCGAATATATAAAAATAAATTGTTTTAAGAATATTATAACGCTAAAAAAAGTTGAAAGGCATTTTTGATGAAAATTGGAGAAAATATATTTTGCTTTTTAAGGAAAACATTTTCAATCCAACAATATTTTGTCAATACACAGCAAAGTCTTTGCAGCACGATCTGAACTAGGCGTTTGCAGAACTTGCATTATATTCAGAATTACTATCAATCGAAAGAATATATATATAACCGGGTGTTTTTCTTATTTATTTCTCTAATATATTAAGCACTGACTATATAAATCAACTTCTAAATTATATATTTTAAAAATCCTGGTTCTTGTCTTTCACAAAAATTTTGGTTATTTATAGGCAAAATATAAACA
Source organism: Trichonephila clavipes (assembly GCA_019973935.1). NCBI lineage: Eukaryota > Metazoa > Arthropoda > Arachnida > Araneae > Nephilidae > Trichonephila > Trichonephila clavipes. The sequence goes on from BMAU01000949.1 coordinate 205,449, forward strand.
TTACACACAAGCATTTTCCATATAAAAGGAGAATATCTCTAAAAAAAAATTTTTTTTCCCAAAAAAATTACATTTTTTTTGTTATAATAATATTCTTAAAGCAATTGTATATGCATATTTTAGATTAGGGACGACTAAACATAAAAAAAAAACTATTCCTTCATTTTTCCAACTTATAGCTCAAAACGTAGTTGGATATCTTTTGACAACGCATTTTGAAAACTTTTTGAGCAATGATCGTTTATAAGAATACTTGGTTTATAAACTTGGTTTGTTAAAAATTATTGTCCTGTAATTAATATTTATATTTTTATAAAATTTATATAAGTTACTTTTAACAAATAATTCCAATCAACCCGCATTAATACCTTCACGAGAAGGAATGTACTTTACACAATGTAATCTTTTTAATCGGTTTACTTTTGGCAGATGAAAATATTCCTTTATGATAATAAACATAAATTAAAAACATACTTAAATATTTGTAGAAAGAACAAATATATATAATGTTTTTGGAGAAATTCTTGGATTGACAGGAAAAATGCAACGGGCAGCCGTTTGTCCTGTTATATTTTATTTCAATATTCAGTAAAGATGTCTGCACTCCGAGCTCTTTCAGCGTTGACCAGCAGCGAGTGAGTCCTTAGCACACGTGTCTTCTTTAAGTCCGGCGAAAGTAGACGTCAAAGTTCCTATGCGGAAGGTGGGTTGAGTTGTCTTGGTAGGAAGTTTACCCCAACTGACTTGTGGGGCTGGAGATTCATATATATATATATATATATATATATATATATATATATATATATATACTTATACATGATCTGTAATGTCATACGTATTAGTTTGGGTATTCCCAAGCTTTATTCACCATATTTTACCTATCATTTTCCCAAAATGATTAAGTTTCCTCTACAATTTCTTCTTTTTATTGACAAGATGAACTTTTATATTATCATATTTTCTTTAAAGTTTTACACATTTCGCTTAATTCCTTTTAATTGCTTTTATGTATAAAAAGAGATTCCTCTTCCCATTATTTTTCTGGATCATCACATACATTGTTCATTTTCCCTGCTGGTATAGTTTACTTCAATATTCACATTCCTGACATCACTATCCATTTCTTGAAAATAATTGACATTCTGGCATTCTTTCATCCAATCCGATAATTCTTACACAACACTTTGAACAATTTCAAATTTAATAAATTTTGAAAATGTGATTCGTAAAAAAAATTGAGAAATATTTTCTCAACTATCAAATAACGCAGTATAATGCAGCTAGCTATTAAATACATACAGAATATTACAACGAATAACACATTTTTAACACAAAAATTAGATCAATATTTACGGATGCATGTTGTACACCAGATGTAAAACAAATGAGCTAAAACCCTAAATTAGCGATGAGGATAAAAATACGAGGGGTTATTGAGATAAGTAAAGTTTCCAATATTAAAAAACAGGCTCGACAAGGTAAAATAACAATAAATGTATCAGAATGAGGACAATTTGTTTCTCTTACATATTGCAAACTCATTTCTCTACATAATCGCCAATTATAGCCCCAGATTTGCTCTATCATTCTATTTATTTCTTCAATAAATCCATGAAGAAAGATACTGGTTGACTGCGTATGCATTTGCGCACGGATGCCTGAACTTTTTCATCCTGGATTCATCATTGTGACGCAGAAAACAAAAAGCAATGCGTGGTCATCCTGGTTTTCCAAGTGTCTAGAAATTCAAAACTTTAATGTGTCAGCAATAAATGTCATGCTCACCATCTCTCTACACGTAATTTTTGACTAAAGGATTGACGGCGAATTCCCACAAGTTCTGTGGAACATTATGATCATTCCAGCAACGCTTCCACAGAATCGGACCAGGGAAAAAACATCTTTCTTTTGCATCACGACAAGCAATACCGCATCGAAGTTCAAAAACACAGGATGCCATAAGAAACTGAATTCGCAGTGATTCTACAGTCTTCTTACATCCCAAATTTGGCACCGTTGGGCTTTTGGTTGTTTTAAAATTGAAGGGGACGTTGGAAGGTCAAAGAATTTCAACGGATGCCAAAACTCAGGCAGCCGTACGCAAATGGATACGCAGTTAACCAGAATCTTTCTTCATGGAAGTAATGAAGAATAAATAGAACAATTCAACAAATGTGTAGGTATTATTGTCGACTATGTATACAAATGAGTTTGCAATATGTATATATATATAAGAGTAATAAATTTCCCTTATTCTAATACTTCTATTATTAGTTTACCTTGTCGGAAATTTATTTTATACTATTATCAATCACCCCTTGTAATTTGGCATTAACATAGTGCTCATTGAGGGGATCATTGACATCGAAATACTGTTTATTTAAAAAGAAACAACTTTATTTAGGAACTTACAGGTCTGTAGATCTAGGAGTAAACTAATTTTCCAAGGTCTTGCATAATACCACGAGTAAATTACTTCAAAACATTAGAACAAGACTCATTTACATTTTCGATTTCTTCGTCAAATAGGGGGTGTGAGTTATACGATGAATATACATTAAAATTAAATAAATTGCAACTTGAAAGTATAGATGCGAGTTATACTCCAGATTTTACGGTAAGTATGACATAAAATTTAAAAATATAATTCTATAAAAATAGAGCTTTTTCTAGTATGAGCTCGTGTTTTAAACTCATGACAAGAAGAGTACTACATTATAATTATGGGAATAATTAATATTTTATCATAAGGACCCCAAATAGACATAATTTAAAAGTTAAAATAGGGAATTGATCGATAAATAGCTTTTGGTTTTAGTTTTTTTTAAGCACCGTATTTGTGTAAACAGTATAAGAAGTAATTTTTTGAACAGTATGAAAATTAAAATTTGTCATGCAATTTGCGCAGATATATCCACTGAAAGATAGTACCTTTCATTTTAATTTGAGGAATAATTAATATGTTAAACATTTCTTACACATATGGATTCACTTTAACAGTCTAAATTAAACCACAATAATCATTTAATAAATTAATGCTTATGGATAGGATAGCATGCTTTTACTAGATGACCTTATTTGTGTATTTTTACTTACATTGAGAGTCTTATATTTGAAATACATAATTTTTTACAAGCGGGTTGTATTTTTCTACCACTATGAAAGGAAATACATTTAAAGTGGTCACTTGTTAGTCTAGCCAGAGCCACGATCACATTTGATTTTCAGCAGACAGCCAGGGGATGTTCCTGTGTACCATTGGTGCGAGGGGGAAATAAGCCGTACTTAATTTAGTTTAAATCTTTCATTTGAGTATAGTTCTTGATAAGTAAGCTCACAGCCAGTGACAGTTTCATTCTCACTACATTCTTTGGCTAATTCAAGGGTGGGTGGACTTTATGTTTTTCAGCATTTGTTTTCAACATTGTACCCCCCTTTTTTTAAATTTGACAAAATAATATTTTTACTACAAAAATACAAGTAACTCTAAAATATCAAGTTGAATACTTAAAATGTAGGAACGACTGGTAAATCGTGGAACATGGGCGTATTCAATGCATCGATTGGAGAATGTACGTGAATCGATGAAGCTGAAAATGACGTACGTACTTATTTTCTTTAATACCGTGTCCCGTTCCATCGCGGCACATGACGTCAACACAAGAATCAATCCCGTGGGAGCGCGGGAAGAGCTGAATATCAACATTTATTCTCTCCTTCAGTCTGCGAGAGAAAAAGTTTTCTCTTACAGGGGCAGTGAACAAGTTAATGGTCATCGTTTGTTCCCAATGAAGTTTCATGTGTCGTCTACACATTTATCGAATCAATTGTTTAAATAAACACAGCCGCATCGATTGTGAAAAGACGATTCTAAATACTAATTGACATCAGTTTTTCATAAATAGGTTTCTGCTAGAAATAATGTCTTAGGTCATAGTAAAGACGGTCAGTCCAAAATGCCTTGTTGGTCCACCGGTCGATCGGTTGCCGATGCCCATCTTGGTCCTAATCTCTCAGTGATCTACTTACCACTAATGTTAACACGTGATGGGATCCATTGGAGACGGGAGATCTTCTCAGTTTGAGCAGAATAGATACGTTGGTTTCATCAATTACCGAGGACCAACTTCACCAGGATCACATTCTTGGTTGCATCGGACTTTTAAAAAGTGGCTTAGCATCCAATTCCCTAACTGTTATAGATTTTTTGGGGATCCGATCTGACATATGCCAGGTCTTTCGAGAATAAGCAACGTCAACAATAGATTTGAAAGGAAATGAGATTTTTTCAATAATAAATACGAATTCCACGTTAGTATTTTTTTTCCTTACATACTAATTATATGTCGGATATTTTATTAAAAAAACTGTTAATTTGCTGTTTGAATAATGAAAAAAAACGAAAGAAATACATAATTTACCAAAAAAAAAAAATTAAATGCTTTTTACATTATTCATGTAAAATGTTCTGAACATTTTAATACTGCTGGTTGAAAAATATTTATTTGCCATTCAGTTAATGCATTTTTCATAAGCATTTAATATTTTTTTTCTAATTTTAGATCACTGATTTATTACTTGATACGTTTTATTTTCTGTTTTCTCTTTAAATATGTTATTCCAACTTATACTATTTTCTTAACTTATATATGAACATCAAAGTTGAAATCAGATAAGTAACAAAATTTTATTATATGAATATTGTAATTATTGCACCAATTCCTTTTGTATAATGAACTTGCGTTCATTAAACGAACTTCCTCTTCTGTATCAGACTTGTATATGTCGCAGGAAAATGATGAAATTAAAAATTTCCTTTTATTCCTAAGGGGGATAGATGATCGATTCACGGAAGATATTAACATAAGAACTCGGTAAGCTGATTTCCGAAAGAAAGTCAGTGATTTGACCAAATCTCTAACCTGTCTCAGGGAAATGATGCAATAATATGGCCAAGAGTTTAAAAGGGTTTAATTTAGTAAATATGTGGTGCATTATTAAAAGTAGAGTAATATAACAATAATCATTGAATTACAAATTATTTATTCGAAATTAATTAACAAAACACACACTTCAATAGAAATAAAAATTACATTACTGATTTACTTCAGAAAAAAATGTATCCTGCTTTATTTGTAAAACCTTCTTTTTTTAGATATTATTTCCCACTTTGTTTTTTTATGAAAAAAGTTTTTTAGCGTTTTTTTTTAAATTTAAAGTGGAGGCGAGGTCGAATTCCCTAATTACATTTTTTAATTGGAAAATTTTCTAATTTTCACGAATACAAAAGTGATATATCAATCGAAAGATAATAATGCAAAGAATATAACGAAATAAAAAAAATAAAAATGATACTTAGCTCTTTTGTGTTTTGTCTGCATCACGTCAGAAGCCCGTTGCTGCCTGTCTAGGACGAGGAGAGAAGAGAGTTGAAAGGGAGTGTTAACAAGCGAAAACAAAGCCTCTGCAAATGCTGACTTGTCCATTTCATCATTTCACTAAAACAGTTCGGGATTTGATTAGATAACTTACTTGCATCTGGGAAATGACCTCAAAGAGACGTTGTTTTAATATATTCTGTGAACTGATCATCTCCTCTAGGGATTTGATGACATCCCTAATTTCCCCGTTTTTCTGCAGCATATATAGGTTTGCAGTGTTGACTCTTTATGTCTATCAATATAACAACGTAAATATAAAAGCATAGATAGTAAATTTAAATAAAATTACTGCTATATTCTGATACAGAGAATGTATTGTAGTACTGATACATATTGTATTCAAAAAGAGTATCATAAATGTCTCACGTTTATTATTTTCGTATAATTCAGAAACTTATTTCAACAATAAGAGCATCATGTTGAATAAGAGTAACTTAAACATAAATCATTTAAATGTATAATCTCTTTCCAATACATGCAAATTCCTTCCACGTTGAGAAAAGCCTTTATTTGAGTAAATATTACGCCTGTGAATTCAAATTCAAAAACTTTCAAATAGTTTAAAATTAAAAAAAATATCTATTAATTTCATCGTACAATTCTAAACACGATTTATAAATGGTAACTTCACGTACAATATATATATATATATATTTTATTCTATGAATATATCTAAGAGAAAGTTATAAAGTATTACATTTGTTACCCTTTTTCTGAAGTATTGTACACCTATCAAAGTCCTTTTCAAGTCTAATGTATTAAATTTTATCTCCTTGCAAACATTTCAGTCTTCTAGAATGTTTAATATTAATTAAATTTTAGTTCAGATTCATGCAGAAAAAGTGCAATTAATTCCAACAACGTATAATGAAACTTTTCCCTAAATCAATGACAAATATAAAGTATTGTTGTAATAACTTTTACAGTAGAATTTTGATTTAATGCATCTTTTTAGAAAATATGCTTCATTTTCAAGCAAAATTCTTCATCTTCATAAGCACTACAGCTGATTTCTGCCAAAGGCTGTCTCAGTTAATTTAAACCTTCTTTATTGCTATTGTTTTCCATATATTTACGCAGATGTTTCGCAAGCAGTTGTGACGAATCTATACGGAACTTTATCACTAACCTTCTGAAACGACCTTTTTAGGGAAATTTAATTCCCTACCTATTTCCAATCAACTCCAAAAAGCGGACAGGATTTAAGTCAAACGAAATAGTAAAGTTAGAGCAGTAGGAGATAGATATTGAAACATAGAGTTATAGTGAATTTGAATTGAAATCTTATTGTTGTTGATAATTTAATCTAATGAAGAATTGAGATTCCGAGTGGTAAATATTATTTTGAATTTAAAGTCTCATTAAAGTTTTAAGAGTCAGATTAAAGTTAAATGTTCAATAAGAACATTATTAAATATAATTCTGGGATCTCTTATCGTGGTAATTTCTGCATGATCGTTATTTAATAAATTAATTAATTAGATCATTAATTAATTAAGTTAATTTAAAGGATATTATCTTTAAAACCTCATAATATTATTAAAATTATTGTTAATAAGTCTTTGATTCTAATTGGGAAAGATAACCAAATAAAGAAAGTTATTTATAAAAATGGCTACTGGTTCTTTTGTGACTCAAAATTATTCTCGTTCTCAAAGTGAGGTCCCAAGAGACCTTCACACAGTTTTCAAATTTGTCTAACCATCTTGTATGGAGTCTTCTTCTTCTTTTCTTGCTTTCTGGTTTCAAAAACGTCATTTGCTTGATTGGGTAGTTGTAATCATATCTGAATATATGTCAAAGCCATCTTAGTTATGAAACCTTAAATACTTTAATTATATTTGGTTTTCTGAAATTCCATTGTAATTCAAATTTGTAAAGAACTCTCAAGATCTCATTTTCCTTCTAACACTTCTTAGTATTTTTCGTTAAAATCTCAATAAGTTTTCCTTATTCTCATTGTTTAGCACTCGAAGCCCTATAAAACTATGAGTCCTATAAGTGTTTTGTATAGTTGTAATTTTGCTACCCTGCATATAATATGGGTTTAAATTGATTTCACAAATTATAGTAACATCTATTAGCTATCTTGACTTAAGCAAAACTACTGAAGAAAATTTAAAACTGTTTACTAGTATTCAAAAATGTGGAATTTATGGAATTTTTTTTTTATTTTGTGGTTTTTTTCCACGTTGTGAAATGCCATTTTTTAAAACACGACTTTAAATATGTTTTAAGAGAAATTCACTGCTGCATTCCATGCAAAATTGCTATTGACATTATATGAATTTTTTCTTGCTACTTGAACTCGTAAATAGTTCAAATAGTACGAAATAAATTTCCAAGATTTTTTTTTAAAAAAAAATTCTATTGACATACAGTTTTTTTTCAAATTGTTTGAAAGTTAATTAAAAAAATAAATTGTTCTTAAGAATTTTAATAATTATACGTTCGAAATATTATTTGTTATTTTACAGAAAAATTACGCTCTTTAAAATGCTTTAAAAATAGTAAAAATCTAAAATTAGTGCAATTTCAAAAATATTTTCTTCATTTTTTCATTCATTTACATAAGTTATTATTTCTTATTTTATGAGATAGTAATAATTTATCATATTCTTGCTGTTTGCTTTAAACACTAGTCTCGAATAAATACTAAAATTTGTCAAATATATATTTTTTTTTCACGATAAACGTAATTGAGAGACTCAGATCTTCTTCCAGACTGAAATTTCCTATTCACACCTCGTACTTTTAAAAGTAGGCACTTTGTTTTCATGGAAGTTTTAAACAGCTATTTGGAAACTTTATTTTTTTTTTTTAAATTTAAGATTGAATAGACTTTTCTGAACTTTTAAAATAGCAAGCAGCATTTTATGAGATATCATTAAAGTAGTTCTACACTTGTTGTAGAAAAATTTAAGATTTCTCTTTGCGAACTTTTTTTTATGAGGGGACTGCACAATATTGATTGTGTCACAGTGCAAAGAAACAAATTATTATCGTCATGAGAGATAACTTTTAAAACTCAATAAGGAACAATCAATGTGAAAACAATCAATAAAAGTGAAATCCACGTTTCATAAAACCTGAAAATATCATATATTATTACATAGTAAAAAAGAATTCAGCTAAAAAATTTTAGAAACAATTCAGTTTAGGTTCATTAATCCAACTAAATTACGCAGCAATGTTAAACCAAATTAAATTACGTTAATATATTTTTCATTTCTAACACATTACACGTAAAAATGAAATATGAAATGGTACAGGAATATTTTTTTGAAAATCTGTAACGTAATGAAGTTTTGAATACATTATATTGAAGGAATATTTTGAGATATAATTGAAAGATTTCTTTTTCAATCTGTCCTTATAATAGTAATGGTCATAAGATTGCACATGCCACTAACATACTTCCAGAAATATTATCTGAAATGAATTTTGATGGTGACTCTCATTAGAGTATTTTGAAAAGTTACCTAATGTATCCCAAATATTCAAATTCAATGTATATTTTCAATATGAATATATATATTTCACAATATATGTTATTTAAATACATTTTAAAGTTTACACAATATGATTTTTTAAAAAAATACATATACATTTTTTTCCAAACAGAATGGAACTTTTTTATATTATATTTTAAATTAAATGTAAAAAATGATTCTTTATATAATATTGCTAATATGAAAATATTAGGTCACTTATTCTTTACGTATTTCTGATAAACTTGGCTTATAATTTTCAAAACTTTCGTATAGTTGATTTAATATAATAAGTAACTTAAAACATTACTAATTACTTTAAATTTCTGTTTTTTTTTATGTACTGAAAAATCATTAAATACATAGCAACTTTTTTTAAATTACAATATGCTAATATAATTATTTTTTGAACTAAAATTGCTTCAAAGTATTTGTAATATTGCAAATATTTGTTTTCTGTGAATCATTATTTTCCATTATGCTTAACAGTTTTGAAATAGAGGTTAGATGTGTGTGTGTGAGAATTCTAGCAAGAAAAAACATTAAAATAAATATTTCAAATGTATTCCCTTTAATGATGCATACTTATTTATTAGAAACATTTGAAACAAAAAGCTAAGATAAAGTAGAAGCAAGAAATGTATTAAAAGCCCGGCTGACCAAGGTTGAATTAGCCTTTAACTTTTCATTGGATGCATAAAATGATAACCAAGCTTGTTTGGAAACTAAACAATGGGAGTTTGCATCAGACCAATGGACGGAACATCTGCTCATGCATCTCAGTGCCTAAGATCACGTGACCTGAGATAGGCACAGTAGGCTTTGGTCCTTCTTGGGACGTTGCACATCTAAGTTTAGTTTATTTTAAGAATATATTATTAAAAATAGCACTGGTTCACACGCACACATTGTACTTCATTTTTGGTGCCATATCTTTACCGATAACAAACTTTAAAGTGTTAAAATATATGATTAATTAAAAACAAAAGAAATATCTATTGGTCAATAATTTACTAAAAAAAATACTATCAATAAAGATGCATTAAAAATATAAAGTATGTCAACGGAAACATTATTACAGGAAATTTGGAAAATGAGTTATTTCATAAGATTAAATAGAGTTATTGATATTTAGTATTCTGATATTTATCATTACCTTTGAATTTGTAAAGCCAATGTTAATCCTTTGGAAATTCTGTCTTTAACTGATTACAAAAAAAGATTCTACATGTTTGCTTGTTTATTTTCATTTTATGAAGTATTTTCATATTTATTTTGGTAATTCATGTGCATGTTTTCAAATATTAATACTACTGGCTATTAAAATAGCTACACTAGAAATAAATGCAGATAACACAAAACGATATTTATTGTACAAATATATTATACTGTAAATATAACAATTCTCATTAAATTTTCCATTTATTTGAGTGCATAGATTCTGAAGAAACAGCAACCAAAACAACCAACTTTAGAACCTAAACAGCACTTATATGCCTGGACATTAAGTCAGAGATTGGATGGTATGTACAGGTAAAGATGACCATGCAGCTTCAACTCAAAACCGCAGCTCATCAATCGTAGTGACTAGCTTATGGTGACGAGTCAGTCGCTTGACAAACATGGACCAGACGTTTTCTATTGGCAAGATATCAGGTGAACGTGAAGGCCAGGGCAACAGCTTGACATTTGCCGTATTAAGGAAGATTCGTACAGTACCGACAACTTGCGTTCGTGCATTATACTGCTGGAATGTAGGGTTTCGTAGGGCTTGAATAAAGGATAGAGCCACAAGTCGTACCTCTCCAGAAATGTAACGTGCATTATTCAAAGTGCCATCAATGTGAATAAGAGGTGACCAACACATGTAACCAATAGTACCTTATACAATTACGACAAATGATAGACCAGTGTGGCGATATGACCAGTGTGACCCGTTGAGAGCATTCTTAGCAGATTTTAATTCAACAAAAGAAACATACAAACCAAATTTTATTATTATAGTTCTAGAAGTTCGAAACTGGGAATTTTGTCTATTAATACGACCCAATAACTCCCCCAACTTCCCCCTGGAGTTGATTTGCGTAAAGAACCATTAATAGAAGAGTACTATACGTCTGATAATTTTAAAAAAAGGAAAAAGTTACCTATAACGCCACTTAAGCCCCCGCAACGCCACTTAGGAAGCAATTTTCACAAAACCCATCTTATAGCGTATCTTTACTCAATAAATTTAACATGCTACTAAATTTCAAGATTTTACGTCTAATAGTTTAAAAAATGACTTAGTTATCTATAACGCCACTTAATTCTCCGCAACGCCGTTTGGAGGTCGATTTTTACAAAACCCATTTTGTAGCGGAACTCTACTCCAGGAAAGGAATCCACTTACGAAATTTCAAGACTGTCCGTCAAATAATTTAAAAGGGAAATGATTATCTATAACGTCCCTTAAATCCCCGCAACGCCACTTAGGATTCAATTTTCTCAAAACCTCATTTTGTAGCGGATTTCTACTCTACGAAAGGAATCCGCTTATCAAATTTCAAGACAATACGTCTAATAGTTTAAAAAAAGGAAATATACATAACGCCTCTTAAACTCCCTCAACACCCCTTGCAGGTCGATTTTCGTAAAAAAATCATTTTGTAAGGGACCTCTACTATATGAACGGAATCTGCGTACCAAGTTTCAAGACTGTACGTCTAATACTTTAATAATGGAACTAATTATCTACAACACTCCTTGGGGTTCGATCTTTGCGAAATCCGTTCTTAGCTAATGTCTACTTCATGAAAGAAACCTACCTACCAAATTTCAAGTCTGTAGGTTTAATAGTTCTGGAGATATCGTGATTAGTCAGTGAGTTAGCCGCTTTTCTCCTATATATTTTTATATTTAAATAATGATATGCATTCTCTTACTTCAAAGCAGATTTTTTTTTTATGTATAATTGCTGGCGAGCTCTATTATTCGTGGTCTTCATTAGAAAAGAATATTCTACATAAGACAAAGCTTTCTCCAGTTATTTTGTTTAAAGTGCGTTTTTTAGAAGATTTTGTGATATTTTTTTTCAAAGCTTGAGCTAAAGGGAACGGAAAAGGTATCACCCGGACACCAGTTTCCCCCTAACAAAACGGTTATGCTGAACGGCAACCAAACGGTGTTGTTTAATTCAAAATACACACATAAATGGTGTTTTTTTAGAGGTATAGAACTTTATATTGCAATAAAACAACGATGTATTATTCGATTGATATGATTTTTTTTATTCGAAAGATAATCTTGTGGCATTACATTTTAAATATGATTTCTGGCATATGACTGCCACGGCTGGCTCGGATGTCGTCCAATCTGGACGTCCAATTTTCGATGACTTTTTCCAACATTTGTGGCCGTATATCGGCAATAACACGGCGAATATTGTCTTCCAAATGGTCAAGCGTTTGTGGCTTATCCGCATAGACCAATGACTTTACATAGCCCCATAGTCTAGCGGTGTTAAATCACAAGATCTTGGAGGCCAATTCACAGGTCCAAAACGGGAAATTAGGCGGTCACCAAACGTGTCTTTCAATAAATCGATTGTGGCACGAGCTGTGTGACATGTTGCGCCGTCTTGTTGGAACCACAGCTTCTGAACATCATGATTGTTCAATTCAGGAATGAAAAAGTTAGTAATCATGGTTCTATACCGATCACCATTGACTGTAACGTTGTGGCCTTCATCGTTTTTGAAGAAGGATTCCACCAGCCCATAAAGCGCACCAAACAGTCAGTTTTTTTGGATGTAAAGGTGTTTCGACATACACTTGTGGATTAGCTTCACTCCATATGCGGCAGTTTTGTTTGTTGACGTAGCCATTCAAGCAGAAGTGCACTTCATCGCTAAACAAAATTCGCTGATGAAAATCGGGAACAACGGCAATCTCGTTTTGGGCCCATTCGACGAATCTACGCCTTGCTTGATGATCGTTTTGATGAATTGCCAAACCAAACTGAGAATAAATCACTTGACAGCTGTTAAATCGGTCGCCATCTTGGAAAGTAATTCCAACTTAAATTTCTATACCTGGAAAAAAAACAATCTTTAGAATAGTAAAACAGAAAGGAAAATTAACGCATAAAAATGAAAATGAAAATGCATCAGTTGTCCAATATGTTATAATAGAATATGATAAAATATTAAAATGCGATGCTTAAATAATTTCAATTGTTATTGTGTGTTATTGCGTTGAAAGGAAGGAAGGTTGAAAACATAGAACGATTATTAAATCATCCGGGGGGGGGGTCACGTGCATTTGCCATTGACAGTAAAATCCCTCGGGAAATGAAAAGATAAGTAGATATCCGGGTTCCTGATCACCATGCTTACTCAAAAAAGATAAACACTAGAGGGGACGTGAGTTTCAGATATATTTCAAGAACTTTCATATGTACTTTGCAATACATTTTAACATGAATTTGGGGGAAGAATCTTATCATTATTCGTAAGATGAGATAAAATACAATTTTGCATGCATTGATTTTGATAATTCTTTAGAATTTAAACATAAGCAATAAGCACATTTTCTTCAAAAAATTTAATCAAAACGTTTTTTTTACAATCACTTTGATATAAAAAACATATCTGAAGCGAATTATGAGTAATAATAGTTCTATTTAATCTAAACATAGAATTTTAAGAAAATGTAAGATACATTGAAAATAGTTCAACGCGAAACAGAGGGAGCTGAAATATTTTTTCGTTGAAATATTGCAAAAGAAAATAACATATATTCAAAAAATTGTTTATCAAAGTATTTTTTTTACGTACATATGCGTATATGCATATATTTAATAAATTTCCGTAACGGGCTCTCTTTTTTTTAATTACTGCTGACAAAGTAGTGTTATCAATACCAAAATCTTTGCACCTTTTCGTTTTCATCTTCTGTTTTTGATCAATATCCTTAAGAAGCTCCGTCTTTATTTTAAGCGAAATAGTAGTTTGCTCTCTTCTTGAGCCTTTTGCCATTGTGTTTGCAAAATTTTTTTCCTAAAATAGAAAGAATAATGCAAACCAAAGTCACTGATATATCCTCACCCTTCGACGTACTCGTCACCGAATTTTATAGACAGCTGTTGAGAAATGAGATGTTTTTGTGAAGCGTTTGTAGGGATGGGTGGTGTAAATAGCCGAGATAAAAAAAAATTGGCTCATGTCACTGGTTATTCTGAGAATATTTCAAAACCAAATTAGCCTCCATTCTACGAGGCATGTGAAACGACCTCACATTTCACATATCCCTTAAATCTCGCCTGCGCGGTAGTGTTTTCCGAATTTTGTTTATTTTCAGAAGGGATGTCTTTTCTTGTTAAGAGGGAAAAAGAGGGTAAAAACACATAATAATTTGACGGGATTTTTTGCTAAGCTATATTTCGTCTAAAGGTTTCTTACTACTTATATACGACAACTTTTTTTTGAAAAACATGAAGATAAAGGGATTCGTTTCTGATTTTTAAATTTATTTAGCATGTTTTAAGGAAAAAAACCCTAAAATTGAAAAGATGAAAAAGTTTATTATTATTAAAATAGGAAAAAACTGGTGAAAACGTACAAAAAAATTACATAAACGGGGTCCGCCATGTCGAAACATTTTATGCACAAATTCTCAATTTTTCAATTTTAATGTATTACTTTGATTTTTTCGTGTTTGAAATGACCGTCTGGATAAGAAATATTATAATTTTTACAAAAACTGGAGCACTTTATCTTAGTGATTATATGAAATTGCTTAAAAAAACAATGATTATATTCACAAAAAATATAATTTATTTTGAAATAAAGCAGTGATTGATAAATTGGAAGGTCAAAACACTTCTACTGTTATATAAAGCATACACACAAATTTTCAGCAACTTAGTTTCAAAACTTTTTGAGCAATCACTAACCCCGTTTGAGCTTTTCTAAAAAAAACACATTTGGAGTAAAACGCATTGTAATGTTTGACATCTTGTATAAAAACTTATGGCTTTTGCTTTTATTAAAACACTTACAATTTTTGTTCTAATGAATGGGAAATAAAAAACTTGGTATTTTTATTAGGCTAAAAGAATGGCCTATAAAATAAAATCATGAAACAATTTTGTCAATTTTTAAATAATGATTTTAGGACAGTCGGGTACGCGTTTCTGCGCAAGCATATTTCACACTGTATCTGAATTTTTGCAAAAGAAAAAGAAATAAACTTTCAATAAAAACTAAATATAATATAAATTCACAACAACCCAGTAGTATAGGAAAATCACAAGTGCTGAACATGGAATGTCTCAAAACATTGATCACAGTTACATTCTTAGTTCCTCCTAAGGCTAAACAGTTTGCTACTGTACTACTGTGGCATATATTTTATAGAAGGAGTGCTTCTTGTCTAGTCATGCTTGTATTTATGCTGATTTAGCATTATAATAGCTAAATATCATTATTATTATTGACTTTATACATTTAATTGTAAGATTAATTATATATTTTACTTTATTAGCAATTTACATACTTCTATTTTTAGAAATATAGTCATTAATTATATACAAAGAAATAACGATCTAGTTTCAGAAGATTCAGATATTTTTTTTTATTTCTCAATATATATACATCTTATAAATATTGCTTACAATGTGAATTTACAAATAGCTTTTTGTTCACATATATTTATAAAATTATAAACAATTAGTTTACTATAGTTTTCGTCAATTTCTTTTCAGTTTTTCTATACATTTACACGATAGTGTATTTTATATTAAATTCAAAATTGTCCTATATAGGGCATCTTAGTTAAATTTGGAGATGTATTGTCATATATAACAGATAGTTGTTCTATATGGTATGTAGTATGTCATCATGCTGTTATCTTGCATACATTATATTATATTATGACAGATAGAAAAAGAAGTTTTAGTAAGTCATGACGCATATTTATGCTGGATTAATATTTGTATCAATATTTAATTAGGGATTGCAATCTCGAACCTTAAGTTCAATGCTGGTATTCGGTATTTTCTAGATTTTAGTACAGGGATACTGGTCTTAATACCGGTAATAGAAATTTTAGAAAAAGAAAGAAAACACACGTGTTTCTTTGTATTGTTTACCAGTTCTATTAGGGAGTGTAAATATCACAAAAATAATTTATAACTTATGAATTATAACAGTAAATAAAGAATCTAATAAAGTAAAGGAACAATTTATTTATTTAAATAACAAAAAAGTGTAAATATCACTATTCAGTCTCTGGAAAAATTACAAATTTTTTTAATGTGATCATAAAAAACATAATGCATCAATTGTCCTGTATCATATACAAATACTCACAACTTTTAAAAACTATCGAACAAATGCGCACCTTCGTCACAACTACAACCTTGTCTTCACAGATACAAATATCAGACGGCGAATTCTGCTCGTGTTCAGGTGTAATGGGAGAGTTTTGGCATGCTCCTTGAATAATTCACATACTGTATCACTTCTCTTGATTGTACTATGCAACTTGATATTTCCTATCTAATTAATTTTGCCCGTCAGGGTGACATAAAGACAAAACAAATATAATATATTGGCGGTCTCTGAACATATAATGAAAACAATATAAAAAAATTCCAGTAAATACCGAAAAACCGGAATTAAAACTTGTGAATACCGGTATTACAAAATTGTACAAATGGCTCGAAATACCGGTATTCAGTATCCCGGTATACCAATAATGCAATCCCTATATGTAATATTGAACAATTTTACAACAGTCATTCCAATTAATTTAACTGTTTGTTAAAGAACTGAAATTTTTATGTTCTATTATTAGACGTAAATTCATTTTTCCTAATAGGTTTTTTCCCCACACAATTTCTTTCATAATTATGTCGAAATTTTCTGCTGAAGGGGAAGGTTAGGATCATGTAAAGCAAGCTCAAGCTTATTTTACTTTCCTAAATCAGTGACAAATCAAGAAGACATTATAGCCTTCCATTTTGGTCAATTGATTTTTTTATACGTTTACTTATATTTTGGTTGGTCTTTCTAGGTTTTCAAATCCATTACTTATCCATTCTTTGTTTTGTAGAATTTACAAGATCTTTATATTTATTTTTATTATACTATACTATATATATATATATATATATATATATATATATATATATATATATATATATATATATAATGAATTGATCCCTGCTATAGAGACATTAATCATTAGAATACTAAAGATAGATGTACCATTCAAAAACAGACATCAGAATTTATAACAGATGTTAGGATTTTAAAAATATGTTACAATTTAAAAAATATATTAGAATTTACAACTATGGATGATGCAGTATTATAAACATTGCTTACTTAGGACCGCTCTTTTGTGTAAAATAATTTGTATGAAATTTATATAAAACCTTCTCTTTTTCTGTATAAAATACGGAAGAAAATGCTGTTAAAAATAATAGATAGAATTTCTAAATCCATTACAAGAAAAATGTAACTTTTCCAAAACTGCATAGCCTACACCGTATCTGTGTACAATGAACAAGTTGCCAGATTCTGCTCCCAAATACAAATTCAAAGCCCACCATTGGCTGAAATGTAGCCCTCAGCAAAACGTATAAAATTATTTGTTCTAAAATAATTATATATAGTACATGTAAAAAAATAAATATTACAGTGACTTAAGAGACTATATGACTATATTGCTAGTTGGCCATAAAATATCACTATGTTTAAATTATAATTAAAGAGATAAGTAATTTTAACTGTAATTTGAATATGTAGGTAGTATATAAAAGTATTTTTATCTTATCATCTATTGTCTATACCAATAGAATTGAATATATATATATATATATAAAGTGAAAAAATTCTAAGACCTACATTGCTAAAGAGAGTTCATGAGACACAACAAATGTAGATACAAAAAGTCTTTGGACTAGACTGGATACTAAAGCTATCGTTGAATTAGGCCAGTGAATTAGGGTTAGCAATGCTTTATGGATCCACCTTTCCCGTACAGCAGAAATTATCTAAATTATAGAAAAAAAGAAAAAGTAGATCCAAGTTGAAAAGTTAAGCCTATTTCAAACACGTGGATTATAAATCTGACAATATAGTAAAATGAAATTATGTAAAGAGAACATTAATTTATCTCTCAAAGAGAAGAATATTAACAAAATTTTCTATAGAAAAATTAGGATAAAAATTTACATGTAAAAATATAAACCATGACGACAGAAATGATGGAAAATGGATGTTTGTATGTATGACTTTGCTTCACTCCAACACCGTTCAACGAATCGATATGAAAATTGGCATGCGTATGTATTTTTTTTGTGGAGAAGATTTTTGTGCTATCATCTTTGTTGCAGTACCCGTCCAGGTCTGCGCTACAGCATATCAACGTTTGCACCATTCAAACAATTACCAAGTTGCAAACGTTGTCGTCAAAAGCGATGCCAACTTGGCTCTATCGGCAACATTTCGCTATGTTTCCATTGAATTGCCAGTATAATGTAAGGAATGAGATTGCTTGCGAACATTACAATTTTAAAATAAAATAAATACAACAGGGCATAATATTAACGTATTTTACAATCAAATAAAAATTATTTACACTACTTTAAGCGTTCATTACACAAAATGTATAATAATTTGTTTCTTTTGCTGATCAGAGATCCGATTAGGAAGGTGTTTTTAACAATCAATCCACAACAAAGTTACGGGGTGCTATAAATAAAAAAAATATTCTTTTTTATCAGCTATTATATCTACAGACTTAAAATTTAAGAAATACGGTTTTTTTTATTCAGCTGAGATATGTAAAAAGATGTTTTTTCGTTTAATTTGCAATTGCCGTAAAATTAACTCATTAAAAACTTCTTTATCCGTCAATCTCCATTGTTTATAATTTTTTAAATTCATCCTTGCGAAGAACAGGTATACGATATACTAGCTAGTATATATAGCCATGTATTGTTTTTAATGCAGTCATTATATGAAGTACAATATAACTTACGTATATAACAATTTTTTCATTTTTATCTTTATTATGCGTTTTATTGTCAAGTGTTCTCACATAAGATAAAATAATCGACTAAAGCATTGAAATGGATGTCCTGCCAAGTCTGTATTAATGTTATTGTTTTTACACCTCACAGCATCAATTACAGAATAGGAAGACGGATCTGACTTTACTTACCTATCTGTCTTTGCTTTTTGTACATCATTTTACCACCTTTATCTAAGAATGATTGGTAGGGATGTATATCACAAATTTTGCTAGAATAAATGTTGGACATACTCACATCTAACCTTAGTAGCCGAACATAACATGGATTTGTGACATCGATGAAGCACATCTCTAGGAAATTACTCGAGGCGCATCTAAAAAAAGAGTCTGTTCGAGGGTAAAAGCCAAAAAGACATAGCAAAACCGATTAACACAACCGAAGCCGGGTTATTATTTTTTGCCTAGGCGACTTTTTCTCCATGGGAACACTATTCTTGCGGAAAATAGCGAAAAAAATTATTATCTCATTTACTTACACTTCTTGAATACACAGAAAGTGGGAAAAAAGTACGCTAACAATATAGTAGGATTTTTTTCATTATTATTTTTGGATAAAAATACATGATTTTTTTTTCTTTTTTGTTAATAGTATCTTCAAACAACCAAAGATGGGAAGGGAAAGCAAAGAAAAATGTATTACTATGGGAACTTTTCCGGATGGAGAAAGTTTAAATGAAAAAAGAAAAAAAAATTCGGATTGATTGATGGAGGAAAAAATTAATAAAAATACACAAACGATGAAAGAAACCTCCTGTTTGACATCCTTTATTAAAATATATCCTCTTTTCTTAAATTTAAAATTAAAGCTTACATTTACATTAAGGAAAATGTAATTGTACACTACTTTATTTGATTTTAACACTACAAAGACTGAAATTTTAGTACATACCTATATTGCCCAAAAGAAGTCAAAATGATTGCAGTGTGAAAGAATGATTAACGTGTAAAAAAATTGTTTAAAATTAACTTTTAATATTTTTCATATTATTTACAGTCATATAACAAGTTATTAATAATTATTAACAATAAAAAAATTTACTTCACTTGGAAAAAAAAATATTCGAAAAAATCCTAAGAAATTGTGCATTATATATGTAATTGTTTTTCTAAATGGAATTAAAAAACGATTTATGGCTGTATAAGGTACACTATATACCTTTTTCACCTCTTCTAACATTCGCGATGGATGAATGGTGATAGTAGCGAACTTGTGGCTGGTATTGTTTTTGTTGAGTCTTGTGCTCGAATCATGGAGCTTTTATAGATCTTGTAGCGAACATTATTACTCTAGAAAACATTTGATTTTGTCTTGAACAAAATAGCCAATGAGGACTCCCTTAGATTGCAGAATGCAGAAAAGCCTTCTAGAAACTTGTTCTGCCTATGTTGCAAGATAGATTCTTATAAACGTATGTACAGTGGAACTCCGATTAGGAGCCGTACTTAATTTAAAATAGCGTTCTGAGAAGCGAACCTGTTTGAGATATGATCAAGGTAGGATAGAGAACAGGCATATGTAAGATGAGGGTTGATATTGAAAACTAAAACTTTTCTATATATTTTACCTCTAGACTGGCAGTGTTTTTGTTTCTAGTACGTCATAATCTCCAAGTTGTGACGTGGCTTTATCGCGTTTTTCCTATTAATCCACTTGGAGGAATCTTTGGAGCCAGAATTAAATTGTTTCATATTCAATCCTTTCAATAAGAAAATATTAGTTAATGAATATATAATGGAGCTTCAGTATTCGCGTAGTAGACTAGAAGAAAGAGAAATGAAGCTGAGATGCTGAACGCCGTGAGCTGTTGGTAAGATATTAAAATTAGAAGCGTAATTATAGAATGGGCGTTTTTTAGCGTGTTAACGAATTTAAGGTAGATAAAGATTCTTAGGATAACGTCTAATAAAGATAAGAGGTTAGGATTCCAGGCGCTATTTACTTAGAACTTAGGAATACGTTCTATCACTCCTGATTGCATCCCTATAGTACGACTTGTATAGTTTGGATCAATACATTAGAATAATAATAAATTAGTTAGAGTATGGCTAACTTGAGTGTGTGATCAATCATTTTCTCCTACAAATATAGGTCGCGTAGATGAAGAGATGGTACACCCGGGTAGGGAGGTACCCCAAAGTAAAGGGGTGGATGCACATTAATACTATTGAAGTGCAAAGCCCTAACTGCATAAGTTTAGAGAATGGAATCGAAATAAAGTATTTTCTAATCACTAGAACATTATTCAAAATTACGAAATCCGTAGCTAATACCTCTCGCATTGTTAAAAAGCATTAAATTAACTCAATACCTTTCTATATAATCACAGAAGTTGTTATCGTAGATTTTCATACGTTGCCCCAGTAAGGTATGAACTATAACAACGTTTCACAAACTGTGGGGCGTGCCCCCTTGGGGGCGTGACAACTCTACAAGGGGGGTGCGAGCATATTGAAAAGTCGAGAACAAAAGATTATTTAAAAAAATTATGTATTTACTGAAGGGGTAAACAAAAAAAATACATTCTGACATAATAAAAATAAAATACACATTTACGCTGATATATTACAATTATAAATATATCAGTGCTGCACAATGTATTTTATAATCAATATAACAATACCAAGTTATAAAGAAGTTTATAAATTACCAATCATCCCATGGGCTTGTCATTTTTATAATTTAAAACAAAAATTAGAATTTATCTTGATAATTTTTGTACGGTTTATAACTAAACCTTGACTGCCGCTCAAAAGTTTCGCGAACCGTTTCGCACGTAGACACGTGTACGTGATAATCTGGAATAAGTAAATCCTTCGCAAACATTGTCAAGGTCGTTTTATTGCTCTCCAAAATCTTCGGAATAATTTTATGGATAGCAGTGCTCAGAAAAGATCGTACTTCGGAAAGACGTATATATACATCTGCAGAAATAAACGATTTGGCTTAGCGAGATGTTTATATACACGGGGGGGCTTCTTAGCGTCAAAGTATAGCATTATTGAATTCAGTAGATTGTTATTGTATGGAGGGCGATGAAAACTATGATTCAATATTGGGTAGCGAATATAGCAACTTTGAGAAGCACTGAACTATAAGCAGCTTATTTATCTATACCAGGGGGTGCCAACCTATTTGGGAAGAGTGCTACTATTTGATAAAAAATAATTATATGTACGAACTTTCCAACAAACAAATATACAAAGATGAAAAAGTGTTACTAACAGGCTTATTATGGAATTTTTACCAAAAAGCCCATTTTTAATGCGTCTAAGCAAGTTTAATAAGACAAAATTAGTAACAGTTCGTTAGTCTTTAGTTAATAATCGTTTTATAAGTTCATTCAGTTAGGCATAAAATAAAAATCTGTTACTTGAATAATTTCATTCAAAATAGTTATTAAACGCTCAGTACTTACTTAATGTGGCTTTTGAATTACTGCTTTTTTCACTAGGATTAGCACTTGCAGATGCTAAAGCAAATTTAGTTCATGAAAAGTGTATTATTGGCTAGTTTTGAGTGGTATGTATTTTATTATGTTCATAACATAAAACATTTGTTCAGAAACATTTTTTATCCGTATTTTGGGATTTTTTTTTGTCTGAGACAACCACACTTCAATCAAATTGTAAAAAAATGTTTTTTTTATTAGAAAACTTTTAATTTTATTTCCATTTTCCAGTAAGTCTTGTGTGCTACTGCTACAACTCTACCATAGCACTCAGTGGCACGCGTTCCATGGATTGGCCACTCCTGATCTCTACCATATACATTTTCAGCGTAAAGCAGGGTTTCTCAAGCTGTGAGGCGCACCCCCCTAGAGGGGCGTAATAACCATGCGTGGGAGGGGAACATATCAAAAAGTAGAAAATAAACGATTATTTAAAAGTCTTATTAATTTACTGAAAAGAAACAATACAAACTACATTCTGATATTAAAAAAATTAAAATACACATTAGTACTGATATAATACTCTTATAAATGCAGCAGTAATGCACAATTTATTTGATATTTAATTTAACAATACGAAGTTTAGAACAAGTTCAATAATTACCAGTGATTGCATGGGCTTGTCATGTATACAATGATATACAAAATTCAATACTTATGTTCATAATTTTGCGATTTATATTTAAAGTCGTATTGTAGCTTTAGCGCCTAAGTACATATTTATTGATTTTGATGCATTGTTATTTAATGGAGGGAGACGCGATTAAAATTAGGATTGAACACATTGGGTCGCAAATATTGAAAGTTTCAAAAGCACTGGAGTAAAGGCATCTGTAAATATTTTAAAAATGTAAAATTTTTCTCAGATTCACTAAGATGTATATTGTACGATTTATTTGTTTTGCCAAAGAACGCATTTGTTTATTTTGAATCGTAGAATTTGTAAACTTTAGATTTGCTATTGATTTTTGCACAAAAAATAATCCCATTACATGCTCTCTTCCATGTAGTCGAATTGTCTTATTTTCAACATTTCCATATTATGCATTTATTGTTGCTGTATGTTTGAATCGCTTTACGAAAATCACTTTTTTTTAGATGATGTCTTTAGATGCCATCACATTTTATTTTAAACTATATATATTATATGCTATACATTTAAAGTGTTTTTAACTTTTTTAAATATCAAGTTATTTTGATGATTTGAGTACATTTTTATCGCCATTATGCAAAAGAATAGAAAATGAAGCCGGAATAAACTTCTTTCAATATGTATTTGCGTATAAACCAGTGCTTCTCAAAGTTTCAATATACGCGATCCAATATTCAATCATAATTTTCACCGCGTCCTCCATATACAGTAACAATCTGTTGAATTCAATAATTCTATATTTTGAAGCTAAGCCTACAGTTCGACTTGAATCTCTTAAGTGCCACCGGCCTATATAAATGCCTCCCTCAACTAAAGCATTAATTTCCCCTGATGTAAATATGTCTTTCCGAAGTACGATCTTTTCTGTGTACTGTTATTCATAAAACTTTTCCGAAGGTTTTGGAATGCAATAAAAGGATCTTGACACCATTTGCGAAGGGTTCACTTATATTTCAGAGACAGAGAGAGACTATTTCCCTTTTTATTCCCCTCTCCCCAATATATATCAGCAAAATTTTTATTTGGCAGAGTTAAGGGATTTATTATAACCCTTACAAATTATCAAGAAAAGTGTTACTTTTTGTATATAATTTTATGTATGACAATTCCATGGGGTCACTGGTAATTATTAAACTTGTTCTTAACGTTGTATTGTTAAAGTAATTATAAAATACATTGTGTAGCACTGATACATTTATAAGTGTATTACATCAGTGTAATTGTGTATTTTATTTTTTATTATGTCAGAATGTAATTTGTTTGTTTACTTTCAGTAAATTAATTTTTTTAAATTATCTTCTGTTTTCGACTTCTCGTGTCCCCCTCGTAGAGTTATCACGCTCCCCAAAAGAGGGGGAATCACAGTTTGAGAAGCGCAAGTATAAACAATAACATACACTAAAAAAATTACACAGTATGATACTGGAGTGTGACATTTTGGAACTTCAGTGCCTTGCCCAAGATAATCTTGGGCATGCCAGCTAAAAGGTTTGGCTATTTTAAAAAAAAAATCACACTATGTATTTTAAATAACAATTTCTTTGCTACATTATTTAAATTTAATTGATCTGAGATTACATTTTAATTGAATACTATCTCTTATTTCTAGATATTATTTTTCACTTTTCTAGCAGCAAAACTAATAACACTCTTTTAATTTGCGTTTGAATTAACGCGGGGATAAGGACTTTTTATTGGCCCTTTATACTCTTCTTAACTTCACGGTAGGAATATTTCCGGGAAATTATTGTTTAAAGTATCAAAGTCTCAAAAATCCGCTAATGCGTTTTGCTCCTCTAACGGCCCATTTCAACCCTGTCCTTGCTTAAGACCGTCATCATCAAATGCGGAAATGGAAAACTGCATATAAGCATACTTGCTAAAATGACGCGTTAAGCGATCACAAACAAAAGCAATTGGAAAAAAGGAGAAAACTTTAGAAAGCAGCAACAAATGCAAATTACGTGCTTAAAATTTCCCTTCTTTCCTAAGTAACACCAAGATGCGACCGGATGGGAAATACCAAAAATACAAAATTGCGCAGAGTTTTTCATCCCTGATTTAAGAGGTTCAAATACAGTTTTATAAAGTAGCTAAGAAAAAATAACGCTTTTAGATAAATAGTGTTACATATGTATGATATTAATGTAATAAATTAATAACGAAATATCTTTTTTCTTCTCTAATGGTATCTATGGCCATTGGTATTTAGCCTTTTCAGACGACCTAGTACATTCCACAGGAGCTGGTATCACTTTTTAGTGAGTCACAATATATGTTATACCAATAACCGCAAGTAATTTTGGCGCATTTTCTCCCTAGAGGGCGGCACCTGAGCTCTGGCGATGCGAAATTGTACTTAGGATATTCATTTTGCCGAGAACACCCAAGCCAAACAGACAAACACTCACAAGTACTTTGTTTCATGCTGTATAATCAAACGGCATGGTCTGCACCATGAAAATCCTTCAACTTGGGTCGGGATCAAACCCGCAACCATAGGTGCAAGAAGGCCAGCGACACACCAACCGCGCCACCCAGTCAGCCTTAAATGATGAAATATTGTCTCTACACTCTGGCTTTGTCGCTCACTTTGAACTTTTAGCATAATAATTATAAACATCATTGGCTATAGAAGTATATTTCAACAGTCTTTGATTCAGAAATACATAATTCTGAATGAAATTTGCTCGTCATTTGTTCTTAACATAATTCAAAGTTTTCCTTTTCCTTTTCCTGAATTTTACTTTTACCTTTCCTTTTGACGTTTTTAATTGAAATTACTTATTTTTCTAATATATTTATTATGAATGGAGACAACATGGATTATGTGTTTTTTTTTTTTTAATTTTACGCGTTCTATAAAAATAATACTGATGCAGATTTTACACAGTACTAATTCTTTAAACAACTCTTCATTATAGTTAAATAAATTTTATCATCAAAAATTGTGTATTCATTAAGAATCGATTTCAAGTAATGCGAAAAAACAATTACCATTGTTCCCCAAAATTTCAAATTTTAATTAAAAATCTAATTGAAATACATGCAAATGGGGTGTTGAAATTAAATTTCCTTTCGACCCACTGAATAAGCATTCTATTTTGAAAGTATTTTCAGAAATGCCTTTCATAATTATACCCTCAGGAATGCATATTGTCAATTCCTATAGCTCTTTAGGATATTTTAAAATTAAATAAATCACTAATCATATCCACACGTTATGTATTTCGTTCAAATACATTTGAATATTTATTTGAAAGAGAAATTATACTTATTTTTGGAATGACTTTGTGTTGGGATTCACAGTAAATATATGCTTCAAGAGAAGAGCAAAGTTTATGCTGCACTAACTTTCAGCCGGTAATTTATTTTTCACTATCTAAACATTCAGATGAGCATACATTTTCATTCCTAACCAAGCATGAATTACACTTTATATTTTCATTCAATGAATTAAATGCATCCTTTTTGGCTTTCTTCGTGTGAAAGGACATATCCAAATAAATTCTTCTGCCAGTAGCAATGAATAACTGGAACCTAAAACTAGTTCATTTAGATAAACTTTGATGTAATTAGATAAAGTTCTTGAGCCATTCCATTTCTATTGCTAAATAGCTAATTATTTGAAGTTCTTGGTATTAATTTTAACAGCATAGAACCATTATAAATTATTTATATATCAGCTATTTTCATTCTCAAAATTATATAAAATAATAAATATTGCGTGGAAAATTTTGTGTGGTAGATAAAATTCCATCCTCTTTGTGTTTATAAATTCCTATTATTATTTTTGTAAATGAGAGATAATTCTACATTACTTTTTAAATATGTAAAATGGCATTTATACTTTACAAATCAGCTGGATTATCTAGCTTTTAAATATGCAGTAAATTATGGTAACATACTTATTTAAAGGATACTATTAATTTAAGATCTGATTCCTGTACTTATTGCAATGAAGTATTCTAAGATAATTTAGCTATAACGATAAAAATGTGTGATCAATTGATATTTAAATGACAAAAAAATTTAATAAATCTGATTATATCTTTTGATTACGAATTATATCTAAATATTATTAAAAAACGGAGAATTTCTTTGCTTTGAATTGCTGTTAGTTTTATTTTTCGAGATTTGTCTCTAAGTTTTTATTTTTTTAATGAGTCATTGTAAAAAGTTTCTAAGTATATACTGCTAATTAAAAAATATATTTCTCTATTTATATTCTGGCACAAATTCATTCGAAGGTGTAAAAATATTTAATTTT
Organism: Trichonephila clavipes; assembly: GCA_019973935.1. Classification (NCBI taxonomy): domain Eukaryota; kingdom Metazoa; phylum Arthropoda; class Arachnida; order Araneae; family Nephilidae; genus Trichonephila; species Trichonephila clavipes. The sequence continues at coordinate 232,837 of BMAU01000949.1, forward strand.
CGACTGTTTTCTTAAATTTATATACGATATTCCTTTTATTTATTTTAATGTTCTATATAATTTTTGTGAATAAAATGTTATCCAAAAACGTAGTGCAATTGATTTTTACTTCATAAATCTTATTGGTTTCAGCTTATTTTGTTGAAATGACACATAATTATTTTTTTCGAAAAAACTCTAGAACTTTATATTTTCTTCAATGCTGTTCTAATATAGGTCTATCTTGATTGGCATCTTGTATTTAAAGAAACTTCCATCCCCGACTCTCCATATCATTTGACGTCTTGGCTGTGGCAATAAACTTGTTTTATGTACGTCTGGATTATCTTATGGTTTTATAAAGTACTTGATATCTTCGTTAGTAACTTTCTGTAGATCAGCTGAGAAGATTACTTGTAAGAGCAATATTCAAATCTCCGTGTAATGTGTAGCTTCGAATTTTAAAGGTAGAGTGAAACGATTTCTAATGCTTATACCTTTTTAAAGAATCTACCTTGTACATTTTTTAAAAGTTTGTTAATCTTAACTCTTTTATGTACGTTCTCTCTTCGAAAATCGTGACCATGAATAGCTTTTATGGATGGACTAAAGAACGAACGATCGATAAAAGGAAAAAAGACACATAAAAGGGACGAATCGTAAAGTTTTAACTGTTCTAAGCTTCAAACCAAACTGACAAGTAACACTTTAACATGAAGGTCAAAATGCCTTTTAACGCACCTAAAGGAATTCAATAAACTTCCATACAATCCAAGAGATGCATTCACCGTGTACGTTCTTTCGATTATGAAATGGGAATCTGGCTTATGATATCACAAGTAATTTAGACACTTACTCGTTTTGATTTACTAATTTATATCGGAAAGATATCTCTGATTTGTCTCAACATTTCCTGTCAATTTCTGGGATAACGTAATCTATTGTATAACTGGTAGATTCTTATACACTGACATTATCTTCATTATTTTAAGAAAATATCCCAGGTCAGTTGTTTTATCTTTCTCATTGCAGTGGTTGTTCAAAATAGGCTTCAAGTGGATGAATAGCGCTACTTTTCCAAACCAGTATTAACACTATCGCATCCGAAAAAGACTAAATCGTTTTGTGAAACTCCTTGCCTATTTAAATAAAACATAATACTAGATACATAGTTTTTTGCAGATCCGAAGTTCAAAGACACGTGGCCAACTGAAATGGGACATTTTTTTTGTTAAATTAGATTAATATTCTTTTCTTTTTTAGATGAAATTATTTTTATTTAATTTCTTCTATTATTAAAGTAGGATGTTTCTTTTGTCAAAATAAATACAATGTATAAGAGTCCTAATAATTGTTTTCTAATTCTGGCTAATCGTTTCCTTTTAATTTTTTATTTATCAAAAACTTCCAAAGTATTAGTATTTCTTGCTAAACGTGTCTTGAAGCTCAATACTATTGAAGCAGAATCATTTTCAGGTATTATATAGATATTCCTAGTTAATGCTGTAGCTTTTAGTTCAATTCTTATTTGCTGCGTTGAATTCTTCCCAGTGCAGTCTGGTTTCTAGTCGTCATCAATAAAAACGGTGGCTAAATAACTTGGCTTATTCCATGCAACAACTTTAAACCTCTCGTTGACGGATAGAGAGGTATATAAAGTACCCATTAGCTCAGTTTTTATCCCTCAGATCTAGCTTTCCTCCTTGCATCGAAGAAAAATAGCATCTCTCGATCCCTGCTTTCTCTGAAGGTAGATAAATCTTCGCCAATTTAGAGGAATTTTAAGAAGTTCATCTCATATAGTTTAACTTTAATTAAACACTCTCAACAAAGTGCATGCCCGTACTCAGTGAGTACATTTGTCAACAATTTTGTACGACAGCCAAGTATAAAGTATTCAAATGATTATCTTGTAATTTTCTTGGACATTGGCGAATCATTTCGCAAGTGTGCAGGCATAAGTGACGAAACGTAATTTAAAAAAAATTAAGCATGGCACAAAATTCTACTCACTCATTAAGGATAAAAGATAAATTTAGATATAAGTATTATTAACAATTATAGAAGAATTGAAACAAGAGAAGAACAGCCTATAAAGGTAACTGTAAGAAAGAGACATACTGACTCGGTTTTTCTAGTTTTACGGTAGACAATAAATTGAAGTCAAATGCGTGTGCGAAAACTGAATCCTCGACTCCGAACTAGAGATGAATACCCCCTATTTATTTTAAAAAATATATACCTTGGTCTTTTATAATTATATCTGTGGTTTTTTTCAAATCCCTGAGCAGATAAATATTTGCTTATATAATTTAGCAAATTTACTAACGCATGTATTTTTTCATAAATTTTAAGGATATTGTGTGATTGGAAGACTTTCTAAAATAGGAAACTATTATTTGAACTCATTGAAGTGTAATGCCCATAATAACAGTATCCGCTTTAACTTACATGCCACACAACATTAAGAAGCAATTAAATTTCCTTTCTTTCCGAAAACTTATACATTATACCAACGATTCTCGTGATAGGAAAATATTGTATTCAAATTTGAATTATTTTGTTTTTCTTAAGTGTGCACCAACAGCAAATGCAAAATAACAAGGTTGAATTTTTCACGCCATTTTAATGTACGTTCATTATGAAAATTTAGCATGGTTAAAAATATGATCACACTAACATTTATTTGATGTTAAGGGAGTGTTACAATTACAATGGGAAACAAACTTTCTTGCTTTGGGTTTTATAAATATAATATTTAAACCTCCAAAGATGTTAACAAAAATTCATCCACATATTTTATCGCGAAGTTAAGCGTTTTATTATCTTCTTTTATGTGTTTAAAATACTCTATGAACCAAAGTACATCTATTTTTAAAATAATATAGCACATGAATATGGATTTTAATCGTATTCTCAATATGTTGTATAGGTGATAACAACTGTGTATTTTCTGTACTACGCTGCCGAGGTACCTTACAATGACTAGCCGAAACGAGTTACGATTTAGTAAAAGCTAAGTATTGATCTCATTGAAAATTGATCCATTAACTTTATTTATCTTTTTCGTATTAAGAGGTGTCAGAAACCTCTATACCGACAAAGTCAAATTGACTGTTTTCGATGTAACTTTTCTCAAAATCTCTTATATGTACATGCTTGAAATTTCTCATACATTTAAAGTTCACCTTTCTCATTATACTGAAATGAGCATTCAGCTAACTAGCCATATTAAATGATGAAATTGCATCATATGTACTCAATGGTAATACCTATATTTAGACAAATATTTTCTTTGGTACACGAGACAATATCACGTTGTTTACACTTTCATTGGGGTTTTGTGTACCTCTATGTTAACGCTTTGTTAGCATTTCTGGATTATTTTTTTATTATTTACATCATTCATTCAACTTTCAAGCAAAAACCAAATACTTCGTTTACTTTTTTTGCCGTTTAAATGGGCGTGGCCCAGTTTCCTTGATTATTTAAAAATAGGTTTTAATGGCTTCTAACTACCTTAGAGGTTCAAAAAGATATTTTTAGCAAGGTTAAAATCTATACAATTTGAAAATGTAAAAATCACAAATTATTATAGGTCTAAGATTTTAAGTTTCCATAATTCCGTAATGTTTCTTATTCGTGTGTAACTTTAAAAGAAATAATAAATGATTGTTACACTAATGAAGAGATGGAAACCTGGAGGCACGCTTAAAATTTTTATGCGACCCGTCAAGACAGCCAGAAACCAAATAGATGGGAAATATTCTAAGTATTTGACTTCACTCTGTTCTAATTAGACTTTGTGTTTGGTTTTTTTATCATTTGGTGAGCAAAGTATTTCTTGTGTGAAAATCAAAAAGAGTAAATATAAATACAAGTTGACTGTCATTAACTTTTAGGCTGTGATGAAAATTTCAACAAAAAGTAAATAAATAAATCTCACACTTGATTTTAAAATCAATTTTTGAAAAGTGTGATAAGGTACATTTATCTCATTCAACTGATTCTAAAATTAAATGTGCTTGCAGCTATAGAAGTTTTAGCGCAGTTAGCAAATTGAATAGAACGTCCACTATTTTATAATTATAGATTCTTGTAGTACAATGTATACCTTTTCTGAGATACAAAGTTAACTAATGAATGCAGTCAATGAAAAAAGGTGCGGCCTCCCGTAACTCCCTGCTTTTGCAAAGGGACCTTCGAATATAAATAATTTCCCACTCCTGCACTAAAAACATGCTTTTTTAAGTGCAATCCGAAGCAGCTAAAACTGGTTCAGAAACTGACGCTTTACAGTCTATATGTAATTGTTTAACTAATAAGGACAATTATAAATTAGGAGGGACCAGAAAAATTAATGTCTTTTATACGTATGTCGATATTAGTTAGTCATTTATCAGCTTATTCTGTACTTCAAAGTCGTGCCAAACACATTTTATGTTTAAAGTGATATGTTCACTCGTAAATATTTGAATCTTAATATTTTTTTTTAACTTGGAGGATCGCCTAGCCAAATACCAGAGCACGTGCATATCTTGCATTGTATGCTTTTTCAGTTTTAAAAGTGTAGTAACGCAATGGTTGGTACCAAACGCTTTTGCAATGTTTATCCAAGGACATTTGACGTTAGGAAGTCCTTAAAGTGTGTTTTTAAGTTCGAATTGGGTAATTTAAATCTTTCCGACTCGCACACTTCAGGAAGACGAACAACTTTGCACATTGGCATGTAAAAGGTTGAAGTGGAGGCTAATCCATCTCAGACAATCTAGGAACTGTCCAACACTGTTAACCAACTTGGTCGACCATACAGGAACATCTGCTGCAGATTGGTAAAGTGAGCAAGAGCACAGCAAGCGTTGGGTCCATGTCCATAATCAGTCCAAAGAAAACAAATTTGACCGATGAACCACATGAACATTACTGCTTTAGCGGCACACTACAGGATTGTTTGATCATTGGAGATAAAAAATGAGTTCTCAATGCTAATCTAAGATGCAAAAAGGCAGTCGTTTTCTCATCAAATGCACATTTGTGTGTTTGGTGGAGAATTCGCGGGGTCGCTCATTTTCAAGTGCTGAAACCTGGACAAGCTGCGAATGCTGACCCTTACTATGTACAATTGAATCAAGTAAATCAATCTTAAATTTAAAAGTGCCCATATATATATTATCAACAAAAAAAGTGTTATACTGAACCATTATAATGTAAGACCACACTGCGCAAGATGAATTCCGAAATTAAACTTGCGAATTGAGATGTTAGTTACTGTATCACCATCCATATTCACCCGATAGTGCTCCTACGGATTTTTATTTATTCCGATCACTTAAAGATTTTTAAAATGGTATAAAAATTTGAAAATATTCAAAGGAGATGTCCAAAATACCACCTCCAGATATTCTGCTCAAAACTCATTTGATTTTTATCGATCTGGCATTGAAAAATTTTACAATAGAGCAAAATGTTGCTTGTAACGAGCATGATTACATCATTCATTAAAATTAAATGCTTAGTAAATATTCATCTATTAGAATTTAACGCAGATAAATGTCATTTTTTTTTTTTTTTTTTTTTTTTTTTTTTACTCTCCGGTCTCCCAAATGATTTCATAAATAAAGTTATTATTTATTAAATTACATATTTTCAATATAGTATTAATTTTTGATGAATTCGATACAAATAGTTACATGCAGAAGTAATATCTCTAAAAAATGAATTGTTTATTTGGTCTAAATCTTTTAATCACAGTTATAATAGTCTTAATTTATCAGAAATGGAAAATAAATTAATTTAATGAAGTATATAATTTTATTTAAGGGGAAATATGCTCGAATTTTATAAGATGTGTTTCTGACTTATTTAGTATTTATTTACTACATTATCTATATTTAATATAATTCAATAGCTAAACCATTAGAAATTTGTATTTCATCATATTATATGGTTCATTTCGAAAGAAAATAATATGAGTTTAGAAGATTTTCCATACTCATGTAATAAATTTTAAATAACAGAATATGTTCACTAATAAATTATATATATATATATATATATATATATATATATATTATGCACTGTGTCTCTGATATTTTAATGAAAACTTAACTCCTTTCTCAATAAATAGTCATAGAATCTATATATATAAAGGAGAAAAGCGACTCAATCACTGACTCGATGAAGAATCACGATATCTCCGGAACTATATAAACCTGCATATTTGAAATTTGGTTGGTAGGTTTCCTTCATGGAGTAGACATCAGTTAAAAACGGATTTTGTAAAGATCGAACCCCAAGGGTCATTATATAGATAATTATTTCCATTATTAAACTATTAGATGTGCAGTCTTGAAACTTGGTACACAGATTCCTTTCATAAAGTAGAGATTCCCTACAAAATGATTTTTACGAAACCCGACCTCCAAGAAGCGTTGAGGGCGCTTAAGGGGCGTTATGCATAATTATTTCTATTTTTAAACTATTAGACGGACCGTCTTGAAATTTGGTAAGCGGATTCCTTTCATGGTGTAGAGATCTGCTACAAAAACGGTTTGGGGAAATTAACCCCCAAGGGGCACTGAGGGGGATTAAGGGGTGTAATAGATAAATAGTTCCGCTTTTCAACTACTAGACCCACCTGCTTGAATATTAGAAGGTATGTTCCGTTTTTGGAATAGAGTTCCTCTTACAAAGAGTTTTGCGAAAATGGACCCTCAAAGGAGAGCGGTTGCGAGAGGTTAAGGAAAGTTATTTAAAAACTCCTGTTTTTGAATTTAACCCATTTACTTGAAATTTGTTGAGCACTTTTTTCTTTCGTTGAATAGAATTCATCGAAGAATGGATTTTACGGAAATCAACTCCAGAGGGAAGCGGGGGGAGTTATTGGGACGTATTGATAGACAAAATACCCGTTATCGAACTGCTCGGACTATAATAATAAAATTTGGTTTGCATACTTCTTTAGTTTAATTGGAATCCGCTAAGAATGCTCTCAACGAGATATTCATGGTAAAAATTCCATTTTTGCTTCATTAGATTCAGACTTGAAATTTAGCACGAATGTTTATTTTATGGAGTAGAGATGCACTGAATGTTGCCTTGGCGGAAATCCACTTATTAGGTTAAGTGAGTGAAAAAATTCTTTCTACTTCTATTTTAGATATAAATAGAAATTATATAGATAATATAATTTACATCCTTTTTATATCAAGAGGCGAGAGTTACAGCTATAAATATATTTTTCAATGTAATCGAATTCTTAATACTAGATATCAATTATTTATGTATATGCGAACAGTATATATTTATACAACATCGTGAAATACCCAGTGAAGTGGGTGGGTAACGACTAGTATAATATATTTGGACTTAAAATTTATGTCCTTTATTGTATAAATAGTATTGCAATGTCTTTTAATTATTTCGAATTTGTGTGTATGTAATTTACAGAAATTAGAATTGCAAAGAAAAGGTATGTCAAAATCAATATCAAGTTGTGTATGTTTTTCTATATTCCTGGTGAATAAACTTAAATAGAGTAAACAATGCATACGTTTTCCGAATTATTTTGTATTTTTATTTTATTTACAGGCGTCTCTTGATAAAAAAGAACCTTACGTAAACATGAAATATATACTATACTGTCGAATTAATTGGGACAAATGGGAAGAACGATTTTTTTCTAAAGACTTAGCTTTTAATCATTACATACTTTAAGCAGACTAAAAAAATCTTTATATTAGTTTAAATATTAGTACAAATTTATATTAGTTCAGTATCAGTCAAATGTTTCCATGAATTGAGCAGTCCTACTTCGCAATAAATCTATGCACTAGATAGAATTCATCATGTCTTTAAGGACTACGTTCGGAACCGTGATTTTAAAAAAGCGCATAAATGGATAAGTTTCATGATATTTAGTGTCACTCAGATTAGAATACATGCATAAAATTGTTTGAAGGAGAGTTTGAGAAAAACAAATTATTTAAATATGATATTTTGGCAAAATGTTCTTAAAACAACTTTATGCATATATTCTAATTTAAGAGACACTAAATATCATGAAAATTATCCATTTATGCGCTTTGCAAAATCATGGTTTCCAATGTAGTCGGATACTTTAGGAAGAACTAAGTTTCCAGTGTCAATTTTTGTAAACAAACTCAAAACTTTACTTTAGAAGGATGTTTTAGAGTCTGTTGGAAATGATCCGTTATCAGGGTTTTGTTTTTACTTCGTCTTACTACACTTGATTTGTATCCCTGTATAAATTAAGTTGTTTCATCAATGAAAATTTCATCTTTCCTGTCGGAAAGAGTCTAAAGTCGGTTTTTTCGGCCCATTCTAAACGTCTTTCTAATCTTTTCTGAGTTAAAAAATATTTTTTATCGGACTTTTTGCCATATGACTAACTTCCAGAAGCCTTTGCGTACAATTGAGGTACTCAATTTTCAACACTATAATCCAATAAATCCTTTATAAAGATCTGTGCTTGTCTGCCTTGCATTTATTTTGCTATTTCTTATTAGAGTTTTATCGGTTCTGAGAAGTTTTACAACTGCCCTCAGATTTTCCATTTCTTTTTGGACAGAATGTTCCTGAATCTTGAAATGTTCTTAAAATTCTTGAAACATTTGATTTGCCCACACCAAATATTTTTTTTAAACTCGTAGTGGATGACACTTGATGTTTATCCAGTTTTTTTCAAATATTATCTTATTAATTAAATTTTATTTTTTAATTTTAAATTTACTCTGCGTTATTTCCCTTGTAGTTACAATTAGCTGCAACTGATGGCACCAGTACGCTTTTTTCTAACAAAGTAGGAATTGAGGTTATTTTTTTATATTACTCGTTTAAAAAAAGTTTATACATGACGATAGGACAAATTATTAGAATTTTTCAGAGTAGCACATTTCCGCATTTACACAACTGCCAACGAGTTTTCTAGTTTTCTTACGCATCCATGAACGCCTGGACCTGAATGCTGTTTAGCTCACTCGTCACGGCCTGTTGATCTGCCTCTACCGATCCGTGATGCTTCCTCTTGAACGTCGATTTATTCATAGGAACAGAAAAAGTCTGTCGGGGCTGTAGGGGGATGAGGAGTGTTGCCTAACTGTGCTGAGGAAGATACTTCACTAAATGGAATGTTGTGTGGCTCGGTGCGTTGTCATAGTGCTGCCGCCAATTGTTAGCGATGGCTGGACGGACACGAGCAATCGGTTTAAATGATCATCAATCATTCTGATACTAATACTAAGATCACTGTAAGGGATTGCAATATCGAACCAAAAGTTCAATACCGATATTTCGTATTTTCTAGATTTTAATACCAGTATACTGGCTTTAATACCGGTAGTTAAATTTTTAGAAAAAGAAAGAAAACACGCGTGTTTCTTTGTTTTATTTACAAGTTGTATTATGAAGTGTAAGTATCACAAAAATTATTTATAACTTATAAAATATAACAGTATATAAATAATCACATAAAAATACAGGAACATCTTATTTATTTAAATCACAAAAATGTGTAAATATCACTATTCAGTCTCTGCAACAATTACAAATTTTTTAAATGTGATCTTAAAAAACATAATGCATCAATGTCCTGTATGATATACAAATATTCACCACTTAAAAAAATATCGAAATATCACGCACTTTCATCACAACTACAACCTTGTTTTCACAGATACCAATATCAGACTACGAATCCTGTGCGTGTGTTTGTGGATCGAGATAGTTTTGACCTGCCTCCTTGGATGATTCACATTATTTATCACTTCTCTTGATTATACGATGCAATTTTATATTCACAGTCTAATTAATTTTATCCGTTAGGGTGACATAAAACAAAAAAAACATATACTATTTTACTATGTTGGCGATTCCTGAACATATAATGGAGACAATTTGAAAAACATTTTTAGTAAATAATAAAAAAAACCGGTATTTTAACTTGTGAATACCGGTATTACCTAAATTGTACAAATGGCTCGAAATACCGGTATTCGGTATCCCGGTATACCGGCATTGCAATCCCTAATCGCTCTTTAGTAACTTTTTCACTCGCGACAAATTTTGGTTGGCCTTGCTGGTGGATGGGAGTCGTCGTCTTCCGCTCTTTCCCTACCTACTCGGAACAGCTTGTGCCACTCAAAAACCCTGGATCTACCCATGGCACCATCACCGAAGACCTCTTCAATCATGTCATGGCTCTCATTGCCCACTTTACAAAGCTTTACAAAATATTTGATAGCATATCGCTGCTCCAGAAAACGCTCCATGATTCTCAATGACGGAGCATTTCGACACGGATTCACAATACAAGCAACGTGCTATCTTCAACAGCCGATAGCTAACTGCTGATTTTCCCCAGCATTCCTAATATTCCTTTCCACCGATCGTGGTCGCGCACTCTGCCTCTCGTCTGCCCGTTCACTCAGAAAAAAATGAGACCTCCTACTTTCAGAACATACCCTATATAGTATGAAAACATGTAAAGCATTAGTATAGCAATTATGAAACACATTTTACACCAAAAGAAATTAAATGAGAGGTAAAACAGTGATGTAATAAAGCATTTTGCTCCCGTGAAGTTAAAATATTCTAAAGGGTGTTTTTTTAGAGGTATAGAACTTTAAATTGCAATAAAACAACGATGTATTATTCGATTGACATGAATTGTTTTTTATTCGAAAGAAAATCTTGTGGCATTACATTTCAAATATAATTTCTGGTATATGACTGCCACGGCTGGCTCGGATGTAGTCCAATCTGGACGTCCAATTTTCGATAACTTTTTCCAACATTTGTGGCCGTATATCGGCAATAACACGGAGAATGTTGTCTTCCAAATGGTCAAGCGCTTGTGGCTTATCCGCATAGAACAATGACCTTGCATAACCCCACAGAAAATAGTCTAGTGATGTTAAATCACAAGATCTTGGAGGCCAATTCACAGGTCCAAAACGTGAAATTAGGCGGTCACCAAACGTGTCTTTCAATAAATCGATTGTGGCACGAGCTGTGTGACATGTTGCGCCATCTTGTTGTTACCACAGTTCCTGGACATCATGATTGTTCAATTCAGGAATGAAAAAGTTAGTAATCATGGCTCTATACCGATCACCATTGACTGTAACGTTGTGGCCTTCATCGTTTTTGAAGAAGTACGGACCAATGATTCCACCAGCCCATAAAGCGCACCAAACAGTCAGTTTTTCTGGATGTAACGGTGTTTCGACATACACTTGTGGATTAGCTTCACTCCAAATGCGGCAGTTTTGTTTGTTGACGTAGCCATTCAACCAGAAGTGTGCTTCATTGCTAAACAAAATTCGCTTATGAAAATCGGGAACAACGGCAATCTCGTTTTGGGCCCATTAGACGAATCTACGCCCTGCTTGATGATGGTTTTGATGAATTGCCAAACCAAACTGAGAATAAATCACTTGACAGCTGTTAAATCGGTCATCATCTTGGAAAGTAATGCCAACTTAAACTTCTATTCCTGGAAAAAAACACTCTTTATTAATGTACGGCTACTTTCCAATTTGTGCTTTAAAAAATGTTGTTTTAAATTTAATACAATAATAGTTAGAACTTATTAAACCTTAGCATTACACGAAAATATCCTTAAAAAAAATATTTACCTGAATGGTGTTGTTCTCAACGCTTTCATATGATTGTTACTTTAAAAAACTATTTTTTTATTACAGTAGAACGTCGATTATTCGAACGTTTATTAACTGAAGCGTCAAATATAAACGGAAAAGCTATTTTTTCTGTCCACTACTAGTATTGTATATGAATTCGTTTTCGAACAGTGCAATGCTCAACAGTTGTTTCTCGGGAGGCCAAAAGTGACGCTAATACTAAGGTCAAGGATATTTGGGAAATTTTATTTGTAGAATTTGGTAAACATCAGCGTGGAATATTAGGTCAGTTTGTTTCAAAGTTAAGGGATGTATACGTGCTCGTTTGTTGAGTTTTGAACTGCTAAAGCTTTGAATTCAAAATGCAAGCGCAATGTCTTGAACATTGAGACGAAATATTAAACCGTCTCGCGAAGGGAGAATGTGGAGCGTCTCTCTAGCACATTTTTATAATGTTAGAAAGTCAACAATTTTGTTGAAAGTCAACAACAACAACGAAAGAAGCAAGGATCCATCAAATGCTGACGGAATGGTACGAACAACAATCAGAGGGATGTCCTACTCAACTACTGCTGCTGAAGAGAATCAGAGACCTTGCAGTGAAAAAACGACGGTGTACAATGATACCGCGAATAATTAGTGATTATTTTCCACAATAACTGTAAAACAGAGACATTTTGCACCTATTTTGCTTTTTCTTCAAGCAAGTTTCCCGCATGTGATGATTTGCAATATCCGTATAGCGTCCGGTTTCATATATTGCATGGATCGCATTCGGTTTTCGGTTATTCGCCCAATCACGTATCCGAACGGTGTTTGGTCCCAATTTATTTGGATAAATGACGTTCTACTGTATTTTAAATGTATAAGTAAAAAAGGAAATGAAAACTTTCATTGAACGAGATACGTGTTTATTACTAAACCATAAAATAAACAATATTTTTTTATATCTATGCAGCTACAAAAAAGGCTAGTTTTTTTTAAAAAAAATGTTCATGAAAGAGGAAAACAAAAAATATTTTATGATCACAATGATCTGAGTTCGAAAAACAGGAAAGGAAAAAATTATTGTTTACTAGTAATTTAAATGAAACAGAAAAAAAAACGTTTCTTTGAAAAATAAACTCACCGAAAACAAGTACTTACCTAGACATCAAATGTAAGCAGAAAAACACTTTCCTCCTCACGCAGTTTCAGCTCTTCCCCATCAATTTTGTCAAGGAAGAATTTTTCGTCGGTGTTTTGATCTGTTTCTTTCTTCATAGTTAAGCAACTCGTAGTTGAGGATATGGGAGTGGAGTACACAAGGGGAAAGGAAGTTCACCCCTCCTAGACCAACATACTTATAATATTTAGCATAAAGATTATGCTTCAGCGCTTTGGTATGCATGTTTTTACAAGTGTATTACTCCCTTACCAATATAAAAAAATTCTGCGAGTGGAAAATGGGATAATTTTTACTTGTTCTGTAATGAGTTGAATGGCTTATGTTGTTTTGGAACAGTGATTCTTATCCTTATTTAAGTCTTACTCTTATCCTTTTATTTATCTGTAATACATTATACAAAACAGTTTATAACAATACTTTTCGCAATGTTAAATAAATAATATGTACGAGTATTAAAAAGGTAACAAAATGCTTATTGAGTAATTAATTATAATTTATTTATAAGAATACATTTAATGCGGAATTTGAGCTTGATGATTTCTGATGATTTCGTTTACATCTGGTCTTAAAAATGATAATGCCACTTTCATTTCTTCATATACAGTCCCAATCTTATTTTTTTTCATTTTTATATTTGTTAATGCAGAAAATATAAATTCATGAATGCTAAATCGGGAGTGTATGGAGGAATAGAGATACATCGATGTGAAACAGTAAAACTACTTCTGTGCGTTTTTTGTTTCAGTATGAATGTAAAATGGACAGTGTGATCTATAACTCTTTATTCTTTTTTCTATAATATTTTTAACACAATTAAATTTACATACTCTTTTAAGTGAACATATTTTTCTTTAATTATTTTATTTATTTTTTATTCATCTATTTATTTATTTATTTCTTACAAGAAAATTGCAATAAATGGTTTTAATTTTCCTAAAATAATAAAAACGGGATTTATTTAAAGAAATAAAAAAATGGAAATTACAAAATTTGAGCTTTATTGAAGTAACAATTCTGTACCCCCTAGAATTATTAGTGATTCTTAAGTCTCATTCATGCAAATAAATATGAAATGAGATTTGACAAAGATTCTGGCTCATTTCAATTGGTCATTTATTTAGGCAAATTGTAAACAGAATCGTATTGAATTGGTTTTAAATATAATCATAAATTGTATGCGTTATTTATCATAATGAAGTATTTTAATGCAGAATCACATAAGCAAATATTGCTAATCTAATTAATGATTCCATTTTATGTTTATTTAATTTAGGATAGCTAATGGGAATTGTAAAAATAAATTATTGATAAGAAAGTTGCAAGAAAACAAATCGAAACATGTGAAAACTTATGCCATTCAAAATTTAGCCAAGTCCTTATTTTAAAAACTTAAATGGTAACATTGCTCAAAATGTTACATAAAAGTATCTTCCTATAGCAGTGTTCGCAGAAAATTAATAACAAAACAAAACTGAGCAAATCTGGAAATCTATCAGACGAAATTGTAAGCAAATGCCTCAATTAAAAATATTGATAAATTTAAATTCCCTTACAAGTTGCAAATTTGTTAAAATTTCGAAAACGTGAAAGGTATATAAGTACTTTAAGTATTTTTAGGTCATATGATAAAAGAAAAAAGTATAAAATAATCTTTTTGTTACTTCTAAATTTATATTAACCTTTACATATTTAAAAGCAAATAAACACTATTTCAAATATAGTTTTAATTTCTAAACTAGCTCCGTAATTGTTTTACCAACACACTATTCCTGTAAAATGCTAAAGAAATCTTACTTTTGTCCTTAAAAAAGAAAAACCTATTCGTTTTATAAGGAATGTGGGTAATATGAGAAAGAAATTTCAAAAAATGTAGTATTTGAAACTGTAATTTTTTATTTCAAAAAACCATAGATCATATAGAAAAATGCGGATTAGAAATATCAACATAATACAGAAAAAGAGGGAGAAATTGGTTGTAACATGATGTAGCTAAAATAGAGAATGTGCAAATAATGTTAGATGAACTTATCACATTCTACATTAACAGTTAAATATGTGTCTTTGATAAAAATTATAGTATTCCTTCTCATGGGAAGTTAGTGTTACGTCAGTCTCTTGCAAATAAAAGGGGAAAATGTCTAATTGTTTAAATAGAATTTTCACTAGAATAGTGCTTAGTGAAAATGAAGGAAAGTATTCGTTCATCCCTCATTTTAAATTTAAAGATTATTGAACAGCGTTAATTAATTCAAAAGATGATAAAACGAATCCTAGTTTTAATCGTATATTATGTCCACAATAATGGTACTACAAAGTGAGATAAAAAGAAAAAAAATTAAAAATATAATCCAGAAATTATAATAAGTACCGTGCGCTATTTATTTGTTAAATAAAATAAAATAAATGATTTAATTAAATTGATATTTTTACTTGCATAGGCCGGGGGTAGCCTAGTGGTTAGAGCAGTGTTTCTCAAACTGTGGGGCGCGCCCCCCTGGGGGGGCGCGATAAACGTACAAGGGGGGCGCGAGCATATCGAAAATAAAAGATTAAAAAAAATTATTTACTGGAATGAAGTAAAACAAAATACTTTCTGACATAATAAAAAAATACACATTTACACTGATATAATTTATATATCTGCGATATTACGTCATAAAAAATTAAAGCTTCTACTTTTATTACGGTTTCTTTTCAAACCAAAATGAGAAAAAACAAAACCCAGACCCATAATCGAAAAAAATTTTAGGAAGATAAAATATTCATCACTGTTATATTATTGTCATCACAGCTGTAGGCAGCAGAATGTGTAGTTGCTGCGGTTTGACCTTTGAACTTACTTGTACGGTTAGTTACGTCCCTGCTCTTATGTGTGTGTATTTGGTTTTTCATTTAGGGAAGTTGCAAACAAACTATTTCTGCTGCGATTTTTTCCTTGGAAAATATTTTTATGATTTTTGGAAAAGCACAGAGAGCTCTTTGAAGGATTACTTGGCCAAGATTTATTTCTATGAGTTATTCCCAAACATATCAAAAAGCATAATGAAAAACGTTTTACATAATTTTTTTGAACATCCATATTGTAATGAATACCCTTTTATTCCGGAGCTGTCACGCCGGGCACAGAGTGCATGAAATCGGTAATTCTGGCAAAACTGTTTAATTGTTACCAATGGCTCTGAAACCATCCTCCTGTTTGACAGTCTTAACGTGTGAACTAAAATATATTTGTCACATATCTCCCCCTCTTTTTTTGGGAGTGACAAACGTTATTTTACAATCTTAAGGTACTTGTTTTGACTGAGTTCCTGGTGTGATAACTTTTTTTCCGAAATATTTTCTGTGTTCTTGAAAGTAGGTGAGTATATTTTCTCTTAATTAAATTATTCACTGGAATTACGATTTTTATTGTGTACTATAAAAATAATTTTAAAAAAAGGTTTGGGGTGACACACGCAGTCTAGTGCGCACCTGCTCCAGGGTTAAAACATGTTGAAGTCTTTTCACTTTAAATATTAAAAGCAATACCATTATTTTTCATCGGAATTTTATATTATTGTTCATTATTCAACATCAATTCTAAATGCTAATTCTGTGAGGCTTAAAATTACAGTTCACTTAAAACTAATTATAATTTGAGCAACGATTTAAAAAAATCATTTTACATTTTTGTAAACATTGTTGCGCATTTGGCTTTACTCTCCTTAAAATTCAGCAATTATATCAATAATGTTTTATTTTCTTATAAATGAACTCGTGCAAAGAGCGGGTACTTCAGCCGGTATACTTTTAATGTATCAGTGCTGCATAGAGTATTTTATAACTAATTAATTAATGCTAAATTAAGAACAAGTTTAATAAGTATTAGCGACTTCCATGGGCTTGTCTTACACAGCAAATTTTTCAAAGGAATGCTTATGATTAGAAATTGACCCACTGAGTTCTTTCTAAAAAAGCTGATATCTATATTTTGTCTTCTAAGCAGCCACCGCATTTTGCAATATGTTCCAATTTAAAAATTAGAGAAAGGAAAAATAACATAATAATTATCCTATTACTTAATATATATATATATATATATATATAAATATATATATATATATGTTTTTTTTTTTTTTTGCTTAAAAGCAACATATACAAAATTTAATACTTATGTCATGAATTTGTACGGTATATAATTAAGATTATTGCTCTAGCATTAAAAGTGCATTATTATTGCATTCAGTACATTATTAATGTATAAGGGGGGCGCGATAAAAATTGTGATTGATAAGGGGGCGCCAGTATTGAAAGTTTGAGAAGCACTGGGTTAGAGCATCGGACTCCAGACCGGAAGGCCTGGGTTCGATGCTCGATGTCACCAAATACCCTCCGAGTGCACACGGAGTACGTGCTCGTTAAATCAGTGGGTCCGTAGTCTTGTGGGCTTATTCACTAGCGCAGGAACTGGAGAATATTTCCCTCCCCTTCATTTCACTTGCAGAAATTGTGGAGGTGGAGATAGAGGTCGTGTCGCCATCTATCGTCCCTTCGGGGAAGTTTCTCTGAACTTAAATCGCACTGTCACCTGTATGGTGCTCAAGGCCAACGACAGGCGTACCTCTTGCCCATGCCACGATGAATTTCGTGGGCCTCGTTCTGACTACGTCAGACAGGTGGCATTAGCCACAACAACAACTTGTATATATAGATGGATCAAATATGAAAAATGTGTTTTGATTATTGAACTTTCCCTCACAAATGGGTTCAGTACATGTGACGTCATAGTCACATGATAAAGATAACCACGTTTTTCCAGCCAATCAGTTAAAAAACTTACGTGACATCATGGTCACACGATATACGTAATCATTTGTTACCAGCTAATCAATTCACGCGTTTCGTCGATGCCAACCTGGGCTCTTTTCAGAAACTTTCTTTTAAAAAGAACACTAATAATAACCCACACAAATGAACAACAAGGAATTTTTTTCTTTTAATTTTAAAATATTTTTGAAGAACATTTTTATAACTTTCTAACATTTTAAGAAATTTGAAACTTTATCTAGGTTTTACAAAAATAGGACAACAAATACAGTTAGTTTGATGTCTGTTTTGAATTCAATGGAGAACACATGATTGTCTTTATCACGTGACCATCTTGAATTGAGCCCTTTAAAATCCGAGTAAAATCATAAACTACAAGGTTAATCCTAATTTTCTGTTGGGTTTCGATGTACTATGATTAAAAAGAAACTAAAACAAAAAAAAAACTAAATGAATTGTAAAAAAGAGCAAATAATGGGATTCTGTATGGGGTCTCTAAGTCACACGGCATACAGTTCCTGGTCCACTATGCTCAGAATGATACTAACAACGTTTTTGATAGTATATGTTATCCTTTTCTTGTTATCTATGTTATTCAGAAGCTTGAACTTTTACATACGACCTAAGTTTTCATACTTTATTTTCCCCTTGATGTAGCAGAACTGCTTTAAGGAATAACATATGCTGTCAATAACGTTGGTAGTATCACGCTGAGTACGGAATAACAGAAATTATATTATCACATTGATGTACGTCGTGAGACCAAGGATCCTCATATAGAACGTCTGAGAAGTATGTAAATAAAACTTGAAATTTCGCCGTATTCTTTCATATGTTCTTTTTTGACTGTATTCGTCTTTGTTTTTTTTATTACAGCTCTCTGCAACCTTGGATGGAGTTAGTAGTATTGGACGGAATATTCCGTCAATTTCTCATTTATTTTTTTTTCCATTTTTTGTTACATATGCTGTTATCTCACATTTTTTTCAATTTTTTTCACGATGGGTGCAATTCATTCTTTCGGTTGTAGATTCTTTTTTATAACTGTATTTCTTAAAAAGTAACTTTAAATGCCTTTTTTTGTTTGTAGAGAAGAAATGTATAACTTTTTTTTTAAAATAAGGAAATTAGCATATTTTTATTTAAGGAATTTTACTATAACATTATTCAGTTGTTCACACAGTGAATTAATAAAAAGATAATTTTTAAATTAGAGAAAATTATAATATTTTGGAAAAAAATCATGTACATATAATAATTTTAAAAGAACTTGAAATGATTTTATTTAAGCACACATCCCCACATGCACACTTTTCCTTTTATCTACGAATGGAATACTGACATTTAATTCGTATTTAAATGTAAATCTTCATTCTACTTAGCTTAACTGTATTATGTTATTATTATTTATTTATTTTATTTAAACAATATGTATTTTATTACGAAAAAAACACAGGACAGTAAATTAAGAGTGGACAATAGCTACACAAAGTGCAATAACTCTATTTCTTAAAAATTTTTAAAACTTTTAAAATTTAGTATATTTTCTGAAATTAGATATTAGTCTAAATACACTTATATTTTGTAAGTATCTTTGGAAAAAAATTAAGATTTCAGCTTACACATAGTGTATTAATTTTAACTTTCCAAAAATAATTCTTTTAAGATGGGATCTCCTTGGGAAAAAAACTGGATCCCCTTAAAAACAATTCCGTCCTTTCAGATTTTCTTTTTTTACATATTCATTAGCGAAGTGCCAAAGAGCTGATGAATTAAATATAGCTTATTCCTTTCAAATACTGCACGTGAAAAAGTAATGAAACTCTCAAACAATAGAAAGAATTAAGCAGTTTCGATTTCCTCCAACGAGGACATCTGAAGGACCTGTGTAGTGTGAAAGAACTCTAATTCACTCAGTGACTGATTGCATGGCTAGACATTTTGTCGTATCTGAAAATGTCTGCAGTTCCTGACTTCTTAGACATTCTCTGACTGTATTTTCAGAAATCAACTCATTGTTTTATGTTTAGTCTCACTTCTTTCAACAATTGTTAAAACTAAGCAA
Source organism: Trichonephila clavipes (assembly GCA_019973935.1). Lineage (NCBI taxonomy): Eukaryota > Metazoa > Arthropoda > Arachnida > Araneae > Nephilidae > Trichonephila > Trichonephila clavipes. The sequence goes on from BMAU01000949.1 coordinate 252,515, forward strand.
ATTAAGATACTCCATACTGGAGAGATTCTTTTATTACCACTTAAACATAAATATAAGTAACTAATATATTTCATGTCACACATAAAAATAATTACTTTGTTGGAGGAAATTACAATCGAAGTTTAACCAATGAGTCTTAGATATTTGTTTCATTGTTTATATTGTTACAAATTTTGTGTAAATAGTGTAAATAATTTGTATTTGAGTGTTTAATGTATTTTTATTACTCTATGTTATTTTTATTTCATGTCAAAATTGTACTATTCACAAGCAATGCCGCCCCTTACCTTATAATGGCGATTCAATGAGAACTTGGCGAAATCTTGGCGGTAGAGCCAAGTTGGCATCATTTTTGGCGAAAACGTCAGTGGCCAATTTGGCGACCATTTTGACATCATTGGCGAGTTCGGAACCCTCGGGAATCATCTAGAAAGTACTGGATCTCTCCACTAGTGTCACGTTCAATGACACGAGCGGTTATATTTCTGGAAGTTTCTATCGCGCCTATAAAAACGATACTCGCCGATACGGAGGAGAGTCTTGATTAAGCCGGCGAGTAGTGAGGGTTGTTTTGACTAGTGATTAGCTCGGCTGTGCTTATGAATAATCTTTACTTACGTGTATTTTTAAACACTGTTTATTGTGTTTGATTGATGTTGAAGGTGTGAAGACATTCGGATATTTACCCTGTGAATATTGCCGATGAATCCTGTACTGGAAGGATTGGAATTTTGATAATAAATTCGCATTGCTCTTAAAGAACTGATTATTCTTCTTTTACCCTCGTTTAATTATTGAGACATTTTTCTTGTTTTGTGTTTAAACAATTTGCATCGTGACAACCATATCTGATTATTGCTATGTATATATACAAAACCATTTAAATTTTATACATATTATACATTAAATTAAATCTGCTATATAAAGAGAGAATGTAGAACAATTCCTTGTTTTTTTTTTTTTTTTTTTTTTGAAATGCGTGTTTTTAGGCATGGCATCAACATTTCGGTTATAGAAGCCTAGAAATAATTTCCACCTTCTGTATAGAAACTTAAAGTAATTGTAAGTCATTTTCGTTTGTGAAATAAATTGTATAGCTTTCTTGTTGAATTATTTTAATGTTAATGTTTTAATTATTTATTTGCATTTATAGTCGTGAAAAACATTGTCACAGCTCAGATGCCTCCCTCTGATAAGGAAACTGTACGTGAAAATTACATTGTGCCAATTAGTATCCACCTACATGGGTCCCCACTAAAAAGTGATAAGAGTTTTCGAGAAATGCACCAGATCTGCAAATCCGTAGTCTCATTTGAAGGAAAATATATAATGATGCAATTAAAGATAAATAACTACAAAATTTGAAGATTCTTAAAATAGTCAGAAAAAAGAAAAACAATCTTAGATAATTTTGGGTGTGTGTGTTTTGTAGCTTATTAAAGCTTTTCTGGTCAAAATAAATTAAAACTTTTAAAAGAAATTTAGGAAATAATTTATTTAAAAAATACTCTCGATTAGTTTCCATAATAATCATCTTAGAGGAAGATATGTACTTGTTTACATTTCTCCACTGTTGGCCTTTATTGAGGAATATCATAGTTATAACATCCTTTTCATTACATATTAAAAACTAAAGGTATCTGACTACGTTCGGAACCGTGATTTTCAAAAAGCGCATAAATGGTTAATTTTTATGATATTTAGTGTCACTCAGATTAGAATACATGCATAAAATTGTCTTAAGGACATTTTGACAAAATATATTTATTTAAATATAATATTTTGGCAAAAAAGTAACTTAGAATAATCTTTTTTCCAAATGTTCTCCTTTTGTGAAAAATGGTTCTATTATAATAATATTTTGCCTGTATAGAGCTCAGAAATCTCTACATAGGCTCAACTAGAATTTTTTGAAAAATTCTCATTATTTTTAGAATTACCACCGATCGAAATAATTATTCGCGTTTTTTTCTTAAAATTGCTCCCCTTTGTTGTCGTAAAATATGAATAAACCCACTTCCAAGTTATGTATTTCAAAAATTCTAGTTGAGCCTCTGAACAGAGGTCTGAGCTATATACAGGCAAAATATTATTCTAATAGAAGTATTTTTCACAAAATAGAACATTTGGAAAAGAGATTATTCTAAGTTAATTTTTTGCCAAAATATTGTATTTAAATATTTTTTTTGCCAAAATGTTGTATTTAAATTTTGTTTTTGCCAAAATGTCCTTAAAAAGATTTTGTGCGTGTATTCTAATCTGAGTGACACTAACTATCATGAAAATTATCCATTTATACGCTTTTGAAAATCACGGTTCCAAACGTAGTCTCTGATACCTTAATCTAAGTTAGTTTATTCTCGCATTTAAGAAACCTTTGAGTATGTATATAGAACATCATACGGTTCTTAAAAATTAAAGCTTGTTAGTGCAATCCTATTTCATTTAGAAATTTTACTATGGAAATATAATAGTTTAAAAGAAAATATCTCCCAAATGTACTTCTGTGTATGTAATAGCAATAACAAGAATTGTGGGGATGGATTAAAAATCCTACGGATTTCAGGAAGTTTAAACTTTGAAATAGAAAACCGTGTGATTAAATAGACTCCTAGTACCACTGAAGATCTGCCATATGTAGGGGATAACGCCTGTTTAACCTGTGGAAGCTCACAATACTTATACTGCTGTGGTATAGAAATTCAAATAGGGGATTGCTTGATTGTTCAAGAAAGTGGTGAAATAATATAGGTTTATATATACATTATTTCAACCATTTCGGTTTTGCTGATGTCAATATCTCTACATCACACTAACTCATCCGGAAGTTTTGGTAAAAATACACTGCTCGACAGTGAAAATGCAACACCAAGAAGGAGTAGTCAGAAATTTATGCAAATTTCAGGGTAGACTGACGTCACTGAGTTATGATAATGATGTTAAATGCGTAGCTCTACTGCGCACGTGGCGAACGATAAAAGGGAAAAGAAGTTGGCAAATGGCCAACTTCGTTCCGTGACTTCTCAGCGAAAAGTAATTGTAAAAGTTTTTGTCTTGTGTCACAGGAAACGTTTATAGCCCAGAATGTCAGGCTGCCGTCAACGGAGGCATTTCGAGCAGACAAACGACTTTACGAGGGGTATGGTGATTGGGCTGAGAAGGGAAGGTTGGTCGTTTCGTCAAATCGCAGCCGATGCCAACCGAGATGTGTCCACGGTGCATCGCCTGTGGCGAAGATGGTTGGCGCAGGGAAATGTGGCACGTTCGAGGGGTCCAGGGGCAGCCAGAGTGACGTCAGCAAGCGAGAATCGGCGCATCCACCGCCAAGCGGTGGCAGCCCCACAAGCCACGTCTACCTCCATTCTTCAGTATGTGTAAGACTCCCTGAATGTTCCAATATCGACCAGAACGATTTCCCCGTCGATTGGTTGAAAGTGGCCTGCACTCACGGCGTCCGCTCAGAACACTAGCATTGACTCCACAGCGTAGACGTGAACGCTTGGAATGGTGCCGGGCTAGAGCGACTTGGATGATGGAATGGCGGAGCGTCGTGTTCTCAGATGAGTAACGCTTCTGTTTTTTCAATGATAGTTAGCCCGTAGCCCGTATGAGTGTGGCGTCGCCGTGGAAAAAGGTGTAATCCGGCAGTAACTGTGAAGCGCCCTACCGCTGGACAACGCGGTATCATGGTTTGGGGCACTATTGTGTATGATAGCACGTCACCTCTAGTGCGCATTCAGGGCACTTTAAATGCCCAACGCTACGTGCAGAATGTGCTGCTCCCGGTGGCAATCCCTTACCTTCAGGGGCTGCCCAATGCTATTTTTCAGCAGGAAAATGCCCACCCACACACTTCTCGCATCTCCCAACATGTTCTACGAGGTGTACATATGCTTCTGTGGCCAGCGTACTTACCTGATCTCTCACCAATCGAACACGTGTGGGATGTCATTGGACGCCGTTTGCAAACTCTGCCCCTGCCTCGTACGAACGACCCACTTTGGCAAATGGTTGAAAGGGAATGGAGAACCATCCCTCAGGACACCATCCGCACTCTTATTGACTCTGTACCTAGACGTGTTTCTTCATGCATCGCGGTGGATCTACATCCTACTGAGTCGATGCGGTGCGCATTGTGTAACCTGAATATCGGTTCGAAATAAACATCAATTGCTGTTCTTTGCTGTCTCTGTCTTTTCCCCAAATTTCATCCCTTTCGAACCACTGCTTCTTGGTGTTGCATTTTCACTGTCGAGCAGTGTACATGCACATTTAGCTTGTAAGTAATAAAGAGTTTTAGCATACTTTCAACAAATTATTTAAAAATAGATAAATATCGCAATAAATAAAAACTATTATGAAGTATTAGAAGTTGGATTATTACGTGAAAATATTTCCACAGATACTATATTCAGAACGCTTAATTATTTCTTTAATATACATCAAAAAGTAAAATCAGAAGTATTGCTAATTTATAATTTAATATTTCGAAATATTTAATGGCTTCTAAGAATGCTTATTTAGAGGAAGTAAAAAAATTATGTAAGTTACTAAATTAAATTAATTAAAATCAATATTAAGCATAAATGAAAAGCAATAAAAAATTTACAATAATTATTAATTATTGTAAATTGTGGCATATGTAAATACAGTTATTGTGTGACGCTCTAATACTAACTATACATTTAATATAATTCATTACTCTTAAAATGTATTTTTTAAAGCATCGATATATGCAAATTATTTGAATTACTTTTTTCAAAAAAATCGGAACAAAATTAGTAACCCTAAATATGAGAAAACTTCAAAATCTTAAAATGAAAAATTATTTTTGGGATAGGTATAAATATTTCAGACCGTATTTCAACAAGCAATAAACCCGAGGTTTACGAGAGTAGCAGGTGGGATTTTAAGTATACTTTAGCAGGTGTTTGCGTGATGAATTTGATATTATATTAAATTACAGCAGTTCTTTAATTAGTACACCTTTTTCGATGACTCTAGAAGTGAAACAAAACTACGGTAACTGCAATCGTTAATTTTCTTAATGACTAGCTTCTCATTAGATTCTGAGGCATGTGTGATCTTTTTCGTTAACGAGAATGTTTTAGAACTCTAACTACCTTTAAAATTAACAAGATGATGCTATTAATTATGGGCTTAAACTCGTCAAAAACTATTATCAAACGAACATTAGTAAGAAAAGGTTTTATGACATACATCATATAAAATTGCTACTAACCATGCTTTGAGAAAAAAGAGGAAACAGTATTTTTTTTACTATTTATACATTCATACTGGTCATTTATTTAGAATTTCATACAAATAATATAAATTATTTTTTAAAATATTTATTGTTCCTATGAGTTACGTAGAAATTACTGAAAATAAACATGCAATCGATTATTTTATATTTTAATTAACTTACCTACAATGTTATTTGTCATTCCATATTTTAAAATCGATGAAGAATACACCAAAAGTTAAAAGGTCTATGTTTATTATTAATTTTTTATTTTCATTATATTTCATCAAAAATTGAAATAAAGTTTTATCCATTTGCTTTCAGAAATGCAGCATATTTTATTAAAAGTTATAAAAGGAAAAAGTTTTTCAATCATTTTATACATTATCATTTCAAATGCTTAAAAAAATAGAAATTCTAAAAAGTAAAATGTAAAAACTTTATGTTCATAATTTGCTAACTGTATGCAGTATTCCACAAAAAACTACAAATACTTAAAAAATCTTTAATTTTTTTTTTTCGAAAAAATGGGATAGAAAAATGTGTTCCCCCTCCCCCTTAATTTGAAATTAAACAGCTGTTAAAACAAGTTTGCGTGGGAAAAAAAAGAAATGAGCCTTACAGTAGTCGTATATTATGTGTAACACCTGATATGTTATCTTAGTAAAAATACGCAATAGTAACTTATATCCTGAAAAAAATGAATTGGGTATGATTGGAAATAATTTTCTATCGAGAGAATAATTATATCTTTAATGAAAACAATATTTAATTAACACAAGGAGTAATCCAGTTTTCTTTTACCAAACATAATTATTCTTGATCAATTTGGGGAAGAGCGGAGACAATAGACTTACGATAACTATAATATGACACATATTCTTGTGATTTCAAATTATTTAAAAACCGTTGAAAAACAGCGTCAATAACATTACCACTGTTAGCTGTCGAAACATTTTTATTTGTGTTCATTTCGAGCTTGAATTCATCATTCAAAAAAGCTATAAGTGGCTCAGATTTTGGCAAACTGAAGTTAAAATCACCCCTCAAAATCATGGTAAGCGAGTGATAGTTTTCTTTAAAAGAGCAGAACCACCTTCGGTATATGGTAAAAGTACAAAATGCAGGAAATCTTTAATTTTTTGTACCGTTTGATTTCAAGAAGTGTATGCGACTACCGAAATCATTGTTTGTTCGATTTCAAATAAGCATCCGGTCGCACATATGTCCCCCAATATCGTTACTAACAATACCCAGTCCACTTGTTTGACGATAAGTAATGTTCATATGAGGAGTTACAACATGTGAGTTTTTCTGTTTGTGATAGACCGCAACACCAACTGCTCTGCGGCCCGGTCGTTTAAACTGTACACATCAATCGAAGTTAGGTATCGAAACACGTTCGTCATTATCTAACCACGTCTCTGACAACATGAGCAACGAACATTTTTATGAAATAACGTCGTCGAAATCTATTTGGTGAGATCTTTGATAATTGAGTGTAAGGATCGCAAGTTCATCCTGGGTGAGGTCTAAGACTTGCTGGTATATGTGAAGTGGATTTAGAGTATCATTGGTTGGATGACCAGAGTATCTACTTCTTCCGATTTTTAACCTCTTATATTTAGGATTTTGAGTGATTGTGACTAATTCACTCTTCCCCTTTTTTGATAAAAAATACTTAAAAAGTAAAATATACTTATATGAGAGTAAAAAATAAAAATTTAAAGCTACTAAAGCGCTTTAAATGCTAGAAAGATATTTTCAAAAACGATGCAAGCACTGAGAAAGAAAACAAATTCGTGGGCGATGTGATGCCTGACCAATGGGAAGGCAGCTTAGATCTGAGTCATAGTAGAAATGAAAGAAACATTCAATAAAAGAGAGAGAGAGAGAGATTTGAAATGAGAAAAACAGCTTTTTTAAAAGCTAATAAAAATAAAATACATTTTGAAAAAATAGGAAAGAACGTGTAAATTCAAATTTGATCTGGATAAATAATTTTCCAGGGAAAATTAAAGTGATTTAAAAATATCGAGTTCCTCTGGGAATCGAACCTGGGGCGATTCATTTCAAGTCAGCTACTATAACCATTATACTACGATGGATCGAGGAGGGAGTTAAATTAAGCTTTTAAGTTGGATGAGAAGAGTGAAATGAATTTAATTCAGAATTTTAATTGAAGAGAGGATCCGAAAGAATATTATTGAGTCTGTTAAAATTAGGATTGGGGATATATTTTTTAATATCCAAGATCGAAGGATTATTAGAGTTATCAATTTTTGGAAAGAAGTTAGTTGCTATAATTATTTCATAAATTGTCTGATACACATCATTTTGCTCGCGGATCCGAGGTCCTTATTTCGCACGAACCTTCGAGCTTTTAATATTTGTCAGAGAATGATGCTTTAAGAAACTTCAATTTGATTAATATGAATTTTAGCTGCATATGCTCAGATTTGCGCGGTATACTAGTTAAAACTGGTCTTAGGATTAGTGTGTAGATAAGAAATTTATTTTCTCTGCTCTAATATAGAAATTCTTGCAAGTGAGGGGTAGATTTTACAGAATGATTGTGGACTTAGAGTCAAGAGCTCGAGTGCTTGATGGCTACTAGACCTGTACCCCGATGCGCTGTACACCACCACACGATCTCATTGGTCAAATCAAATAGTGCGTGTTTACGTCACTTCCTGTTACACACATCCGTCCATTTTCACGAAATCACTCCAACAAATATCCAGTAAGGGAGAGGAAAGATGTTACATATCAAAAAGGTTTTAAAAAAGGACATTTTTGTGTCAAAAGTAAGTGTCATTTTAAGAGGCCTTGTGTTCAAGGTAGCTGTCTAGGTAGGACCGTGTCTAGTGTTCAAGGTGACGGGCTCTTGGCAGGCGTGTCATGAGTTCGAGCCCAGTACCACTGAAGACCTGACATCTAAGGAAGCGATGCACGTTAAATCTGTCGAGAATTCAAACGTCCTGAAGTATATGTGGTGCGTTAGTTAGGAGAGGGTTTGCGAGCTCAATTGTCGTCTTCGTCACTTAACCAGTGGTTCTCAAACTATCGATATTCGCGACCGAATTTTCAATCATAATTTTTATCGCGCCCGCCATAAAATAACTATGCATTTATGCAGTATTAATATATAATACTTTGACGCTAAAGCTACGATACGATCTTAATTATAAACTGTACTAATTATCAAGCATTAAATTTTGTATGTATTTTTTTTGTACATGATAAGCCCATGGAAAAAAAATCCCTAGAAATTATTAAACTTGTTCTTAACTTTTTATTGATAGTATCAAATACATTGTACCGTACTGATACATTTACTGGTGTAAGTATAATATATCAGAGTAAATGTGTATTTTATTTTCAAAATATATTTTTATTGCTTCCGAATAGTAAACTCTGATAATGTTTTAAATAATCTTTTATTTTCGACTTTTCGATATGCTCGCGTCCCCCTTGTAGGGTTATCCCGCCCCTCTAGGGAACGCGCCCCACAGTTTGAAAAACACTGCACTTAACCCTCTAAGTGGATACCTTCCTCCTGAAAAGTTATTCCGAAAACGTTTTACTCTTATATTGCTATTCCCTTCAAAAATGCAACAGACTTCAATTCTTTCCCCCTTTTAAAACTTGGGAGGTCGAAAGGGGACAAATTTATGACTTAGTTCGGCGTCTTTAATCAGTAAGAATCAGGAAGGTAATCGTTTACAGCTAGCAGTTGTTGCCTTGGGCAATCTTGTATGAAAACCGTAGTTCCACTCTGTCGTTTTCCCCATAGATTCAGTTACAGTAAAATTAAATTAAAATGCAGGGTAAAAAAAACATGAAATAAATGGCGTGTTAAAAATTGAAAAATAGTTATATTTTCTTCAAAGAAAATTTATTTTTCTGTCATTTTTTAAAAATTAAAAAAAAATATTTTGGTATTGCGATTTGAACTAGAAAAAAGCATCCTGTATTCATTTTTGAATATGAGAGTAAGAAAACGCGCTCACTTTCCTGTTTTTAAAAAAAAGTTATGAGGTAAAAAAAAGAGTAAAGGCCCTATCTTTTTTTTTTAAACAATAAGACAATTAATGGTGCATATATTTATGAAATAAAACACATCTTTCTCTATCCAATTATATTTTTAATTTAGAATAACATAAAAATGATTTCAATGTACTTTTAATTTATTTAAATTTAAATCATATAAATGATATTTTTATGTTAACTGAATATTTTTCGGAAAAAATCTAAATTTTCATTCCTAGTGCTCTCCTTTTCGAACTCCTTGTATTAAATAAAAATATCTTTTTTACATCGGCATTTGTGATGGACATGACACACATTCAGTCAATAATTTTTAATTTTAATGGGGGATATACTTCTTCAAATGCGCATGACAGTACTTCTAACCATTTTCTACTCAAGTTAAATTTCTTATCTTTATGTTTCTTTTATTACAAGGAAAAATGTCACACATCGATAACTACATTTTCACACAATTCAGTCATTACAAATTCTATTGTGAGAAAAGTTCTCCCTCATTAATTTTGTCTTTCAAAACAGTACACTTAAAACAAATTTGTTCAGTGAAGTTAACCGACAGTTCCACAATGTATTCATACCAAATTTTAAAAACAAATTTAACACTTGGAAATGTATCCTGTATTAAATTTTTCAGTATACACAAATATTTCCTGCTGTAGGGAAGATATAGTATGAGATGGGGTGTGCGGTTGTAAAAGAATGTTTTCGTACGTGTAGACTATTTTTGAAAATTTAAATATCACTGAAGCTGATCATATAACTGCAAATGAGCCTTATTTTAAGGAGACTTGGCACCCTTTGAGCAAACTTCTTTATTTACGTATTTAAAATTTATATTTTAAGATTTTATACAATGTTTCTATTCAAGAAAATGTTACCACATAAAAATTTTCATATATTATTCACACGATTTGAAAAATTTAAAATTTTTGAAGAAAATTGGGAAAATTTTAAAATCCTACTCCTTTTGTAAAAATTAATTTTTTGACCTGAAATTTTTTTATAATATTCTTATGGATGTTCTTAACAACTTTAGGGATCGATTTTAGAAAAACTTCATTCGTTTTCGAGAAAAAAAATAAAATTTTGATATAAGGGCTAAAAATCAACGAAAAAGCCAACATGTCTTACATTTTATTTTTTTTAAAAAAAGTATTCAGTTTATAGCAAAACGGATCCCAAATTTTATTACATGCTTTATCTTTAACACGCAGGAAAAAAATTGAAGTGGTTGGTAAATAATTGTCGAAGGAGTAGCCTTTTGAATGCACTAAGGTTTCGAAAAACTCAAACTGAGAAAAACCAGTTTAAAGTTTATAATTCTGAAAAATAATTATTATAAGCTTAATTAAAATTAAAATACCACTTTAAGATGTTACTTATACGTTTTTCTTTAAAATAATTGCATTTTCATATGTTTTCAACCCACACATTTTTATAAATGATTAACTTTTAGAGAGTACTAATTGCACAAGAAAACTCAAGAAAAACTTTAAAAAAAAATTTTTTTCTGTCATGACAGAAATTTTAGCTGTTTTTCTTCTTATAATATTAAAGTATTACATTTGTATGAAAAATATATCAGGAATAAGAACTGAAATTATATAAAATTATTAGTATAAAATGCCTTAATTTAAAAATTTTACATGCACACATTTCACAAGGAAGAAAAATTACATTATTGTATTGCCTGGGAAATATTCTGCTTTTAATACTACACATTCTTTATTATAGTTATTACTCTATTTATAAAATAGATTTTTTTTATCATAACGCATTTTTCAGCTTTTTTTTCTTAAAAGGGGGTGTGGCTGAATTGCCTAATTTGTTTTCAAATGAAGTTTTATTCAACTTCTAACTTTCCGACATGCACAAGTGATATATCAATCGAAAGATAATAATGCAAAAAATAAGATTAAATGAAAATAAAAAAAAACGATAGGTTTGTGATTTTTAGGGTACCAAGTCCCCTTAATGTGTGCTGGTATCAAAGTAAAACACTTTACAATATTAAACAGCCTATGGGTTTATACTCAATATCAAACTATTCGCAAAATGGCTTACAACTTTTATTCAAATTGTAAAGAAACTGAAACATAAATATATCTTACTGCAGTCAAAAATATTCATAATATGTAAGTATCCTATTTCTCCACTTATTTCTGTACATTTTAAAAACTGTAGCTGAATGCAATTTTTTTATATTTATAAACGAGGCATAACAGCTCACACAGTCGTAAAAATGTCTGTATCATTTTTAAATATACTACTATAAAACGAATATGGATTGTAAGATCAGTTGTAAAGTCCTAAAAGCTTTTAGAGGAGCTAAAAACATGTAAATTTGGATTGATCAAATTTTTAATATAATACACAAATTTACATGTTATTAAGCAAATACATTTGAAAAATCAAACTTCCTTCTAAAATAAACGTAATTGAAAGAAAAATGTTTAATTGCAAATGAGTGGAAATACATGTTTATCTAAGGGGTATCCCCAAAGTGAGGTAATCCTCAAACTTAAGACTCAAACTCAGTGGCACAACAATCCATGAGGGCTAGGAACTACTGTGCCCATCATAATACACGTGACCATTGGACGCTGAGGTGCATGAACAGATGTCCCGATTTGGTGGTCTGTCTGAACAGAGACCTTCAGTGATTAAGACCCGAAGCAAGCTTGGTACTCATTTATCGACCCAATGTAGCGAGGATGAAAGGCAGAGTCGACCTTGCGCAGCTTATTAAGAGAACCCCAGACCTGTGGTGTGGAAGCACTAAACACTACCCCTCGATACTATTCAGTGAAAAATAAAATTTAATGTTGGAATCTTATATAAATCCCTAATGAATGAGGGATTCCAAACTTTTTTTTTTCATGTAAACTGTTTAGACGGAAATGGTTAATTATGAGCATTTCAAATTTGCATAAATTAAAATTTACCGTTATAGTTTACATAAATTTTTAAGGGTGCAAAAGGTGTATTTCGGCTACACGAATTAATTTTAAAAGGAATACGGTTACGAAAAAGTAGTACAAATCTATCTAAAGTAGGGTTGGTTACCTTAGATATTGTCAAACACAACAATGTATTTGAAGCCAATTCCACAATTCTATATTATAAAAATGTATGGAAAATTACAAGATTTATTTTTGCATTTGTAATTTATATATATATATATATATATAATTTTTCCTGGGAACTTTAAAAGCTAGAGTGGCCTCCATCAAAACCACGGTTCTCTCTCTGTTTTTCCAGATCGCCCCTGACTAAGCCGGCTGTGTCATAGTAAGTGAAAATGCCGGATTTTGTTTGTCAAGATCATTTTATAGAAGACTGCATTTTTCATGTATTTTAGATGGTCGTTTTTTATTTTCTACATCAATATCTTAATGTCTGAATTTAAAATTACATAAAATTCTTGACATTCGCATCAATGCCCATGATAATTTTTATTAGTATATGAATGTGTCATCAAACGATTACATGACAAATATTAACATATTATTTTAACCATTTAATTAATATTAAGTATAACATATCTCAGACAAATTTTCTGAACTTTAAAATAAATATTTTGAAAACTAATTCAGATATACTCAAAATTTTTCATTCCTACGCTTTAGCTTCTAAGTTTTGCTTCTATGTGAGTATTTATTGTAATTGTATATTCATCAATTTTTTTAGTATATTTTTTGCTCTTAGCATGCAGTTTTCAACTGAATTGTATGAAATCTTCGAAAAATATTAAAAGATACCAAAGAAGCTATATAATACAATTTAAAATTTTTATTATACTCAAACAATTGCTAAAACTTATGGTAATAATTTTTAACTGCGCGATGCATTTTTCGAAATTTCAAATGGAATTTCTAACATAAAAATTTCTAGCTTTATACGGTCGAGATTTCAAAAATATCCAGATTTTAATTACTTATTCAGTTAGCCTTTAAAAAAGAAAAATGTTGAGGTATTTTTGTATAAATAGATATTTTTTGAATAATAATTCGAATGTTTTTGAATAGCTCGAATTTAAAATTGATTTTTATGTTTATTTATATGCATAAATGTCTACTGTAAATGTTTCCGTATATTTTTTGATTACCATTTATTCAAACATTTAAGTTATAAAAAATGTGTGAAAATCTTCATTCATGTTGTCTTTGATGTAAACTGAAGTTCAAGCACTTAAAATTCAAATATAATTCGGTGTATTTTAACAATATGTAACTAGGGCACTGTACTTAAACTTCCCTGAACATTTTTTTGAATCTAAAAAAAAAAAAATAATAAATCTTAATTAGTTTTTTTTTTTTTTTTTGTTATTATTTTATCAAAGTGTAAGAAAATGTTTCAAATGATTTGATGAAGTTTAAATTTATTCATTTTTAGTGGTTGGAAAATTGAAAAGGTTTCAAATTTTAAAGAGTTTGGTGTTTTATTAATTTTTTCGGTATCTTAAAATAAAATAATCATGTTTCAAAAACTGAAAGCTTTGATTAAATTTAGAAAAATGAAACGAAATAATATACATAAAAAAAGATAATTTGTCTAACTATATAAAATAGCAGATTGCACTGACACGCCCCAACTTGTTACAGTTTCAAATTAATATGAAACCAAAAGGGAATTGTAACATATTTTACTTATGCGTTGGGACTTTTCAAAACTTTTAAGATACGAGGTAACAAGTAAACACTTCCTGTGGTCTAAAGAAATTTCTCCCCGATTTTTTACGATTGGGGGGTTCAAAACACGGGATTCCCTGCGAGCCATAAAATTCCTGCTGTGTTGCTTCCTCCGTCCCCAATTATCTTTCAAGATGTTAAACCCTAAAAGGGGGAAAGGATTTCAGAAAAGTGCGGCTAATCCGCTTTTGAAAACGTTACTTGAAGGCAGAAAAATCAGTACAATCCATTTTTGAAGCATCTTTACACTGACGGAATTTTCCGTGCTATCCGGTTAGAGGGTTAACCATGGCTCAAAATTACGAGATCCGTCACCAAAAGCTCTTCTGTAGCTGATCAGTGCAACGTTAATATTCCCTCGCTCACTTATGTGTCATATTTATATTAAAATTTTAATTTATACATAGCAAATTTTTTCATTTTATATAATTTACCTACACACTATTCCTGTAAACCCTATCTCATTGTTCATGCCACTCTAATCTAAAGTCACACAGCAGAGACCAGCATTAAGTTACTCGAAAGGTCTCAAAGTATTATTATAAGACATATTTTAAATACTTCTTGGTTTATAAGGAATTTCATCATTAGAACGGATACAAAATTCCTTGTATATATTAATAAGCCATTCTTAAAAATATTTATAACATTTTAACTGTACATTGATAACTCTACAAACCTATCCACGCCACATATTAAAACATATATCATTATTTTTTTATTTCTAAACCCTTAAAATATATTAGGTTCATCCGACTTTTATATACTTTTCTTATTTTATTTCATATTCTTAGCAATTTGAATTTTCTATTTTGTTTCATTTAACAGAAACAAATCAATTTATAATAATGTAGGGTTTTTGTTTGCCTTTGCTTCGTCGTTTGAAACAAAAATATATCTATGGGTTTTTTTTTAATATAATTTTAGATATTCAAATAGACTTCACTTTTTTTAAAAAATTACAACATCTTACAAAATAATTATTTTATAGTTTCAAGATCACATATGTATCAAGTTAGAGCTTCGTTATACTCAAAAGAGCACGCAACGTATTTTATTACAAAACAAAAATTCTGTCAGTTATTTAACTGATTTATTTGGATGAAATTAATTTATGCTATCCATTTAACTATATAAAATTTGAAAATAATAGACATTATTGAACAAGTATTAACTTTTAATTGAAAGTACAATTAATAGCTTGAACACTTTAAAATATTGATTTAAGAGCTCTCATATGTAACACGAGTTATAATATGTTAGCTCTCTCTCTCTCTCTCTCTATACGCAGAATCTGTGAAACTTACATGCAAACAGTAACTTAAAAATCTGAAGCATAAAACATTTAGCTTGTTCCATAACATATAAATAACAAGGAAAGATAAGTAGAGAAAATTCGTACAAAATTACATAAAAATATATCATTTTATTTTACTTTTCATTATAGTTTTTCATTGATCTTTAATCAAATGAAGTTTTCCAGGCACATTTTCGTATTTAAATGAATAACTGCAGCTTCAGCTTTTCACATTTTCCTTTAGATTACATTTTGCAGGTATTGATTCTAATTTTCGGAATTTATAACAGGCTTATACGGTCAAACAACTATAACAAATACTATATTATAAATTTTTAAGTTTCTTTTTTTAAATAAATCAAACTAAGTTATTTTTGTTGCAGTTTCTTAATAAATATATATATATAAATATATGTAAGAACACCACAGATTAAGCGATATGCAAACACAAATTTGCTTTTAACTAAAACTAAATTTATTTAACAATTGTTAGGTATATAAATCAAGATTTCTAAATTTATTCCACAATACATTCTGTTTTTGAAATTCCAAATCCCCCCCCAATTTTTTGTTCATTTTCCCCCCTTTTTATAGAGTGTTTTACTGAAAACTTATTGAAAATTCTCAGTAACACATAAAAATAAAAAGTACATTAATATGACTTAATAAAAAATATGATAGATAAACCACATACTACCGAAGTTATGTATTAAGTAACACTCAGAGTTAAGTTTTAAATATGGTTCATATATAACTTTTTAAATTATAAATATAATAATTTAAATGATTTTTATTTATATTTTTGACCAAGTTCTGAATTTAAAAAAAATTGAGCACGATCTACAGCTATAGATACCTCTTACTTTATCCATCAAGTAATAAAGTTTAAAAATATTTTTCAACTTTTTTCAAGTTCAAGTATTTCAAACTACACAAATTTACACCAAGTTGCATAAGTTAAGTGCGTAGCTTTGTGCAATTTAATTTGATAAAAATAAACCTAAAACTCATTAAGAATGTACAATAAGTATTTATACAATTTTAGAGTGACTCCGGAGCATTTCTTCATTATAAATGTAAAAACTAATTTTTAAAATATTCGATACAAGAGTCTTTTTACTGATAAAATGCGTCATGATCAGCATGATATTTGCACCTTCTGTGAAATGTCTAGCGATATTAACTTGAGATTTTTTTGTCATTACAATCCAAAGTCTGTAAATATTGGTGAATTTGCTCTTAAAAAGGTTTTACATCAGACCAAAGAAATAATAGGGGAAACGTCAGGACATTTTTTCAGAAATATGATGAGGATATGTATATAAAAAAATGTGTATTAAAACTGTATCAAAATTATTATTTATTTCAAAAACTAGCACAATAGTTTTCTGAGGAAACATCATCATAATAATTATATATTATAATAAACATAATATTATGCATGCAAACATCAGGGTACCAAGCATTCGTAAAAAAGTTATTCAAACTTACCTATGTGTCAGTTTTCATTTTTCAAGGAATACTCCTGCAGTTTTAGAAGTATGAGTGTTGGGAGCGAAGAGTTTCAACTGAAAAGTCTGGCATAAAATACTTTGCTGATAATATGATGTGAGCTTTTAAAAATATTTATACAATTTTCATTTTTCCTCTCCCACTCTAAGAAAAACTTACGGCAATCACAAAGTATTTAGCGACTCTCTTTGGATTCTTCGAATCGCTTTTTAAAGTGGACAACTTTTGGTACACATTTTCAATAGAAAACAGAGACTTTTTTGTGGCAGTTATGCAAACAAATTATTATTTCATGAAGAGTAACCATTTATTTATTGCTGCATGTTTTTAATGGGTCTCTACCAAATGTCTTCGCTTGGATTACAATTGCCTAGACAAAAAATTGGAAAGATTATGTGTTTTAGTAAAAGTTACAAATCTTCGGGGTTTTTTTAAATTGTTGATTGTTGCTACACACACAACATATTTCTTCCTCGTTGAGCTTACTAATATTTCTTTTGACTTCACTTTAAAAAATTCGAAACAGTATTAATCTTTTTAGAGTATTTTTTGAACCCTTCTTTTAGAATAATTAATTAGGGATAGTTCATTATCATATTAATAATAGCGCTTTTATTGCACTTATAATATTCCTGACACTAGTTGCATAACGTTTTATAAATGTGATACATAAATAATTTTTTTTGAAGGAGTAAAAACATACACTTTTTAAATCAAAGTTTATCTATGAACTATTTATAAGAATTTTTCCTGAAAATATTTACATTTTTTAAACATTTAACAAAATCTTTCTAAAATGTGCAAGTACCTTTCGTATTATTGATTAAATTGGATTTTAAGAAAGGATTTTATATTCAAATACCAGGTGTATGCAAATGAAATAAAACGATTGTTTTTTAAAAAAAGCGCATAAATTTGCAAAAACTGTTAATGTTTCTTTATTCTAAATAATATCCATAGCTAGCTACACATTTCTCCCATCTTTCGGGCAATCTGTGCCACGCCAAAAAAATGCTTGGTCTTTTGAGGCCAGCCAGTCATCAAGCCAAGATTTGACGTTTTCGTAAAAAGTGAAGCGCTGGTCAGCCAATGCGTGTTCCAATGATGCAAATAGGTGGTAATAGGAAAGAGCCTAGTCTAGCAAATAAGCCGCATGCGGTAAGGGCTCTCAGCCGAGCGTCTTAACGATGTCCTTGCTCGGTTTAGCAAGGTGGCTAGGTGCCTTGTCGTCAAAGAAAATCACTTTGTGCTGCCGTTTCTTGTATTGATCGCGTTTTTCAAGTATAGCATCGTTCAAATTAAGTAAATGTTGCTTGCAGCGATCGGTATTAATGGTTTTGTCGGGTTTGATAAGCTCATAATAGATTGGTTCTTCCTGATCCCGGAAAATACACAGCATTGTCTTGCGGCCGAAGCGATTCGGCCTTGCGGTCGATTTGGACGGTTGCCCGGGGTCAACATATGATCGATTACGCTTGGGATTCTCAAAATAAATCCATTTTTCATCGCCAGTCACAATACGATGGACATATAGCTTGCGTTTGTAGCGGGCAAGCAACATTTCGCACACGATTTTTCGCTTTTCCTGTTGACTGTCCGTTAGCTCGTGTGGTACAAAACTACGGACCTTTATTATCTTGCCCATTGCTTTGAGACGACGCGAAACAGTGCTCTGGTCAACATTCAATTACCCTGCAAGATGTTCTGGCGTTTTGCCATCATCTTCATCGAGCAGTGCTTGCAATTCAGCATCTTCAAATTTTTTTGCTGGTCTACCACGTTCCTCGTTTCTCACATCGAAATCATCATTTTGAAACTTATCAAACCACCTGTAGCACTGCGCACGACTCAGAACATTGCCACCGTATGCTTCTACAAGCATTTGATGCAGCATTTTTTTCAGATGGTAACAAAAAATTAAGGCTGTTCGCAAATCGTGGTCGGAGGGCATAAAATTCGACATTTTCAACACAGTAAAAAAAAATACAATGCACGCTGAAACTCGTTCATATGTAAACAAAACATGAGTATCAAAGGTCAAACTATAAAAAAATCACGTGTCATGGTTTCGTATTGTTTGCATGTATGCGTGGCGACATCTGTTAGCAATCGTCTCATTTGATATGCATACATCTGGTATTTCTATACTTTCCTTCTAGAAGTATTATCATTTACCTTGGTAAGTGCTTTTGTTATTTATCATTCACATTATTAAAAGATAATCCTTCACTTTGGATCACAATCAGGTTAAATGAATGAAAATATTCTTACTGAACGTAATTCAGTATGAATAATTGCACACGGACTTTATATATGTGTGGATATGACTTCAATATTCAATTTAAAAAATATTTTGTTGAACAATGTACTATGTTAATGATGTATGTCAGAAGCATTTTAGGACTTCGTTATCATTTTTGAATTTCATATATTTTATTTATGAGTTATGAACTGTTTTTTTTTCTTTTAAAATGATTGACAGAGTTTAATTAGAAATTGGATTGTATTTAGAAATCACAACAAGGAAAGATTTAATTGAAAAATATTAATATTTATCTTTACAGATAAACTACTCAAACATGTATTTAAGATAATCTTGCTTATTTATTTAAATTTTAATGGATTTTTTTTCACACTTGGTGAATTTTTTTATAAATCGCTTATTTAGTAAATATTTTTTAATAATTGAAGTCTAATAGTTTGAAAAATATTTCAGAATGGCCGTTATTATCCGAATCGAAAATCTATTCAAATATTTATTCTGAATATTAGTTGATAGTCTCTATGTTAATTTAGAAATCATTTAGTTTTTTTTTTACACCAAATTCTGAATTTGTTAAAAATACCAGAATGTTCACATCAAAAGCAATTCCCACAATGTTAGAAAAAAATGTAAGAAAGAGTTTCTAAACCAAAAATAATTTATATTTGGCATGAAAAAAAACAACAAATATAACAGTTTTATTTATAAACAATCATTATAATTTCAAATATTTAATTTGTTCCCATTTTTAGTATACGAACATATGTTTTCTATAAAATGCTAGTGCAACGTATTATGCATCTTAAAAAATAATATTTTTTCATACTTACTGTGTAATAAATTTAAAAATAAGTTTGGAAAATGTTTACCTTGGTTTTTTACAAATTTTATCAGCATATTTCTACTATTAAAAATTTGTTGCAAATAATTCAATATCTTTGTTATTATTCACGTAAATGATATAATTTTTTTTATTTTGCCTCTATTTGAAAATTTAATTCTTTTATTTGTTTTATCCTTCTCGTCAATGCAGAAAAAGAGCTGAAAACTCTTATTTTCAGAGAAGAAAATACGTACAAATCTTCATCTTACCTATTTCTGCCATAATGCTGATCTTGAAGGCACTAGCAAAATGAAACAAGAAAATGAAAAAGAAAAAAAAATTCACTGTGTCTATCTCTGAGAAAAGAGACAGATGGTTATTACTAAACGAAAAAGCATTTAACAATTTTCACTCAAAGCAGTGAGGAGGTATTCTTTTGTAGGAAATACTTGAATGAAAAATAGTTTCAGAACTATAAGAAAGAAATCTTCGTGAATGAGGGAAAACTTAGATTTCGCTACCTCCTGCGAGATTTTTAGCAAAAATGTGTTAAATTCTCGTCCGCTCTCATGAGGAATGTCATAAGATATTTGAGAAACATTAGAAAATTTAAAAAATAAAACAGGTGCCTGACTACTTATCTCAGACTAAAGTATCCATTTAATTATTTAACATTTCCGAGTGTAACTCTGTTTTCTCTTTGGTGATTTTTCTTTCTTCTTTTGTACAAACTTATAATTTCCGCAAATAATCTTTACAAAACGTTAAATGTTTAAACAGTAACTTGGAGAAGGTAGTAAATAGGAATCTTATTCAGAGATTTAATACATTTTTTAACATTAGATGTAGATAAACAATAATGATATTGGTTTATTAGAATTACATTTTTTTATATATATAAAGAAAAAAATAATATTCTATACTTCCCTTTAGATTTTGTACCATGTTAGTTTGAATGTGATGTTTTAATATCTTACAATCTATTTCATAACTTCCATAAATATTTTAATTTTATTCGAGATTGTTTTATGTTTTAAATTAACCAAGGCATTTAATTATTAAAAGATATATTAACTGTTGAAAAATACGAAATATTGCATATAATTTATCCACATGTATTACTAGAAACTATTTTCAAACATGAGAGGAATTATAGCATCAAACTTTTTATAAGAAGTGATAGTAATTTAAAATGTATATATATATAATCTATACGATTCAAGTTGTAATATATAAACTTAAAAAAAATGCTACTTGAACGTTAGATTAATACATGAAGTAGCATTTCATACGCTTGAGTAATACTATTTCACTTAATGCTGAATGTTTTAAGGTATCCGAACACCTTGAAAATGACCAAATTCGGACAAGACTGATATTTTTGTTTTCTATTTTATTTAATACATCTATATTTTTGCTTTAAAAACATACTTTGTTTTGATTCTATGCTTCTTAGAGTCAAGTTTCAATTAATTTTATTAAGTTAGAAAAACCGGAAGTGGGCATTTAAATTGCTTGAAATCTATCATGGCGAGTCTGATCACATAAAATATTACAAACGTATTTCTATAAAAATTTTTGCACCTGATATTTATGCTATTTTCTAGAGAATGTACTAAAATATTTCTTATAGTATGAATATTATTTGAGTTAGGGCATGTTATTTAAATAATGGTCTCATAAAGGCGTTATTTTTCTTATAACGTTTACTCAATCTCACCTCTAAAAGTTTCAAATTTTAATAAAACATTACAATTTTAGTACATTCTCTAGATAAATGCCTCTAGATTGTTTTGGTAATTCTTTTACTAATATAAGTTTATTACTTTTTTCTCTAATTGCTTTGAAGTTTTACAAAAATATTGCTGAAATTTCACATATAATTGTGATTTTTATAAAATCCCGGCAATTTATTTTAAATATTGTTGATTAAATATTAGTATTTATTGGTATTGAATCCTAAAAAGTCTTTATATGTTTAAATATGTTGTTTTGTCAAAAAGTACTCTGAACGTGTTCGGATACCTTAATACAGCATTTGAGATCATTCTTTCTTTGACTTCTTAAGCAACTTAATTCGTTCGAAAATATGATTAGTATTTCGGTTATTTAAACACTTTTGCCCTATAAATGAATATTATACAGAAAAAAAGTCATAGATGTAAAAACAAATAGATAAGTTATGAAAAATATAGAGAGAAAGGCACTCATGTCTAAAAATGTTAAAAACATGTAGGTTTATTACTAAATATAAAACCAGAAGCATAAAGCATCAGTGCATTTGGAGGTTTAGTGTCTTACGCTAATATCATGGGAACCTGAATGAACAGTATTCTTATGTTAAACTTCTACATTTGATCTTTTGCATTATTAAAATGTCGCTTAAATTATATATTTTTTTCATGAATTAATTGGGATACTTTTGGTTTATTTAAAAAATCATGTAATCAATTATTATTTTAAATTCATTTCGAAAAAATATTTTTATTGTATAGCCCTTTGCACAAATTAATCGTGTATGAGAAAAAACACAGAAAATTATTTTCATTAAATAGTATTATAATGCACACTTTTCATGGAAATACCATAAAAATATGCTACTGTGGTTATTTACTTAAAAACAGTTCGGTAAAATATGTAATGATAGAGAAAAACTTTAATGTAATTTGCAAAGCTGAAGTTTATTTTCATCTTGACAGGTGTTCAAGGATGTTTCTACAGTTTGGTTCGAAAGATAAGTTCGAAAGATTTCGCAATCATTTGACTATTTCAAACTTTTCATATTTCTACAGTTTGACATTTTTTTACAATATTTCACTTTTAAATTTTACCTTTCATTTGACTGACTACCTAAATCATTAATTGTTTGTGTTTGTAAAAAATGCAACACCATGAAGAAATCATCAGTATTAAATGAAATTTAATGCATAGACGACTTGTATTAGTAAAAATATGTGACGAGATTTTCAAAGCAAACAAAAGCAGTTTTAAGTGTCCAAAATCAGTATTTGGTGTAGCCATCACACGCTGCAATAAGTGCTGCTATACGACGTGGCATAGAGTTAAACAGAGTTTGAATGTCTGCTTCTAGAAGAGTATTCCATATTGCTTGTTTTGTACATAAAAAGTTCGTTTTTTGAAGCTGCAGGATGCGGATCACGAGCAAGATGCCGACCAACCAAATCCCACACATGATCAATAGGCCAAGGAAAAAGTTGCATGTATTGGGCCGAACAGAGTCTCGAGCAGTCTTTGAAACATATGGGCATGCATTATCCTGCTGAAAGAAAGTTCCAGGAAGGCCTTGAAGGAAGGGAAAGACTTTGGGCTGTAGCACTTCATAGATATATATTTTGCTATTGAGATTAAACTCAATTCGTAGCAAATTGGATCATTCATGATACGAAATCGCACCCCAAACCATAACTGCGGGTATTAGGCCACTATGTCGTTCAATAGCGCACTCAGGAACGCAGCGTTCAACCGCATAGCGTCTAACACGACTGCAGCCGTCATGGTCCCACACATTGAAGCGTGATTCATCCGAAATGAAAACTTGGTGCCAGTCAGCTTGACAGGCTGTGTGCTCATGAGCCTATTGCAGACGCAGCCATCAAAGGTTTGCCGTGAGAGGGTCCCTGCATAAAGACATCCTTATGTGCAACTTGCGGTGCAGCACACGTCGACGAATTGACGAAATCGATATTAGTACACCTGTCGCAGTAGACCAACGTGCTGCCAACTGCCTCGAGGAAGTTGTACGGTCATTCACTACCATGCGATCAGGTGTTGATCGTCGGGCGCTGACGTCATCTTCCTTCGTCCAATGTTAGCTTTCGAGTTGTTCGGTGCCTCGTCGGACCACTGCTTCCAAACTCGCATCACTGCGGAACTGTTCCGCTGCACACGAGCTCATATTGTGTGACAGGAAATCCTCCTTATCAAAGACCAAACTCCGTAATTTGTTCGAATTTCTCCTTATTTCGTTGTGGAGGCATACTTAGGTCTCACTAAACATTCGCCACTTACAAATAATCATTAACTATTTTCAACGTCCCGCTACATCATTCTATGTATACGCTTTCAGCATCGGTTCAAAAGGCACTGCCCACGCCACGCATGTGCGGTGGCTCTGAAACTTTACTATTTTACGCTTCATCCTATAAATGATATTTGCTGCAAAGTTCATTTAGTTCTGATGATTCCTTCATGGTGTTACATTTTTTTTTACAAACAGCTATATATATATATATATATATATATATATATATATATATATATATATATATATATATATATATATATACATGTGTGATTGAGTATATATAGAGCTACTAACTCTTGAATGATATGTATTTGTTAAGAATTACGCAATGTTGTAGTTTTTATGCAACAATTTTAATATTTTCTGACCTTTTACAAGTTTAGAAATATGAGCGATGTTAATATATATATGTGGGAGACAACAAGGAGTCCAAGACGTTTCTTTCTTCTGGTTTATTTAACATTAAACAAAAATTAATTAAAAAGGTAGTTTTTAACAGATAAGTTTGACGATGATATGCAGAGGTAACGCCTGCTCGCGCAATGTCCAAGAGTTTTTGTTTCTCTTCCACTAGTTCAAAAGTTTTAGTTCGTGTTTTAGCTGCGCCTGCGCGCGAAGACTGCTTGGTTTTGGCTGCATGCTACAACGGCCATTCTGACCGTACGCTGTCCGCAGCGGTATTTCCATGGAGACCAGAGGAGAATCTGAAACATAAAAAAAACGGAACAGACAAGGACTATACGACAAATATATAGAGATTAAACATATCATAATTTTTCTGAACTAGACAAAGCATCGACATCCGGAAGGTTCCACAGGAAAACATTGTTTCACAGGCATAAGAACGTCTTTTTTTTAACAAGTTGATCTTTGGTTGAACGCATCGATATTTTCCTCTGTAGAGTTCTGGACGTCTGTTCAAAACGATTTCTCTTTTCCTTCGTTTCACTGCCAGGGCTTAAAAATTTTCCGGAGCAACACAAACCGTCGATGTTCACTCTTCATAGGTAAAGGGTTAGGTGAGCGGGAGATAAATTCCACGGAACTCGTTTTCATGGCACCATTGGCTTTCTTACACAATACTATATCAGAACATTTTTTCTCTTACAATTAATTTTAACTTAGTACTCTTAATTTTATTACATTTATAATCCTTAATTAGAGAACTCAAATCATTTCTAGTATTAAAGTTTTTAACATGTGGCAAATTATAACTAGAGTTTTCTATCACATTTGAAACAGAAACATTTGGAAAAAAAACACCAGAATCTGCACTCAAGAGGATTCACTTTCACTTAATAAAACATCGCTCTTTGCAAGTTTCTCTATTTCAGAATATACACGAAAAATTCTTCGGTCAAGGTCGGTGATATGCTGTTTCGAACACTTATACCGGGCGAGTGTTGATCAAAGAGAAATATTTATGGCTTTAACTTCTACCATACGCTGTTCGCCAAAACATGAGCTTAATGTTATGATTTCTTCGGAAAGGTGTTTTCTAATTAGTGAGGAATTTAAAACAAACCTGAATCGATCAAGGCTGTTACGGGTTGAAAAAATGTTTACATATTGAAGATTTGCGCATTCATCGCTATTTTGTTTTCGCTCTCGATTTTCAAAGTATTCACGTTTATTCTATTATGGATGTGGTCGTTAGATTCTTTAGGTTTAAAACGCTTCCCACAGTCTCTTGCGCAATGAGATGAATCACCGCATATATAGCAATTATCTCTTTCAAGATATTGGGGATAGTTCTCTTTAATCTTTGGTTTAAAGTTTTGTGATCTATTTTAAAAGGGGTCTTGGATATATCCATAAGTAATAGGTGATCCATTTCTAGATGAAATATAATATCTACACTCTTTAGCTAAATCAATTATAAAGCCAATATGAGTGCAGTTTCCTTATTTAAAGTTTCAAATAATTTATCAGAAATTATAAGATCACATAGAGATTCAGGAATTAACTTTTCTTAACGAACAATAATATTAAGTTTGCCGTCGTGCAGCAAAATGTAGCTTCATTTTTAAAATGAGTTTAAACAAGGTAACAACTTATGAAATTTATTTCTATTATTAAGACTTTAATCGCCCAGAAATTTATTAAAATTTCAGATTTATATTCATCATTTACTTGGTTAAAAATGCGCGTTCTAATGATTGAAAGAACAGATTAAAATTTTCATCTGGTGGGAACAGGAAGAGATAAAGTCCTAATAATCATATTTTCTATGTTATAACTGTTTATACTTTAGCTGCAGGATTTTAAACTTTTAATGCTTTATTTTTAGCCGTTTGAAGTTCGATTTCCTAATTTTGCATTGAAGTTCCGCGAGCTCAATTTTCCTGTTTTCCTAAAGTTACCTCTCTTCGTTTCATGATACTCTCTCATCTATACAGTTTTAATTAAAGTTTTAACGAAATCTGATCAAAATAATGCTATTTTAGTCTTTAGTTTAAAAAGTAAAAAAAAAAATGAAATTTAAGAGCGTTTTTAAAAGAAAAATAAAAGTCCTATTTTTTTGTTTTGTTTACAAACAATGAAGAAAATTTCGATTTCACAGATCTCACCTCTTCGCAAAATGTTGAAATTGTGAGACATGAGGTGTTTGTGAATCCAACCTCTGGCCACAGAATATTTGTCGGTGGTTCGTTATACATACACAGGTTATTTTGAGATTCAAGAATGAATTGAAAAATTCAACCTCTACACAGGTTGAACGAAGGAAAAAATGGCGGCGCGTCTCCTCCACGAGCTTTAGTTCAGAATTTCAAAATCGAAATCTTTTCAATCCCACCTCTAACAGGCGGAGTATTCATGCTGGTTTCTACACAGGTTGTCTTTTGCGGAGCTCACGGACGCTTTTGTTCATTTAAGTATCGAAATTTTATCGATCATAATAAAAAGGGGTTCAAGACGTTTTCTTTCTTCTGGTTTATTTAACATTAAACAAAAATTAATTAAAAGGTAGTTTTTAACAGATAAGTTTGACGATGATATGCAGAAGGTAACGCCTGCTCGCGCACCTCTCGCGTTCTCTTTTTTCTCTCTCATGTCCAAGAGTTTTTGTTTTTCTTCCACTAGTTCAAAAGTTTTAGTTCGTGTTTTAGCTGCGCCTGCGCGCGAAGACTGCTTGGTTTTGGCTGCATGCTACATATATATATATAATATATATATATATATATATATATATATATATATATATATATATATACATATATGTCTTGCAAAATTCTCTCTCTCTAATAATTTGGGAATTTTTTTTTTTACAAAAGATGTAACACTGTTTACCATGCGATGTTTGTATTTGAATTATATTTAGAAATATTTGGTTCTAAATTGGAACGAACAATATTAATTTTAAGAATATCGTCGGATCTATTAAATACAAAACAGTAGAAATATAAAAAGAGAAATCGAAAAAGAAACGTTGTAAAAAGTTTATAATGTGTAATATTTTTAAAAAACAAAAAAAAACACATTATTCCCCAGAAAATTCACGCTGCTGCGAACTATTAGACTCATCTAAGGACATTTCTAACAATTTATCGTATACTTTATAGTGAATTAGAAAATACTTACTAATTATAAAGAGGGGGGCTAATAAAAGATCTAAATAAAGCTTAATGTAAGAGCTTCTAAGGTAACAACTTATGAAATATTTCATTATTTTTTTAATAATGTACTCGATACTTATTTCATTGTAATCAGACTTAAATTAATATAAATATACCATGCTTTGCTTTAAATCAGCATTGAGGATACATTTAGCTTTTCAATCAAATCATCTGAAAAATAATGCTATTGGAAAAGTAAAAAAAAACAAAACAGAAAAGCATTTTTTTTTTTACAAACATAATTCGATCTCTTCCAAAATGTAATAGTGAGAATGAATAGAAGACCAAGAATATGTGTTATATAATGAGATTCAAGAATAATTTGCAAAAAAGGAAACTTCGAGTAGATAATTTAATTAATAAAGCTCCGGTTCTTTGTCTTTGCCTGAGTTATTTAAGTAAGAGTCATATAAAATTTCAGCATTAAATAAAAACATAAAAAAAAAACATTTATGATTGAAGTAAGAAAAACTCTTGTCGACTGTATTTTATGATTTTGTTTCCTTCACAAAAGTTTTCATCTTTATTAGACTGCCTGTCAGTTGAGTGAAGCTGACTCCTTTGTGTCATAGTCTTATTTTATTTTATTTTATTTTTATTTATGTTGTTTCTGTCCTGGTAATTTTATTTGGATGATAAACTTTGCATTTTTTACTTCAATATCCGAACAATTTCAGAAGCCTTGATTGTAACGCGATGTCTAGTTTCTTGGTGAAGTATATGATTGTTTATTCTATAACAGAAACTTGCAATTCTCTTGTGTCTTGTGCTTTCCTCAATCCATTACTTATTTCCTTCAGATTCTTCAAACCTGAGTCAAGAAACTCTATTTCAAAACATTTTTTGAAGCATTGTTTTTAGCCTTTTTTGTATTCTACTAATCTTTTTGATGATAAAGAAAAGAATGCGGATGTACTAAAATATATTTTTAAATACATAAACTATAATTACTTGATGAAATTGTTACTAAATTAAATTTAAACATATGCGTTTAAATAATACTACATATTATTATTTATAACTATTAAGTGATTATGAAAATAACAATTTAATAAAGTTTATTAATTAACATTTATTTGTTTTAATTCGAATTTGTTGCTTTTTATCTTGAATAACAGAGCTAATATGTAACCAGATGTATAACAAGACAGCACAAATGTCCTTTATGATCTCCAATCTCATGTTTTTGGTTTTAATCGTTGATAATGTTGAAATGGTTTATTATAAAAATTGTGTGTGTTGTTGCAAATATAAATGAGGCTTCAAAATTTGTTTAGTGAAACACTGTTAAACTTCTTGCAGTGAGCATCAAGGTTTTAAATGCGGAACTTTCTAAGTTAAAATCGAAACACACATCGCAAGTATGTTTACATATCTTCAACAATTTTGACTTTTTCAAACCAGCATTTTTGATGTATTTTATTTATGTTTCAAAGAAATATATAAGGAATCCAAGTTCATAAGTTAAATTTCAAGCCAGCAAGAAAAAATATGCAAAGGGTCTTAGTAACATTTAGAAGCATACGCAAATGTTTCTTATTTTAGAAGGTGATAGACTTTTTTGTACTTAAAATTCAGGAACATTTTCTGAAAACTGATAAGTTGCATTGCTTGCAATATTTAAATGTCACATCCATAAAATCGAGTTCACACTTTTGAGGGGTACGTTTTAAATAATTCAGGTGATCAAAACTGACAAGTTAACCCAATCCCAGGATAAAGTAATTAATTTTTTCAAACCATGTAATGTATTAAATAGTTATTTAAACCGAGAAAAAAACTGAAGCACATCTGCCTTTAATTTAAACATGCGCTCCAAATTTTATGCTCGAGGAGAGAGACTGACCACTGCACTTCTGCGGAATAAAGAAATGCTTCGTATTTTGAATGTATATCTTTGAATAACATTTCAAAAATTAAAGAATTAGTACTTTACTTCTGATGAAATTTACTGCTTTTATGGTTTTGGTGAAAAATCATTTAGAGTTTGTGGAGATTCGTCAGTGAGTGTTTGTATAAAAATTGAGATATGTTACCGCAACAAGAGGAGTTTCATATCTCATAAATGTCGCAGAAACAAATGTGTTATCAATCACCGTAAATATATGGAGACGATGTTTGTCTCTCCGTATTCAATAAATAATCACAAAAAAGAAAAAAACTTATACGTATTTTGCGTATCATATATTGATTGTCAAAATAGTTTTTCGTGAGAGTATTGTTATCAAGCGCTTATATTTCATTTTACATTTCAGTCAGTGATTGAATGTACACTAACACAATGAAAATCTTTTATTTCTTTATTGAGCTTTTTATTTTTATTTATTTCTTATTTCAATGCAGAGAAGCACAAAAAATCGTTTTCCATTATTTTGCTTCTGTACGAAGAGGGATGTGAACAAGTGTTTTATACTTTGTATATTAATAAAAGTTATTTTTTGTGATTTGTTCTGTTCCATATTTGTAAATAAATGTATTACTCGTGCAAAATGTTTCAAACAGATGACAGTGACAAAGCTTAAGGAAAACTTTGGGCCGTCTTAATACTGAAATTTATATCCTTGTAAACAAACATGTTATCTTTGGACTGAATTAAGATTCATTAATGAAAAGTGATACTGGCTGTCATTTCATCTTTGGAAAATTTCAGCTCAATGAGAGGATTCATAATAAGTAACGATGCTGAATAAATTTTAGCATACTATTGTATTTATTTTTTTATTTTTAATTTCGAATGTATGAAATTTGAAGTAATGAGCTTTTTAGCTTTTATATGATGCCAATTTTTATTAAAATGTGTCATGAAATGTGTTTACGCTCATATTCTTATAAAATAAAAATGATCCAAGTTCTACATCCTAAAATGCAGTGTTCTCCTTTTTAGAAAAGTTATATTAGTATTATTACCAATTTCCTACAAGGTAGAATGTCCAAGGAACTTGTACACATCTACACCGTTATAGAAAGCTTATTTGTGCTTTAAATTTACACTGAACAGTTCTATTTCAAATTTTGTAGAAATGGGATATCTCCTTCATTATTCAAACATAGCATAAGAGTGACCCAGAAAAAGTAATTGAAACGAAAAAACTATTGATAATAAACAAAGTTAAATTCATTTGAAAATCTTTTATAAAATATGAGAACTTTTTTTTAAAAAAAATTGTTTTAATTTTGATACTTTTTCTTGGAAATGCAATAAAACTTAGGTGAACCATGTCATATGCAAACCTGCTAAATAATGTAACATTTACAAATATTTTTATAAGAACACAACATTATCTTTATTCCTGTATTTGTTTAACGTACAAGTCCGTACTGCAAGGAAAAAAATTAAAACATATTTAAACGTTTTATTTCCTTTTTCTTCTCATTTTGTAAAGCAATTTTTACGAAAGAAATGGAAAACATTTGATATTTTTTTAGAAATACAGTTGGACCTCTATATAACGAAGTCGCTAAATCCCGGAAAAACGTTATATGGAAAATTCGTTACATAAATGCTCATCTTTTAATATACTTATAATAAACCACATAAAACAAATTTTAAATTCAAAAACACCATATATTAAAAAAAGTAATTATTCACACCTTATTTTAAAAAATTAATATGTTTATTTTATGTATCTTACCCATCAAAAAAGAAAGAAAGAAAGAAATTTGCATGTAAAACTAGAAAAAGAAATGTCGAAGAATTCACATTATTTTCAATATTAAGTAAATAATTTTATACTAAAATTAATGAATTTTAAGGATATTTTATAATTAAAAGCATATAAGTAATATTAAAAAAACATTATTTTATAATTAGAACACGGGGACATGGAACAACTCTACTGAGTTTGAAAGAGGATATTAATGATGTTCCTAGTGAACTAGGCAATGGGGGTCAAAGGTTGCACTTCTTGGATGAAACGTCCAGAACTTTAATGATCTCGGCGAGTTGGCATCTAATAAAACCAGTTCAAGATTTTTGACCACCATAAAATGTGTTAAAGAAAGAATAACTTGACATTTTTTTCAGAAATACTTCAAAAAAAATAAGAACAAAAATCTAATCACAAAAGAAAAAGTTCGTTATATAGAAAATATGCTTGGCTATAGAGAGGTTATTTAACGAAGAAAATCGTGAAATACTCAATGTTCCAGCAAAAAGTTCACTATATAGTAAATTTCGCCATATAGAGGTTCCTTATATAGAGTTCGACTGTATCTTATCTTTAACTCTACATTAGTACTGATGTTTTATATTCATCCATCTCACAATATCTAAGTATAAATAGACAGGCAAGTCTCTCGCTATTTATTCTCATACACCCCCGTGTTATTTCATGTATCATTTCACCACTGCTATCTACAACAGAATGCTTTAGATGTATCACATAAATTTTGCTAGAAAGAATTGTTAAACTCTAACAACTAACCTTAGTAGACACCGACTATTACGGATTTGTAAGGTCGTTGAATCTCTTCTCGGTAGAAATAAAGTGGAAAATGGCTGCTTAAGACCAAATGTGACGAGGCTACAGACGGATTATTTGTTTCTGCCTGGATTAATCTTTTTTTCCGCTGCAATACTTTTCTTGCGGAAAAAAGCAAAAAATATAGTCTTGGAAAGTTCTATACTATTATGACAATCTTGGGAAAAATAGAAGACGTACGTATAAACAAAAGAAAGTTTCTCTCCTTACCTATATAAATGATGTGCGATTTCTCTCTCGCCCCTTATTATTATATTATTATCTTCACTCGACGAAAGACAGAATGAACGTGCGAAAAAGGATAAAAGCGTTTTGGTACCGGATGAGCAAGTTCCACGAGGGGGAAATTCTGTCGAAACAAGATAAAAAGCAACAGCTTATATCAAAAGAGTAATAAAAATCTGACACGGAAAAAATAATACCTGTTTGAAAATAAACACTAGCTCTTTCACCGATTTATCACTGTGGATAAAGTTTCTATTTAATATATTTTAATCATGCAATTTTTATGAAATAATTTAAAGTGAATAGTTTTATGACAAGAACATTGCTATTTTTATTATGGGCGTAAGGGTTTCTGAGATTAAATCATTCTCGTTAAAACATCATTTTTTTTACAAAAAATTATAACATGTTTTTTACTGTTTACGAGATATTTGGTTAAAACATCAATAATAAAAGATTAAATCTCCATGTCACATAAATAACTTTTATACATATCTATGAATATAAATAGAAAATACTCAAACTCAAACTCAGTGATCCAATAGCCCGTGAAGGCCAGGGGCTACTGTACCCGTCCCAGTGTACCTGACCATTGGGCACTGAGGGTCATGAACAGATGTCCCGATCAGGTGGTTAGTCTGAAAAGAGACCCCCAAGATTAAGTCTCCAAGCAAGATTGTTACTCATTTATCGAGCCCCTGCAGTAGAGATGAAAGGCTGAGTCAACCTTGCCCAGCCCGGGAATAAATAAAAAATAAGTTTGTTTAATTCATTCAGTTTTAATGCACACACAATGATAATATGATTTTATATATGTTCCAAAAATCCCAGTTAGTTATTTAACACGTGTTTATTAATAAATTATACATTAATTGAATGTCCATTAGTGGAAATATGTAACTAGTTTAATTTATATAGATTTTTTTTCAATTTTCTTTTCAAATATTTTTAAGACAAAATTTACTTTTTTTGAAAATTTTACGTGAATAACTGTAATTGTTAAATGTTAAGATCAATTATGCTGCTATTTATCCTTCTAAGCTATTGATTCAATCATCTAACGTTTTTTTTTTATTATTATTATTTGTTGCTGTTTTTTAATTCTTTTTTTTTCCTCGAAAAAATTCCTATAATTATGCATTTATATGTATCTACTGTTAATATACTTGCATGCAGATATAATCTCTTGGTGTTATCAATGTATGCAAGGCTGCGAGTTTAAGAAACGCAGTTGTTTTTATAATGAAAAGAGTGGTATTAAAGTTTTCTTAAGTAACTAAAGCTTCCATTACTGCTTGAGTAACCTACATATCAATTTCGTTTTACAATTAGGAGGTAATAAATTTATTTCAATAAAACTTTTCTGTCTTCTTAAACCTCATGCCACAACCTATTAATCAAAGTAATTAAATTAAATCACTAATTAAGTTAAATTAGTGTTTTGTTTGGAATTTTTATTACTGCTTACAACAAAAACTTGGAAACACACTTTCCTTTTGATTAAATATGTCAACTGATTGTTTTGTTGTTATTTGAAGTTATTAATAGTGAAAATGATTGTTTTTAATTTGTATCAAGTACGGTATCCTTGAAATGTTACTTCTCTTTTTTCAGAGTAATTTCAAATGCTAAAAGCAAAAAAACAATTTTATAAATTTGCTGTTCTTGATAATATAGACATTTAAGAACATTTCTAGTATCTGTATTGCAAGCCAATATTCCATTAATAGCGCGTGGATTTTAAAATTTTATAAAATACAGTTTAATTTGTAATTTTCCATAAATATTATTAGGTAAAAAAATATCTATGATTTTGAGCCATGATCACAAGAATGAAACCAAGTTTCAAACCATGCTAACATGTGGATTCTATATATATATATACAAATTTCGACAGATTTAACATCCCTCTGTATGATGGTTTGTTAGTGGAACAACGATTGAAGGCCACGCCTAGACAAACGAGTACGGCAGTGCTCCTCAAACTTTCAATATTTGCGATCCAATATTGATCCAATCATGA
Source organism: Trichonephila clavipes (assembly GCA_019973935.1). NCBI lineage: Eukaryota > Metazoa > Arthropoda > Arachnida > Araneae > Nephilidae > Trichonephila > Trichonephila clavipes. Next base: position 286,787 of record BMAU01000949.1, read on the forward strand.
AAAAATGCCAATATGGCGGCAATGGAGGATGACGTGTTTTTTGATGCTCTTCAAAAACACTGCAAGACTATTGAATCTGCGCTTATGTCGAAATGTAATATGAACAATCAGGTGCGTGAAGGTGCCAGGCAAGCTTTGGGTGAGTTGAAAGCTTCTATTTATAAGAATTTCGAAAGAGTTAAGTCTGCTAATTTTCTAGAAGCATGTAAACAAAATCTAAAGGAAGCCATTGCAAGCCAAGTTACGCTAAAGCGCAGTTACGCCAACGTTGTGGCGCCATCTGGTGTTACGAAAAATAAAGGAAAGTCTTCCGATTATTGTGTGGTTGTAGACTCGGATAACTGCTCTTCTGAGGATGTTAAGAAAATTATTAAAGCAAAAATGAACCCAGCGGAATCTAAATTAGGAGTTTGTGACTTGAAGAACATCAGAGGAAACAAATTGTTAGTTAAATGTTTCTCCGAAAATGATCGTGACCGGCTTTTAACAGAAATTCAGGAAAAATCTCCAGAATTAAAGGCTTCCGTTCCCAAAAGGAGAAATCCAGCCATAATTGTTAAGAATGTGCCAAATGAAGTAAAAAATGAAGATCATCTAAAAGTGATTACTGAACAAAATCCTGAAATTGTTGTGGATGATGAAAGTATACGGCAGTGCAGAGTTCGCTTTACTTTGAAAACCTTTCAACATACAAGGCATGTTGTTATCGAAACTCACCCCACGGTTCGTAAATCCATCCTTCGACAAACAAGATTGAAAATCATTTGGAGTGCATGTGACGTAGATGATTTTTTTTATTATCAATAGATGTTTTAATTGCATTGGATACAATCATCGCGCTGACGAATGCAACAATACACTAGCCTGTTTTCACTGTTCCGGAGAACACAAAGGGCAAGATTGTCCAAATAGGGATGCAGCGGCTTGTACAAACTGTATCCGTTTCAATCACAAAACAAAAAATATTCATAAAAAAGTGAATGTTAATCATAAACCCTTTTCCGAGTGCTGTCCTTGCCATATTTTTATATGAAGAAGAATACCCATTCTAGAATTAACTATGATTAGGTCAGATAATCAAGTTCTAAAGTGTGTGCAGTTAAATCTACACAAGTCTAAATCTGCGACACAGCAACTCATTTTAAACACGGAAGCAGATAACATTGATTGTGTGCTGGTTCAAGAACCTCATAGCTACAGGAGTACACTTCCGGGTTATCCTAGTACTTATCGACTTTTTATGATCCTAATTCTGACATTATTAAGGCAGCTATTATTGTTCGTTCTCGTCATCTTTCGACTTTTATTGATTATAAAAATTCTGATTATAATATGGTCACTTTAGAAGTTATCGCAGGCTCAACTGTATTTACTCTTTTCTCTTACTATTTCGAGCCTTCAAAAAACATTGACTCGGATCTTCATAAAATCAGCCAAGTTTTTAGTAGCAAAAATCTCAATCGATTGGTTTGGAGCATGGACTCCAATAGCAAATCAGAATTATGGTTTAGTCCCTACTCAGATGCACGAGGAAATAAGTTAGGTGAGTTTATTTCTGCCAACAACTTATTTATTACCAACGAGGAGTGTGGTCCTACTTTTCGTGCAACTCATGGAACAAGCTATATTGATATTACAGTTGTTGGTTCGGTTCTACTCGAGGACAACTCGAGTTGGTGTCTTTCTGAGGATGAATCTCTTTCTGATCACGTGATAATAGAATTTGAGTTTTGTCTTTCCGCTGTCCTGCGAGATACATCAAGTGCTCAAGTGTAATATTTAATACAAAGAAAGCAAACTGGTGTCGCTTTCGGAAATTTTGTCTCTCTCGTATGACTCATATATTTGATACTCTTAACAGTTGCACTAATAGTTCTTGCCTAAATACAGTCATTGAGGAACTTAGTTTTGTTATTTATCAGGCATGCTTGTACTGAATGCCTATTAAGAACATTAGCAAGCATAATGTGGCTTGGTGGTCTATCGAGATTGGTTGTGCGAGGAAGAGGCTTAATGCTTCTAGACGTAGATTTCAGCGTTGTAAAAATCCAACTGTTAGAGAATTATATAAAAATAATTATCTTGAATATAGAAAGGATTATAATCAAATGCTTATTAATGCAAAATCTGAGTCTTGGAAGAAATTTCTTTTGACCATTGATGCACAAAATGTGTAGAAGAAGGTTTATACGTATGGCATTAAAAAGGAATTCATGAAAATAATTGAAATAACTGGTATTAAGCTACCCACAGGAGAAACAACCACTTCTTTAGATGAGACAATTAATGCCATGCTTCAGAAATCATTCCATCTGATTCAGAGGAAAAGGACAATACTACGTAAATGGTGGCATAGGGGAGCAAATTGCGCACCTTTATAATCAACAATTACAGATTAATTATAAACAGTACAAATTATTAAGATAAGTGTTAATTTTTGAATGCAATTTTATATATAGCAAGCCTTTGGGGTAACTGATAGTTATTGAACTTGTTCGTAACTTAGTATTGTTAAATTAATTATAAATTACATCATGCAGTACGAATACATTTATAAGTGTATTATATCAATGTAAATGCGTATTTTAATTTTTATAATGTCAGAATGTATTTTGTGCTTGTTTCAATCCAGTAAATTAATAATTTTTTATTTAAATAATGTTATGTTTTTCACTTTTCAGTATGCCCCCGTCCCCTAGGGGGCACACCTTAGAGTTTGAGAACCACTGCAGTACTGGTCACGAGTTCGTGACCATAGCCCTTTGGCAACCAAAAACAAGATTGCACACGAAATCCTTTCTTTAACTCCACAGATATAATTTAAAACAATTAAGAAGTTTACCTTGTTCTGAAGAATTTTCATAAATTTTCATTTCTTCTTGACATGTCGTCTACATAATAATTTATATGATTACTTCTATATTAATTTGTATTTCTTTCATCTTTATATCGTTTTATTTTTAGTTTGAGAGTATTGCAATAAGTAATGGGCGAAATCCATGATGATTAAATGATATATGATATTTGAATTCATCGGATTGAAAATTGACATTAGACTTAAACTAGTAATTATTGAAAATTGAAATAAAATTTCAGGTTTAATAGTTGGATAAAAATGTTAGAATATTAATATTGTTCAAACAATTTTCAAAAATTAAAACAAAAAAATAAAAGAAAAAAAAATCAAATCAAGTTCATTTCGCTTAAAAGTTCAAAAATTGTTTACAATACTTTTAAATGATGTTTATAAAAAAACAAGTATAGAATGACATGAATTGATTGGTTGGAAACACGTGATTGCACTTATCATGTGACTATGATGTCGCATAAATTTATGAACTGATTTACTGGAAACTCATGTTTGTAGTAATTATGGGATAATAATGTCACATGAATTTAGGCCATTGCAAAAAGTATATATTTAACTTTATTTAATTACCAATTAAAAGCTATTTTCTTAAATTCATTGAAAAGATTTTTCCTATACGGAGTAGTTTTTATGTTATGCCTTGCACCACTAGACTATAGTTTTTCTGCTTAATCTGTGTTATTTATCATCATTACGTTTATTAAAAAAGTACTTAGATTTTATCAAAAAAGTTTTGAAAAATATCATTAAACAGTTTTAAATTATTCGAAAAATAACTCTCATTTCCATTTGTTGTTCCATTTGTTCATTATTCGTTTGTTGTTCCATTTGTTGAACATATAAATCCCATAATTTTTTGATTTTTTTCATAGCTGTTATGTTTCCTTGGGATTTAAATCAATTTTTATCAATAAATATATTGTGTTATCTTTCTATGATAGTGCAACGCTTAAAATATTAAGAGAATAAAAATTCAATTTTAAGTCATATTACTTTCCATTGCATTCTTTCAAATCAGTTTAAACAGCTTTCGCGTAAAAAAACAAACAATGGTAAGAAAAAAAACAATTTACATTTTTTAAAAAAATTTTAATCCTTTTAGACTGTACAAAAATTCTCGATATATATGCAAACAATAAACAATTAGATAATAAAAATAATAAATAGGGATATTCATTTTATTTCATGCGTTATCATTTCAATGAAATGATTCCAACATAATGGTTATTGATAATTTAGTCATTGTTCTTCTAATATCTATCTTCTTAAAAATAAATAATTTATCTGTTTCTCTTATTAACGGTAAAATTTTGCAACAAAAAGTCAAAAGCAGTTTTTTTATTAATCAGGAAAATATATTTTGATTCTCTTACCTTCAGTCAAAATAAGAAAGTTTATAAGATTAAAATGATTAATGGTAGTAAGCAAAACAAAAACACTATTGAATACAACCGTTTAACTAATCATCTTAAGCAAAAAAAAAATTGTATTTTTGGAGGTTTTATTATTTGAAAAGGATATTTATCTTCACAAAAACTGAATATGAAAACGAATGAGAAAGATTATTCTTTACATACAGTTTAAAAAAATAATGTTATATAAAAGCAATTGTTTATTTTTGCTTACAAAAGAATAAAACATGAACAGTAAAATAACATTTTCTTGTTGTGTTTCAGCTGTAATCCCATCAATTCCGCCAGGACGAATTGTTGATAATATATATTTTATTGTACATTTTATCGGTGTTTACGCAACCCACGGCGAATAAGAAGACAAAATACCTTTTATCTAAAAATACGTAATTAAATTGCTGTTTCTATTTTCTAAATTTAAGAAATTTAAATATATTTTAAGTTATTAAGTAAAAGATCAATGATAGGGTTATTATAATTAATAAATATTTTCTTTGATTTATAACAATACAAATATATTTTTATTTACCAAGCAAAAAAAAAAAAAAGATCCGATTCTAAACATCATTTAACTTTCATTAATACGTCTTTTATAAGAAAACTAACGTCTATATTTTTTACAAGATTTTATTTCGCTTAAGTTTTATATGAAATTTGTTTACTAATTTGTATTAAATGCGAATGAAAAAATATGAAAGATAGTGTGAAAAAGCTTTTAATATAATTTATTTGATTTCGGTTTGCTAAAATGTTTGTCGAGTTAAATATTATTATAAAATTTATTTTTAAAATCAAATAATATATGTCAATTAATTAAGAATGTCAGCTGTTTTAATATTTAAAAAAATTTAATAACGGGGGGATAAATTTGTAAAAATTATATTTGATTAAGATTTCAATTCAGTTAACATGAATTATATTCTAATTTTTGATGAAATAAGTGAAAATTAAGAGGAAAGACAAACGTATGGAAATAAAATAATTTTATTACGAAAACACATGGGAGTAAAGTATTTTACTAAACCCAAATAGAGGTAATTTATTTTATACATTCATAATACTTTTAAATAAAGCAAGTATAATTCTCTATAATAAATTTCATTAAAGAGAAAAAAAAGAAATAAATGCCCCTGTAACATGAAAAAGGGACAGACCAAGAAAGAGTTACTCATTAGGGCAAAATTTGGTAGAAATGGTATTAATTTATTGAAAGCTGCTTGAAAATACCACGAAAATTGAATATTTTACTAACAAAATATACCTCGAATAATAAATATAATAATTTTAAAACTACATTTGCCTAATTCTAGGCTTGATGCGAGCTGTTAACTAGCTAGACATTGGCTTGCAGCGTTCGAGGATATTTCCTTGCAGAATTGCTTGCCATGCATGCTCCAATTAACAAGTTGCTACAAACGTGGTGTAGGAAAGGTCAAAAACTTTTTATTACGTATTATGATAAAAAAAAAAGTTCAGGATAAGATGTAGAAAATTTTAGACAGAATAATCCACAGCCCTGAAGCACATCCACATTTTAATTAGTCCCCTTGGGTGACGTACACTTCTGCCAGCCTTTGTATGTTTTCTAGAAGCACAGCTGGTAGCCATGGTGTTTCTGTAAACGTGTTTTCATTGATGTGATCAGATAAAAGTCTCACAAGGGGAAATCTGGTGAATAAGGCATATGCGTAAGCCCGTTAGTGCGAGTTTCGTCGAGGAACTCTTTTATCAATGGGGATCAAACTGCTGGCGCATTATCATGCAGAAGATCCCAGTCGTCACTCTGTCATAACTGAGACCGTTTACGACGAATGCTTTCCCTCAAACGACGTCTTCGAGAAATGTGTATCTTCAGCGATTTGTGCAAGTGTTTGATGATGATCTTTTCGAACGCATTAAGACACCAACGCAATATCCTCGGCGTACCGTGAAGTCAGTTGTTCATCGTCTTCGAAGGATTATCGGCCGTCTTTAAAGCACCCATGTCATTCCTAAATATTGAATCTTGCTATGGTAGATGTACGATAAATCTCACTTAGCATTTCTAAAGTCTCCATTGGTATTTTACGTAAGTGTTGACAGAATTTAATGTTCTTTCTTACATCGCAGAACAAAGTTAATTAGCTTCGTAAGATAACAGCTATGAGTGCTATTCGGTCACATGACATGAGCTAAGCCAACCTGGCCAGGTAGAGGAGGATTGGGAGAATCCATTCCAAGAGTCTTAAATTTAGGTATTTAAATTTTTAAATTAGGTCCTCGAATTTTTGGATTATTCTACGTATATTCCTGTGGCGATTTGCTTCTCAGTAATCCCTAAAAGGGAAATATGTGTGAACCTTCCCTAACTGATGGGGATTCAATCGGTCTGTAACCAACTTTGGCCGATATCGGAACCCCCGAAATCGGTGCGTGTGCCTACCTACAAAATAGTAGTTTTCAATTTATATTTAATTGTTTGTGTGTCGTGTGTGTCGTCATAATAAATGTTTTAAAAAACCTGAAAACAAGGACTGATCTTTGAATACGCGACAATTCCAAACACGATTTATTAGGGTGAGATCTAGTGAAGCATTATCCTGTTAAAAGGCGTGCCTAAGAGTTTTAACGACTTTCCTCTGAAGTCGCTCTTTCACTATCCAGCCTACCTAAGGGTGGGGGAGAATAATAATTTTTATTTTATTTATTCCATAAATAATTTTTATTTATTATTAATCAAGCGCACTAATAAACCACAAGAGGATGCTTTAGGAGTGATATAAAAGAAAGCAATAAACCTAAGTTAATAAGTGCAAGTAAACAGATCAATTTAAGCTAATCAATCTTAGACTATAAATTTTCCCAGTCTACTAATTTAGTATAGTGGCCAACTCCGTTCTTAACTCAAGTTGTGTATAAATCAATTAAATATCACCTTCGTAACGCTGCAACGGATTCTCCGCTCCATCTCTCCCTTACAATTACAAAACTCTGACTTTATATACTCAAACCAATTTATATATCAGTGTTTCTTTTTAAGAGGGATGGCTGTGAATTCAACGCGGACGCTAGCCCAAAAATACCCAAGATGATTAGTGTGAAGGTCGCGTAAAGACCCGTCACAGGGTCTATGACGGAAATTTCAATCAACGGGAAAAGAGCCTCCTGGACGCAAGAATGGCTACCAACAAATCATCAAATTATTTGAAGTATATAACATTATTTCTGGTTGTTGGACTGTGGGGCGAATGACAACAGGTGAATATCCTACCTCTGCCCTGGGCATTACCAAACATGACTTCACTGGTAATAGGGCTCAATCACGAAGCTGAACTTCTCGCTTAAAAACACTGCATTTCATCCGTTATAATTCAAGTCTCATGAGCCCAGAATCATTGAAAACATGTCTCCATGTCTTCTGTGACTTTGCATTTTTCGTCACTTTCGATCAATTCCTTGATGCTCTGTTCGTTCATGGTTTACCCATTGCCAACTACATCGCCAAATGGTAGCATCGCTCCAAGAATTTTGAGAAAATCTGCTATTTGACCACCTTGCTTCTTTGAGTCCTTTTGGACAGGGCCTATCGCGAATGATGCAACTCAGTTTTGTATGCTGTTGCAAGTTTCTGAATAGCTTGAGTGTTTTCTTTTCAATTCATCTACTATTAGTTCACTGCCTTATATATATATATACATATATATATACATATATATATATACATATATATATACTATATATATATATACATATATATATATATATATACATTTATATATATATATATATATACATATATATATACATATATATATATATATATGTATATATATACATATATGCAGCAGCCGTATATATATATAACCAAAATATTATATACATATATATATATACATATATATATATATACATATATATATATATATATATATGTATATATATATATATGTATATAGCATAGCTATATATATATACATGTATATATAATAAATATATATATAAATGTATATATATATATACATATATATATATATATATACATATATATACATATATATATATATACGTATATATTCATATATATATATATATATATATATATATATATATATATATATATGCTATATATATATATATATATATATATATACATATCTTGGCCAAACCTTCAATCGTTTTTAATAAAATACTTTTTTTTATTTTTTATTCTTTTTATTTATCCGCTCAAGTTCAATTACATTTCTTAAACTTGCTGTGAATGACAATTTCTTAACGTTAATACAGTTATTTTTCAAATATTAAATTACTAATTAAATTTAAATAATGAATAAATAGTAACAAACAAAAATAATAGTCCTATACCATATTTAAAAGGGAAAAATCTGTCGTGTCCCTGTAGCACAATGAATAGCGCTTTGGACATCTAATCCTAAGTTCATGGGTTCGTATTCCACCTGGGAAGGCCCAATTTCTTATATTGTATTTTCTTTTACTATACCATTTTATTTTAATAATTAAATTTAATTGTTGAATAATAAAATAATAAGAAACAAAAATAATAGTAGAGCTAGGAAAATCGCTTTCTATTTTGCCACTTAATATTGTAATTCTGTCATAAGTAAATACATATTTATATTTATTGTAATTATTTAACAACAATTACTTAAAATAAAATTTTTCTTAGTTGACCTAAGTAGGAATTGACTTTTATTTTTGTTTTTATTACTTTTTTTTTGTAATATGGTTTATCTTAAGTTTAATTCTCCATACGTTTATAATTATGAATGACATTTTACAATTAAACATTTTATGTTTCTTTTATTTATTTTTTAAAACAATTTGAAAAACGTACCAAGCTTGAAAATTTTTATATTTCAGTAGTTATACTTTTTAGCAAGTATTGTTTTTTTAATGTTTACTTGACATAACACTATTCAGCAAATTCTGTATAAATATCACCATTCCTCCTACATATTAGTCTACACTTATTGATTTAAATTTGAAATTCAGTATTTCGATTTTTCATAGAAATATATTACAAATTTAAAAGGATAAAGTGTGATTTAATTCGTAAAATATTTTCCATGCATGTACTTTAAAATAATATAAAAGTACAGTAAATAAATTTACCTGAGTTTACTAATTTATCAAATAAGTATAACAAAAGTTCTGAATTAAAATATAAAAAGTTAGGACAGGGCCTAATACACACAAAAACCCACATAAAAAACTTTCCATTTCTTTTCTTTCTCTTCCTTCCTTCCTCAGTGACTCGACATTCCAGAGTGAGCCTTGGCCTTCTCAAGAAGCATTCTCCAAGCCAGCCTTCCTCCTGCAAGTGTTCTACAATTCTTGATTCTCAAAACACGGAGATGTTTTTCTATGCCATCAATCCATTTTAGATCTGTCTATAGAATTTTTTTTTCATCATATATTAAGACTGCATTTACTCAGCATCGTAAATTTAGTCAATTAATCATCTTCGCGTTAAGTGCTCATAATTTAAATCTTTTTATATGAATAGTATATAACTTTTTGCCAAGTATAAGCATGATTTGATTAGTCTAATTAAATATAGAGGTATTTTTATGTAAGACTTCTCTAATTTTAAGGTATTTATAATTGTTTGTTACTTTTTAAAATATACCATACAAAACACGGACTTGAGATTTAATATTTATAATATCAAAACTAAATTTCGTAACTAGTGAATACTTACCATTTTTGTTAATCTATTAAGCATATTTTTTAAATAAGTACTTTATTAAGGCATTGGTTTAAACACAAGATAGTTAACACATTTTTAAACAGCCATCAATCATAGAACTTCATTCGAAGAAAACGAAGCTAAATGTTTTTAATATTATCTATTACTATAGCTTATAATGCAGTTTGTGGAAACTATTTTTCAGTTTCCTCGTGGCAGATGTCGTGCTTCCTCATTTCTTTTAATATTTCATCATGAAAGAAAATGCCTTCGTGTAATGCTGCAGATTGTTTTTTGATTACTCCATTTTCTATTTCTGAATAGTTAATGTCAGTTCCATTTATAGATATATATTGAATGCTTACACACTACTCGAAAAACTAAATGCAATAAGTAAGGAATATATGGGGTGAGTAAGAATATGTGTGCGCGTTCAATATAGTATTGAAAGTTTAAGGTAACTGGGAAGTCTGCGAGAAGGAAAAATGAACTTTTTACACCAAATTTAAATTATAATTTCACTTTGATTTAAATAAAAGCAACGGAACTAAAATTTTAAAGTTGAATTATCTGTACATATATGCACCTGTTAATGTAAAAACACCATTTTAAATTACAATTAAATCTGTAGGAGCAAAAAACAATCAACAACTATTTTTTTATTTTCGAGACTTGTTCTTACCTTTTAGTTACACTTTGCATACAACCTACTGCATATATAGCTATAAAATTTGCAGAGTTTTTACAAACATAACAATCTATAAAATAAATGAAATGAAATTTTAAAAAAATTAAGTTTATAAAAAAGTTTAAAAACATTTTAATTTAGTGATTCAAATTTCTGTTAAATTCTTATGCAGAAATTGTGCTACATCTAAAAATTTGTTAATGAAAACGAATTCATTCACTTTTGAAAATTGTGATCTTATAATATGCAAAATATCGGCAATATAGATAAAGTAGATTTTAAAAAAGTGTACCGAATGAACAAAAAATGCATTTTGAGAAAAAATCGCAAATAAAGTTATTTTCATCTATGATTTGTAAAATAATATTCTTTAACGTAATATAAAGTCATATCATAATTAATTGGATTATTTTTTGCATCATTTCTGAGTTTGTAAATTCTAAGTTTAAAATTCTAGATTATTTAGAAGTCTTTTTAATTACTCTTTTCTTTTCTTCATCAACACGCGCTTTCAACGATTCACACCTTCTTCCGTTTAAAATACCAAACATTTATTTCTACAAGTTTTAGTATGTTTACTTTACTTTGAACATCATGGTTACAGGATATTACAGAATTCCTTATACATATTTTTATTGTTATATAAATACACAAAAAGAAAATGTCTGATTAATTTAAAAAAGTTAATTTATGTCTTATTTAAATGGAACTCAGTTTTTAAAAATTTAAACAAAATAATCTGTATTTTTACTCAAACATATGAAAAATACTTTAGTACAAAACCAATAGTTATAAAAACATACAAAGATGTTCATGAGTATTCAAATGTTAACAAAAGCCCAAAGTTAGGAAAACGAAATGTCTCTTTACAAGCTGTGCACTAATTTAGATTAATCCTTTGGAAGTTCCACTTTGTACTAAATACAATTAATTTATAATTAAAGAACTACACTGAGTATTTATTAATGTAAAACTAAACATAATTAACATTTCAAAACAATGTTTTTTAAAATATTGTAACTATTTAAACTTTTCGTAATTTTTGCAGGAAAATGTAGAGTTTTCAATAAATTTGAACATATAATACAAGAAAAAATACATTCTTTGTATAGAAAATTAGTTTTTACATATTACATATTATATACAAAGTGGATTTTGAAGAAAGATTACCTTTAATCATATTTACATCACATGTGCTTACAATCTTAAAATTCAATTTTCTATCGTTCTATTTATCGCATTTCATAAATAATGCATCTATGGATGCAGAAAAGAACCCTCTATTTTTTAAAAGTAAAATATAAAAATGCAAAAGTTAAAGCAGTTTCACGTCCCAGTTATCTTAATATTTCTTGAATAACGTGAATTATAATTACAATCCAATTACTAATACATTGCAAACCGGTTTTTAAATAAATACTAGTTTTTAAATATAATGTATACTTTTGTTGAAAGGTCCCAACAAAAAAAAAAAAAAAAACAAATTAGAATAGGAAGTATTATTTAGTACTTGCTATTTTAGTATAATACTTTAAATATTGTTTTATTCTTAATTATATTACTAAGCGCTACCCCTGAAAAATAAAAACAGTAATTGTATTTGTGTAAACTATGTATAACGGCTCATAATATTATTTATAATGAAAATATTATGGCTGTATTTTATTTTTCTAAAAATTACTAGGAAATGGTCAAGAAACTCACTTTTTATTTATTTCCTAAATATAATATTGTGTTGTGTGAACTATTATATGTCATAGTTTTGTTAAAAATTCTGTTTTTATATATGCGTTAAAATTGAATCCCTCATCGTGGATCTGGATGCATTAGACTTATTGACTTGAAATTTTCAGGCATGAGTTAAGAATTCCCTAAGAAAGTTTTCATTATAACCGCCAGAGGGTGTCTGAACGCTTATGTAAGTAGAAACTTTGTTTTTGTGTGTTAACGAACACTCTGTACTTTCCGATTGTAGCCTTTCCAGCTTAGAGGTGCCAGATGTAATAACAATGGATAAAATAAAATGTTAAGAGTATTGTTAGGAATGTTCTCCTCATTGATGTATTGCATTTCATGTAATGTCTGTCCACATGAAGTTAAGTAAAGAATGTACATTCATGAAGTGGAGATCCGCTAGGAACGGTTTTGTGAAAATCAACTACAAGGATGGTTAAGAGGGGTTAAGACCGATATAGGTATATATTCCAGTTTTTGAACTATTAGACCTGCAAATTTGAAATTTGGCAAACATATTTTTGTTGCTGAGTAAAGATTCACTAAAAAATCTTTTACAGAAATCCAGTTCGTGGGAGGAGATGGCAACGGGAGAATAAAAGATCCCTTTACTTAATTTTTAGAAAATTCACATCCTATTATGTTTTAATCAAGAGGGAACTTTAAGAATATTTTTCAAACGTATAAAACGCTTAATGTAGCAAATACTGTGCAGCAGAATTGCATAAAAACTCAGTAACGCAGTGCTTCTCAAACTTTCAAAACTGGCGCCCCCTTATCAATCACAATTTTTATCGCGCCCCCCTTATACATTAATAATGTACTGAATGCAATAATAATGCACTTTTTTACGCTAAAGCAATAATATTAATTATATACCGTACAAATTCATGACATAAGTATTAAATTTTGTATATGTTGCTTTTAAGCAAAAAAAAAAAATATTAAAAAGTAATAGGATAGTTATGTTATTTTTTCCTTTTTCTCTAATTTTTTAAATTGGAACATATTGCAAAAATGCGGTGGCTGTTTAGAAGGCAAAATATAGATATCAGCTTTTTTAGAAATAACTCAGTGGATCAATTTCTAATCATAAGCATTCCTTTGAAAAATTTGCTCTGTAAGACAAGCCCATGGAAGTCGCTAATACTTATTAAACTTGTTCTTATTTAGCATTAAGGCCTCATAGGACTCTTAAATTTCATTTTTTTCGATTTTGAAAAAAATATATGTTAAAGCCTCAACGTTTCTGAGCAGTTTGCAACCAAAATTTTGTTGATACTGTGAAAACTTCCAAAGTTATTGAGAAATAACTAGTAACACGTAAACAAAATCTTGCATCTGCCACGCCCACTTTTGACATCTGTCAGAACACATTCCAAACATTTTAATATTTTTTCCGATTAGTTTTATTAAAAGAGCCACACCTAATATCAAATTGATTTCGGGAGTAGCATAACTACAACTCAACTTTTAACTTCGTTTAATCCAAGCGGGATTGTTTATTTACATTTCGATTTTGGATTAGCATTATTTTCATTTGTTATTGAAAGCTTTTTTAAACATGGATGTCCCATTGAAAAAACTTCATCCGGAAAGAGACCAAAGAAGAAAAGATTTCAAGGAAACATGTATCGGAAGAAATCTCTGTCTGAAAAAAGTATTATTTCTTTTGAAAATGTTTCGCCAAACAAAAGTTCATAGGCGAAAAAAAATTGCCAAGTGTGCACACAAGATTTCAGAAGCTTACGAAAAATGATGTTTCAGTTGAGTTTCAAGGTTATAGACTAATCGACATTAGTTTATTATTTTCAAAAATTGAAAAGTTACTTTGTTGCTCTGTGTGTTATGGCAAAATAAAAATGAGTGAAAAATCCACTGTAGGATTATTTTCCATATTTCAGTTCACATGCAGAAAATGTAGCATTGAAAAAAACTTAATTCTGTGAATTGATTGGTATAAAAAATATACCTGAAATCAACAGACGGTCTGTTTTGGCCATGCGCTATAGGCCAAGGATTGTCTTCGCTCGAGACGTTTTTGTTCTCTTATGTGTTTTGCCAAATCCAGTGTCTCAAAGCTTACGACAGAATAAATGCAAAGATGGCTGATATAAGTGAAGCGCTTGCAAATGCATCGATGAAGAAAAGCTGCTGCTGAGGAAAAATTATTGATCGCACCGTAAATTCTGTTGTAGTTAACGGTGATGGGACCTGGAAGACACGTGGGCATACTTCACTTATTAGAGTCTGTGCATTGATTGGAGCTGACTGCGGGAAAGTTCTCGACATGGAAGTCAGGTCCTCTTATTTGCTAAGGATGCGACTCCGATAAAGGGCCAAAGCTTGGACCAAAATATAGTGCTTTTGGCTAAACATCACATTTTCTGCAGAAAAACCATAGCGGATCTGCTGGAAAATGGAAGTTTGCGGAATGCAGAAAATGTTTCTCCGATCAGAACAAAAACATGGATTAAAGTATCAGCGATACATAGGTGATGGTGACTCAAAGACATTTTTGTCTATTGCTGAAAAAAGAACCATATGGGGATAGTGTTCCCATTGTAAAAATAGAGTGTGGTGGCCATGTCTAAAAGCAAATGGGTAACCGCTTGCGGAAGTTGAAAGCTTTACGGGGGAAAAGAAGGTTTCCGATGGGAAAAACAATTGGTGGGAAAGGTCGCCTAACCGATGCTATTATAAGCAAATTGACGACTTTTTTATGGCAATGCTATTCGTGCCAACTCCCATAATGTGAATGAGATGAGGCAAGCTGTCTCGCTGTGTAGGCTCATACATCCAGCACAGATGATGAGCCGAAACATTGGTTTTACCCAAAAGGCAAAAAATAGCTGGTGTAAGTACAATGTTTCGTTTTACAACAATACAGTGAATGAATTTTTCTCACAAGAACACCTTACCAAAAGCAGTTTCTGAAGAGATTAAACCTGTTTTTAAAGATTAATCACACTTGAAATTGTTAAGAAGGTGTTTAGGGGGAAAACTCAAAATGCTAATGAGCCATTGAATTTACTGATTTGGAAGTATAGCCCGAAATTGATTTTATCAGGAATTAATGTCACAAAAATAGCTGCATTTATAGCTGCATGTGAATACAATGATGGAAGTAAGAGCAGAATTGATCTGATGCGTGCTTTGAATTTAAAAATAAATAAAACAAATGTTTTGAATTGTGTAAATATTGACAAAGTGCGCAAGTCAACGGCTAAGAGACAAGCTTCTAAAACCTCCTTTTAAGCTCGTAAAGCTAAAAAACTTAAAATACTCAAACAAATTGAGCAATGCAAGCTTGCAGAGGGCAATATTTATGCTGCTGGGACTTTTTTAAAGCATACTGGTATGATTAATTTTTCTTTTTGTTATTTTTTATCTTTAACTCCATTTTTTCTCAAAATGAAAAATTTTGCCTTGCGCGCAGAATTTTTCAAAAACTATTTATCATATCAATGTGAAATTTCATACACATGTTCAAATTAAGGTTTTTTTTTATAACTTATACAAAAAGTTTTAAACAAATTTTTTGTATAATTTTTTTATTTGTGTTTTTATTTGAATTTTTTTCATAAAATTTTAAAAATTTTCTTCATAATTGTATTTTAAAAATATTTTTGTTCTCTAAATGCTTTAAAAATGTGTATAAGTTCAAAAAGGAACATTTTTATATCAAATAAAATTAATTTTGTGAATTTTGATCGATTCTGCTCTTTAGATTTCTGCGCGCTGTAAAATGCTAATTTTCATATTTTTGAAAAATTGACCAAATTTTATTTCTTAATAACTTCTTTAATTTTTCTCAAATTTTCTGAAAATTTGAGAAATAATGTAAATATATATGATTATCATGTGGTAAAAATTTCTAAATATTATTTTGTTTTATTGCTAAGTTACACTGGTTAGAAGAAGGATGTTTTCTTCGAGTGCACGGATATCTGTTAAGGGTCCTATGACTCCTTAATTAATTAGTTATAAAATACTCTGTGCAGCATTGATACATTAAAAGTATACCGGCTGAAGTACCCGCTATTTGCACGATTTCATTTATAAGAAAAATAAAACATTATTGATATAATCGCTGAATTTTAAGGAGAGTAAAGCCAAGTGCGCAACAATGTTTACAAAAATGTAAAATGATTTTTAAAATCATTGCTCAAATTATAATTAGTTTTTAACGAACTGTAATTTTAAGCCTCAAAGAATTAGCATTTAGAATTGAAGTTGAATAATGAACAATAATATAAAATTCCGATGAGAAATAATTGTATTATTTTTAATATTTAAAGTGAAAAGACTTCAACATGTTTTAAACCTGGAGCAGGCACGCACTCCATACTAATGGTCGAGTGGGGTTATTGAGCCACCCCAATTTTTTTTTTATAATTATTTTTATAGTACACAATAAAAATCGTAATTCCAGTGAATAATTTAATTAAGAGAAAATATACTCACCTACTTTCAAGAACACAGAAAATATTTCGGAAAAAAAGTTATCACACCGGGAACTCAGTCAAAACAAGTAACTTAAGATTGTAAAAAAACGTTTGTCACTCCCAAAAAAGAGGGAGTTAAGTGACAAATATATTTTAGTTCACACGTTAAGACTGTCAAACAGGAGGATAGTGTCAGAGCCATTGGTAACAATTAAACAGTTTTGCCAGAATTACCGATTTCGTGCACTCTGTGCTCGGCGTTGACAGCTCCGGAATAAAAGTGTATTTATTACAATATGGATGTTCAAAAAAAATTATGTAAAACGTTTTTTTCATTACGCTTTTTTATATGTTTGGGAATAACTCATAGAAATAAATCTTGGCCAAGTAATCCTTCAAAGAGTTCTCTGTGCTTTTCCAAAAATTATAAAAATATTTCACAAGGAAAAAATCGCAGCAGAAATAGTTTATTTGCAACTTCCCTAAATGAAAAAACAAATACATTAGAGCAAGGACGTAACTAACCGTACAAGTAAGTTCGAAGGTCAAACCGCAGCAGCTACATTCTGCTGCCTACAGCTGATGACAAATATATAACAGTGATGAAATTTTTACCTTCCTAAATTTTTTTTTCGATTATGGGTCTGGGTTTTGTTTTTTCTCATTTTGGTTTGAAAAGAAGTAGCTTTAATTTTTATGACGTAGTATCGCAGATATATAAATTATATCAGTGTAAATGTGTATTTTTTTTTATTATGTCAGAAAGTATTTTGTTTTACTTCATTCCAGTAAATAAATTTTTTTTAGTCTTTTATTTTCGATATGCTCGCGCCCCCCTTGTACGTTTATCGCGCCCCGGGGGTCGCGCCCCACAGTTTGAGAAACACTGCAGTAATGGCAGAATAAAATGATGGGAATGTCATCGAAGAAAAAATGTGTTTCAAAATCACCACTAGATGGCGTTGTGCAATGTAAACTAATGGCATATGCAAATGTCGTAACCATAGTATTCTGTGCGTGTGGTAACTTACAGCTTGGGCTCCTGAATCCCCCGACATGATTATTTGCCACTTTTAGCTGTTGGGGTACCTCAAGGCTATGGTCTACCGTGATTCCATGACATCTCTGTCCGGCCTGAAGAAAACATTGAACGCCATGTGCGTAATATTTCCCGGTTCATGCTGCTTTTAACAGCCGAACATGCGATTTTACTCTTCCATTTGGAAGCAGACCATGGTGAGAAGCATATGAAGCATAGTTCGTAAACTTGTGCAGATCATTTATATGTTCTTAATAAAGCTATGACACACCCCTAGGGGGAGTTTTTTAAATAATTGCTTTGTTTTCCCTCAATAAAATTGCCATCATTGCATTATACCATTATCCAATTTTCTTGCAATTCCGCTGCATAGGTTTTGCTACAGACTGCTCTCAAATTTCAAGTTTAATTTTTGACACCTGGTGCATAAACAATATATGATCCATACATTTTTTGAAATACCCAGAAAAGTCGGTGGGTAACGGGCAATGGTTAATAAAATTTATCACAGCAAACCATTATTTTTAAAACGCTTTCATAAGTTTCACTTGTATGTAACGGAATCTTTGAACTCGATTTTTACTCACTTTAAAAGGTCAGAATAATTCGAAGTATTGCACACTTGTCAAGGACCAGTGACAATGCAATAATTTCATAAATTTGCTCTATTGTCCTGATTAGGATAAATAGGAATACGATTTATAGATTTGAAGGCTAATTCCATATGCCATTTCCAGAATTGGCGATTGATTTCAGATTCAACGACTAAAAGATTAAGGGGAAACCCTGAAACCGCAAGGCTCATGCATGTGAAAAAATTATGTGTTTATGAAAAAAATTGTAAAGCAATATACGTTTAGAAATGATAATACGAATTAACATTACAACAATATGTTTAAAATTATAAATGTATACTTTTTATTTTTATATTATATTTTTATAATAGCAATATACGTTTATCCAAATGATTTTTAATATATAATCATTACATAACAATACATTTATAAAATGTACACACATATAAATGAAGAGTTAAAAACATTGATAAATAGTATATACAATAGCCAAAATTAGAATCTGTTAAGAAATCATAATAAGGCTATAAGCGTAATTGCTTACAATATGAAAAAACAGCAGTAATTTATAAATTTCTTTTTTGACAAAGCAATACGTTTGGGCGTGATGATACGAATTAACATTATAGCAATACGTTTTAAAGGTGATAATACGCTTGATATTTAATATTTCTTCATAACACACTTTTATTAGTTATACCTGTACCTATAGAGACGGAATTTTTGAAATATAACGATATGGGACTTATCCGAGGCGCCGTAAACGGAGAGAATAAATATTCTTCAGACCCATTAATTAATATCCATTGAAGAGCAAGAGTAATTTCAGGAACCACTTAATTATGGCTCAAACTCAAGGATAAATTCAACAAGGAATAAATGATAGTTTTAAGAACTAAACAAAAACAAGTTTTATTATAGATAGAACTAAAGAATGAAAAATAAATTATAGTTTTATAAAAAAAGACTAAAAAAAACACACTTTTAGAGAGAATCGAACTAAAAAGTAAAAAAAAATTCTTTATTAAAAATAAAATGATTAAAAGAAAACTAATATAATTGTTGTAAAAGCGTGCAGAGTGCTTTGTACTACATTTTTACACTCAGTATTTTGGAATAGAACTTGAAAGAAATTATAACAATTAATATAGAGCACCCCACGCTTTTACCCCATTGCCATAAATTTTATCCTTAATCAGTTTATTCTTATATTAAGTATTATTTTTTACTTTTTATTTCAAATTACATACACATACGAACTATTAAAGCGTGTTTTTCAGTTTTTTTAAACTATAATTTATTAAAAATGGGCATTTAAGTCATTTTTCGGTTCGTCCTACATTTAATCTCAGTATAGACTTTAATGCTATAAACACATTTTAAAACGTAATGATTCTATAAGGTATTCGACAACATTCAGAACCGTGATTTTGTAAAAGAGTATAAATAGATAATGTTTATGATATTTAGAGTCACTTAGTATAGAAAATGTATATAAAATTGTTTTAAGAACATTATTACAATAAAAAATTATTTAAGGACAATATTTTGACAAAAAAAGAACATAGAATGACCAATTTTCAAAATATTATCCTTTCGTGAAAAATGCTTCTATTAAAATAATATATTTTACCTGTATATAACTCAGACCTCTGTACAGAGGCTCAAATAGAACTTTTAAAATATATAAATTAGAAGTGGGTTTATCCATGTTTTGCGACAACACAGGGGAAAAATTTTAAGAAAAAAACACCGATAATTATGTCAATTGGTTGTAAATCTGAAAATACTGTGAATTTTCCGGTAAAAAATAGTTCAGACTCTCTGGAGAAGTCTTTACTTTACATAAGCAAAATAGTATTATTTTAAAAGAATTTTTTATAAAAGGAGAACATTTTGAAAAAAGGTTATTCTAAGTTAATTTTTTTCCAAAATATTGTATTTAAACAACTTTTTTTTTTCAAAATGTCCTTGAAATAATTTTATAGATGTATTCTATTCTAAGTGACACTAAATATCATGAACATTATCTATTTATGTGCTTTTTTTAAAAATCACGGTTTCGAAAGTAGTCGGATACCTTAAATAGTAAATTAAACTAAAAAATTGATATTTTTCTCATTTAATTCATAATTCATTTAGTCAATGCATATATAATTTTGCTGTAGTATTACGAAGATCTAAAACATCGCAAAAAGTCATTTTTCACGCTTTATGTCTCAAATCCTTTAATCAAAAGCCAAAAGATATAGGTGGTTTAAAAATAGAATATTTCCGACAAATAGTATCTTTCCACGTGATGAAGCAATTAACGAAAATGGAGAATTCAGCACATTAACAGGTTTCGATTTCCTTTCATGGGGACGTGTGAAGGACTAAGGGTAAAGGAACTCTAATTGAAGTCCAGATTAATGATTTCATAGCAAGAGTTCTTGTGACCTATTCAAAAGACTGCATAATTATTGGAGCCTTATACATTGTACATTGACTTAATTCTTATTATTCATCTTGTAGCTGTATTTTCAGAACAATAAAAATAGTACAATTTTTTTTGTATGTGTAATTTCATTCTGGCGAGCATTGCACGTAAAATTATTAGTACTTTTCCGTTTAACCAGCGCAGGCGATAAAATCACCTAAAGTGACGCAATTGATGCCAAAGGTTAATTTTTAAACTGAACGAAATTTTTAAACGAGATTCAAATATTTATGCCTCCAAAATAAAATAATTTTGGAACTAACTTTTATTAACTTTTTTTGAACAAATTATTTCCTTAGACGTGTTTAGATGAAGAGGGAATCTACATAAAGCGTCAGGATTCAATACGGTACACTCAATCAAATTTTTAGGCTCCATTCAGCAATCGTATTTGGGCCTGCGACGCGCGATTAATTTTCAAATGGAAACGTTTTAGGCACGTTTCCTTCTTTCACAATTCCTACTATTATGTAACTATCTCTACATATTTATTTATTCATATATTTATCTTGTTCAAATTTTCAATCTTTTATAAAGTACTTTCCATTCATCCAATCAAGTTCAAATAAATTTTTTATACTTGTAGTGGATGATACTTAATGCTAATACAGTTTTTTGAAATATTAATTAATTAATTAGATTTAATTATATTAGTTATATGTTTTTGACGCCAACTTAGATTCGTCTCTATCGTTGTAACAATGTAAATGTTAAAACAAAGACAAAAGTTGGCATCGAAAACCTGTTTTTCAGCCAAACCACGTGTGCATTGTTACAACAATGCAGACATATCATGCTCTTTTTCAATTCCTTTCTCGCTATATATATATATATATATATATATATATATATACATATATATATATATATATATATATATATATATATATATATATATATACATACATATATATATATATATATATATATATATATATATACATATATATATATATATATATATATATATATATATATATATACATATATATATATATATATATATATATATATATATATATATATATATATATATATCCTATTCCAATTTTCAATCGTTAATAAAATACTTTCTATTCATCCATCCAAAGAAGGAATTTACTTAATTTCTTTTATATATGTTACTAGTCAATAAACTTTTCATGCACATTTTTCCCCCTGAAGTATTATTTTCTATATTTAAATATTACTGCTACGCAGCCCAATTTCACTCAACTCCAGCTAATGCACGAGAGAAGAGGAAGCAATAATAATTGAAAAAAACCGTTTATTCTTATGTAGGAGATTAAAAATGAGAAGAAACCAAAAATGGAGATTTTTTTTTTGATTCAGTAGAATGAGCATTTAAGCACAAAAATGTGCCAAAAGAATTAAAACCTGAAATTTTAATGAAATTAATCGGCTAGAAAGTTCCCATTGTTTTGTTTTACGTTAAGGTATCCGACTACGTTCAGAAGCGTGATTTTACAAAAGTGTATAAATGGATAATATGATATTTAGTGTCACTTTGATAAGAAAACGTATATAAAATTGTAGTTTTAAGAATATTATTACAATAAAAAAATATTCAAGTAAAATATTTTGACAAAAATGAACATAGAATGACCAATTTTCAAAACATTCTCCTTTTATGAAAAATGCTTCTATTATATTAATATTTTGCCTGTATAGAAGCATTTTTTATAAAAAGATAAAGTTTTGAAAAAAGTTATTCTGAGTTAACTTTTTGCCAAAACATTGCATTTATTACTTTTTTTGTTTGTCATAATGTCCTTAAAACAATTTTATACATGCATTCTAATCTAAATGACACTAAATATCAAGAATATTATCCATTTATGCGCTTTTTTTTAAAATCACGGTTCCAAACGTAGTCGGATATCTTAATGATGACATCTAAGAGATTGTGAGAAAAAAAATTTAATTGCGAAAACGAACGAACTCTCTTCTTTTGTTTTCTTAGAGAATTTTTAGAAAAGTAAACGACTCTCAGGGCATCAGTGTTCCTAGTCATACACAGTATACGGCGGTATATAAGTTACATAAACAGTAGTTGCGTATTATCGCAACGATAGTGAAGATATTATATGAAAGAAATCACATGGTTTCCTATTCATTGCGTACGACACAGGGGAAATCGGGGTTGCCAGCTTGGCGGGTTATCTTAAGCGTTGGCATAGCTACGATAGTACATGAGTACAATATTATAAACATATATATATTATATAAATATAATCTACATAAGGAATTTACATATAAATATGTTTAAATATTAAGACTAATTGACATTTACATTGTATATACTTACATATAAATATGTATGAATGCATAATTATTTAAGCATTGCTCTTTACAGAAAACGCTTTAAATAAACAAGTCCACGGATGAATGGACACGAAAAAGAGAAATACTTTACGCCCACATGCGAAAATATCGCAATAGAAAAAAGTAATATATTCGGACAATTATATTTTTTACCCAGAATAAATCAAAAGTTTTCACTTATGTAGTGTAGTCATAAGCACACATAATTTTTTTTATGCGTATAATGTGTGTTACTGCGAATATTATCTGCCTGGCGAGACAGTTTATACTCAATGTTTTATATCATATTTATTCATTAACCCGAAAGAGGTCACGTGGGGCACAGATTCACCCCAGTTGTACGGAATCTTTAATTCTAGGAAAACTGTTTGCTTGTAACCAATGACATTGCCAGTATCCTCCTATTTCCTCCTGACAGTTTTCATGGGAACTGAAATGCACTTGTCGCATATTCCCCTCTTTTTGGGAGTGGTATAAATCTTCTGATTAAATCTCTTCTTAAAGGTTTTGACCTACATTCCTCTCTTCCCAATCAACTGCCTGTATTAATATCCCTTTGCTTAAATTAATGCATTGATAGAATTTAATATTGCTAAATTACAACCAAAATATACAAAGCAGGATTGGGTCTTCTGACCAAATTACCTATGATTTTAAGTGGGAATTTCAAAGTGGATTTTTCAAAAGACGAATCAAAGTCTTTAGTTGAATTTTTTAAAATCCAAATTCAATTTAATAATGCCAAATGATCCAAGCGAAAGCACGAGGAAGTACGGAACAATACTTCACGGATATATATATATATATATATATATATATATATATATATATAATTAAAATTTTGCCTCTAAAATATTTATAACCTATTTCTGCTACCATAAACCTAATGTTTCCTTCTTAGAGTACAATTAATTCACAAATATGATTGTATATTTAGCTCAAGAATACTACTTTATCAGTACAGACATATGAATAAATAATTTTGTATGACAATACTAATATACCCTTTTTTTTTAATTCACCCAACTAATACCTGAAGCAACATTACAAAATTTATTTGTAGTTATCACTTATATTGTGAGGTTATAAACACACGCACTTTTTTATGTCTTATAGCTCGGAATGTTTCTCTGATTTTTGAAATATGATTTTCGTTACAAATAATTTCAAATGAAAGAATAGTTTATTTCTAAAATGACCAAACATTTATACGGTTCGTATATTGGCTGATTTCGTCTGTTAACCATTTTAAGTTATGGGGAACTTTTTTTCTTTTCGCCAGTGCAATCGATAATATAAACGAAAACATATAGCCAACTTGATATCTTATGATATAAGCCATAGAGAATATTGTCTAATTTTTATTCATACTCTCTATTCGATTTTGAATGAGGTTTGTATTCTTCAATATATCACCCTGAAAGTCTGAAACAATCCTTTATGTTGAAATACGTCTATTGATTTTCTGTCAAAATGATTTACTGCATTTTCTGAAGATATGAATCCCATATCGGAATGGGATGTTGAATAGATTTTAAAAAGGATACTTTTTTGTAATAGAACGATACTGTGGGGACTAAACAATCTAAGAAAAATGACATTTATTACCTTTTTTCATTTTTTTATCTTTTAATGGTTGATTAATACATATTCCCAGTACGCAAAATATTCATTTCTAAGTATCCAAAAAAGATTTAAAAATGCAGAAAAAAAGATTTCCAATTGGATATCTTAGCAATCGAGATTTGTACATCCCTTTGAGAAAGAGCATCCTCCCCCCCCTAATTCCAGCTTCACGTTCATATTTCCTCCTATTTTTGATTTGTTAGTCAATGTTTTTTATCGTACATTTAAAATACTTATCTTCAAACTACTCCGAAAGTGCATTCAGGTATTTATTTAATAAATTACTCAATGAATGGCCATTTTCTTCATGAATAAAACATTGACGAGTGCTAAAGATATTTTTTAATATTTCCTAGTACCTCATAAAAAAAGAGATGAAATTCTTGAAACAGAAAATGAAATAATTGACAATACTATTGTTGGAAATTACTCGATAGAAATTTCTTGAATCTGTTTTCTCGGAGGAAAAATCTGGAATATATCTATACGCCTTATATTTTCCTTCATCAAATACAGAAAAACGCTCGAGTGACTTTCGTATTCTTTTACGAAGCGTACAGAAGAATTTCAAATTAAGAAAAAATACACGCAAAATTTAGCTTCAATACATAAAATCAACTTTCTCTTTTAAATTAGTACTTTAAAGTAAAATAGGTGCAGCACAAATAGCATAAATAGGTGAGAGAGAAATGCGCTAAATCTAAATTCCCATCTAAGCCGACAAAGTTTTCTGGTTCTTTGAGTATATTCGTCACCGTGGTCTGTTTTAGATGTGGCAATGGTCATGACTTTTACACGGATTACCCGTGCATAATAAGACTTATAGATACGGATTTCTTCCCATTTCATGAACGTGACATCGCTAACATTGGAAATCACCTCAATACATGCCCTGCTATTAAAAACTGTTTTTTTTCAATGTTGACTGTGCATGTTTTGACTGTTCTTAACGTTCTAAATTGCATTGGTGGTTAGTCGACTTAAGGTATCCGATTACTTGAGACAACTTTTTTTTTTGAAAAAATGGAGATATGACAATTTTTTTTTGTGATTTTTAGATTTATTTAGTAAATTTTACGGAAATAAATTCTAAAATTGAAAACAGGAAAAAAATTTATAGCTATTAAAATGGGAAAAAACTGGTGAAAATGTACAAAAAAATTACATAAATGGGGCCCGCTCTATACAGAAAATTTTATGAACAAATTCTCAATTTTTCAATTTTGAAGTCTATTTTTGTTATTCATGTTTGTAATGACCTTCAGGATATGAGATATTTTAATCTTTACAAAAACTAGAGCACTTTATCTTAGTGACTATGTGAAATTGCTTAACAAAACAGTGAATATATTCACATAAGGGACTGTAAATTTTGAAATAAAACATTGATAAATCTGAAGATCAAAACACTTCCACTGTTATACAAAATGTACACAAAAAATTTCAGCAAATAATTTTCAAAATTTTTTGAGTATTCGCTGTCCCCGTTTGAGATTTTCGAAAAAATACATTTCGAGTAAAACGCATTTTAAAGTTCGGCATCTTGTGTAAAGTTATGGCATCTGCCTTTACTAAAAGACATGTAGTTTTGGTTCTAGTGAATGTAAAATAAAAAAACACTTAGTATTTTTATTAAAATAATAAGATGGCCTTTAAAAAAATTATAAAAAAATGTCAATTTTGAAAAAAAATCGTGATTTTAGGATAGTCGGATACCTTAAGACAGATAGAACGGGGGAGATCCCCTCCCAAGTATATATATGTAAGGATAATTAAATTAGATTTAATTTTAAATTCCCTATAAAGCACTTAACTTTTATTTTCCATTACATCTTCAAATGTTAAATTAATCACCCAATTATTTCTCAGAAACAGATGGCCCAACCTCAAAACATTTCTAATCCCAGATCATTATCTTTTATATTCTATACATCAGATTAACCTTCAAGTACAACTTATAAAAAAAGAAAAGCTTTACATCTGGACTTAAGAGGTAAAAACACTTAGATATAACCCTGCCGTTGTTTTTCTCTCAGCGGCAGAACATGTAGATCAGTGTTCCGCAACCATATTATAGCCGCAGACCGGTCAACGTTTGTTAATTTTACCTTGGCTCGCTGAGAGGGAGGACGTTGATTGTTTATATTTTAGACCATTTTGATTTAATACTTTTAATTTAATTACATATAATTGTGACTTCAGAATAAAATATAGTTACACCAAAAAATGAATATAAAGGTATTTAGCAAGTAATATAAAGGGATTTTCATAAAAAGTAGCCCAAACCCAAGAAAAATATACCACAGTAAATGAAAGGGAAATAATTTAATATTTCTTGTGCGGACCGGTAGTATTTGATCGAGAATCGGGGGTTGCGTTAACACTGATGTAGTTGACTCGATGTATGAACACTGTTTTAAAAATAAGCTTGGTTCTGACTTGAAACATGTCATATATATATATATATATGACAGGCCCCAGGCCTGCTGGTAAAATGAGGAGGGTATTATCTTCACAATATTTCTTTATTAAGCTCCCATCACATAAAATCTAACATGGCGGACCTTTTGCCGCGCAACCGGGTGGTACAAAAGACAACATCTCAGCGAGGAGACACCAGCCAAGCCTTTTCTAGTATGCGTTCGCCTTCGTCAGCGCTCGTTGCACCTTTTAACAGGCTTATTTACCCACAAATCCTTACGCGATGGTAAAGAGTTCGCTCTATTTTCATTTATTACTTCCTTAATTTTGAAACTAAACTTTTCAAACCTGACATATATATATATATATATATATATATATATATATATATATATATATATATATATATATATATATATATATATATACATATATACACTAGAGTACCCGACAGACGCTGTCCTGTACACACGTCTTAAATTCAAAATAAAAGATTTTTGAATATTCTCGGTACTGCGATCGTAGCGCAGTCTGCCGGATCCAATGTAAAACATTCCAAAATCAACAATTGATAAATAAAGAATTAATTAAATAAACATTTCTAAACCGAATTATAAATCTAAACCATTCTCGAGTCCACTGGAACAGACAAAAACTTTCATCAAAATCGGTCCAGCCGTTTAGGAGGAGTTCAGTTACATACACACGCACAGAAGAATTGCCTATATAAAGTTTATTTGAAAAGATGTTAATTCAAAACGCTAAAAAGCGTGAATCGTCTGCATTTCCTTAAGAAAAAATACCAGGTTTGGCCAGTTTGGCTGAAAAAACAATTTTCGACGCCAACTTACGTCTTTTTCAATTCCTACTATTAGCTCACAATCTCTATACATATTCTATTTGTTGGTTTGTTTATTTATTTATTTATCTTGGTGGAATTTTCAATCGTTAATAAAATACATTTTAAAAAGCTCAATTGAGCTGAAATGTATTGTACATGATTATTTTGGATGACAATACAATAATTTTTTAGTTAAAATTAATAAAAATTAATTGATTAAAACTAATTATTTAAAAAATTTACAAACACCGCCACGTTGACGATTTATGTCAAAATTTGAAAAGGTTTTTTTCTCACGTGTTAAAGCATTCAGTTGAAAGGAAATTTTATTTTATAACAATAGCTTTGTTACAACAAGGCAGGTGAACGTTGAGTTGTATTTTTTGAATGTTTTTAATTAATATCTCCTTAACTAATTCAGATATCGGACTGAATTGTAAATCTAAACCATTCTCGATTTTACTTGAACCCACGCAAAACATTTCATCGAAATCGGTCTAGCCGTTTAGAAGGAGTTTAGTGACAAACACACGTACAGAAGATTTTTATATATAGATATGTGTGTGTACACTGGTGTGCAAAAATTAAGGACGAAGTCGAAAAAGTAGCATATCAGCTGAACGAAGAGGCAGAGCGGACAGAAAGCTCAATCAGGAGATTAAGTAAGGTGATGTACGGTAGCACATGCGCAGATATGCAGGTAGACGTAATGTGGGAGTGTCTGAGTAGTATAAAGCATGTTGTAGGTGTAAGATCAGTATTTCTGGCAAAGAGATTGCACGCCGTATACAGTTAAAATCACACCGAGTTGCTGCCTCAGCGAGAAATGGCGAATAATCAATCTGTTAGACGACATCTGGATGCTTTTACCCGAGGTCGAATCATTGGGAAGTTGGAGGAAGGCAGCAGTGTGACAATTGTGGCTGCAGAGTTTGGAATTGCTCACAGCATCGTTTCACGACTTTGGAGACAATTTCAAACTACAGGAACAGCAATCCGGGGGTTTAGTAGTGGTCGTCCACGAGGAACCACACCCGCAGAAGACCGGTACATTGTCTTACAGGCCAGAAGAAACAGGCGGCAGAAAGCGGGAGAAATCGCTAGATATACAACACAGGCGACTGGACGACCGATATCGCGTTTTACCGTTGCCAGAAGACTGCACGGTGGTGGTCTGTTTGCACGACGCCCTGCACGGTGTGTTCCTTTAACGCCTGCTCATTGGTGAAGGCGTTCTCTGTGGTGCCGGAAACACCGGAATTGGAGAGACAATGAATGGGGACGAGTACTCTTTACAGATGAGAGCAGATTCAGTTTGAGTAGCGATTCTCATCGCATACTCATCTGGAGAGAGCGGGGAAGCCGCAATCATCCCTCGAACATCATTGAAAGGGACAGGTATGGAGGTCGCGGTGTTCTCGTTTGGGGAGGCATCATGCTTGGTAGTCGTACAGACCTTCACATATTCGAAGCAGGTTCAGTCAACGGGACCCATTATTGTAACGAGATTCTTCTTCCATATGTGCGTCTTTTTAGAGGCGCTATGGGTATGCAGTTCCTTTTCATGGACGACAATGCACCATGTCATCGCACAATAGCTGCCGAACAGCTCTTAGAGAGTGAGGATATTGAACGTATGGATTGGTCGGCACGATCTCCGGATCTCAATCCCATCGAGCATGTATGGGATTTTCTAGGCAGACGCTTGGTAGCTCGTACCTTACCACCAGTAACGATTCGGGAGCTTCGATTGGCGCTGCAAGACGAATGGGCAGATATGCCTCAACAAATCATTGACACTCTCATTCTCAGCATAGGCAGACTTTGTGAAACCTGCCTAGCAGTCAGGGGAGATCCTATCCCCTACTAAAGACAGGATGTTTCTTGCTGGTCACCCATCACAGGGATGTTTCGGCCTTCAGTCGCATTGCGCTCCATGCTACTTTTTCAATCAAGCTTCTTTTTATCCCTCTGATTTCTCTTTTAGTAAGTGTTGCTTACATTACACATGTCCTTACGTATTGGGGATCTTACGGTATTAAATGTGATGATTTGGAAAGCTTTTGTACAAAGTTATATTGAACAAACCGTCTCGTCCTTAATTTTTGCACACCAGTGTATGTGCGGGTGTGTGCGCGCGCGTTTGTGTGTGGAAAATGATTTTGATTACTGCTGCTAATATTTTTAATTTATAAATTGGTATTATTTCATTTTGTGACTTTGAAGGATTCGACGTAAAATTAGTTTCGTTTAGTGTTTAAGTACCTTCGGATAAGGTGTTTGAAAAGCAACAATAAAAAGTCAGAGACATGCAAATATACATTTTTTTTTTAAAATTACGATATTATTATTTTAAAAATTCAAATTACATTAATGTACTAGTGTGTGAAGGAAATCTTATATACTATAAAATAAAAGAAATGAGTGTATATGCATGGGAAATTTACAGAAGTTGATTTAAAAATTATTCACTTAAAACTATGACAGTTTAAAAATTGCTTTGAATAATGTTTTCAAAATTTGAATATTTTAAAAGTTTCTCACAAACAATAACTAGGCTTAATATAATTTAGAAACTTGAATTTTTTTCTGAATTCAAAATTGACTTCTAATCAGATATACATAGTTTAAATCAGAATTGCTTGCAAAAGAAAAAAAGTTTAATTTTGTGAGATTTGTGGGATTTTTAGTTTGAAAATTCTTCGAAATAACCTTAATCGAATAACGTATTTAATTTGAAATTATATAAAGTTGCAGGAAGTTTTAATTAATGCTAATTTCCCAAAGACTCTAGATGTGTAAATGAAATAACAGGGATTGCAGACATTAGTTTCTAAATTAGTTTCTTCTTTATCTCGGTTTAATTTAAACAATTTTCTCTGGTACTCACGGTAACATGTTTTTCCCATTAGTAGAAGCAACTATAGATTTCAAATAAAATTTTTAAGATGACACTATAAATTACGAGTGGAAATTAATATAAAGGCAACAAATTCACACATTACTCAAATAAATAATGTATGTTTGGATACATATTTATGTATATATCTTTATATATATATATATATATACACTGCTGGATAATTGCTAAGGACAGATCACAAATTGCTATGTAGCATAACATTAAGCGAGACATGAGGCCTAGTAGGATAAAATGTAGTTGCCACACTGTTCACACATTAGAATAAAGAATATTTATTGTTCTGGAAAGTACAAAAGCTGTAAAACATCTGAAAAAAAATGTTCATTTGATCTGCGTACGGAGAAATGGAACAATGCATCTAAAAGTCAGCAGGCACCTTAAAGAAAGGTATCAGTACGGGATATGTCCACCGTGGAGTGTGATGCAACATTCCACACGTCGTACCATACTTTGCACAACATTATCCAGCAGCTGTTGAGGCAATTTATCCCATTCCTCTGTGAGTGCACGGATGAGGGTGTTCTTGTTTGTCGGAGGATAGTTTCGACCAGAAACTTGCCTCCCCAAAGCATCCCACACATTTTCAATGGGGTTTAGATCTGGAGAACGCGCTGGCCATACGAGACGTTGAATACCCTCGCTGTCTAGACAATCCTGCAGAGCGAGTGTTCGACGACATGTTGCGTTGTCGTCCAAAAAACCAAATTTATCACCGACAGCACCACGGAAAAGATGAACATGAGGAAGTAGAACTTCATCAATGTATCGTTGGGCCGTCATAGTCCCATTCGCAACCACATGTAGGCGCGTGCGGCCATTGATCATGATGCCGTCCCACACCATGATACTGCATGTCGGATATCGGTCCTTTTCCTGGATATTTTCTGGACGATAAGCAGTACCACTCTCGCGCCAGATCAGTTGGCTTCTACAATCCGATGACAGACTGAACCTACTCTCATCTGAGAATAGTACGCATGCCCAGTCCTGTTCAGTCCAATTGTGATGCTCACGACACCATTGCAAACGGGCAGTACGGTGCTGTCTGGTCAATGGGACACACACAACAGGTCTGCGTGCGTATAGTCCTCCTCCCCTCAAACGTCTGGCAGCAAGAAACTGATTTGCCACCTGCTGAGCTGTGTACTTCTAACACGACCTCTCCCGTGCCGTTTACTACACATTCCAGTAGTTTTAAATGACTTCCACAGCCGTAAAACAACGCTGAGAGGGATGTCGAACTCCCTGGCAACATCTGTTATTTTTCGCCCTTCTTCGATCTTTCCAATAATTCGGCCACGCATAAAATCATCTATGCGATGTCGGGAAGACATGCCAAAAATTTTAAGTTCGTCTATTAAATCTTTCCTGTAAAACTTTGACTTGAAAGAACAACTGTCCACACGCGTCAAAACCTTTAAAGCTCTTATGAACGCTATCACGTGATGAACAAACAAGGAAAAAAAATTTGCATAATCATACTTCTTCTTACTAATATCCCGCACTTATTCTAATTTTCCACATTTTGCTTCCTTTCATTTTGTGGTTGCTATGGATGATAGTGTTATCCGTTCTTAGCAATTTTCCAGCAGTGTATATATATATATATATATATATATATATATATATATATATATATATATATATGTATATATATCCTCCTCAGATCCGAGACAAAAATAAAAGCTTGATGTTTTGTAAAAGGTACTTAAATAGTTGTTTTGATCACTATGATGTAGAAAAAAGCATTAACAAAATTTATTTTTAATTTATAGAAGCTAAGGGGGATGTATCATATGTGATACATCAGGATCCAGACTCTACAATCAGATTTTTTAAAGTATTAAGCAAGATTGAAGTAATTAATTTAATCTTAGCTTTTAATCACACAATACATACAATTCAGAAATTCAACGTGGAAATTAAGTTTTATTAAAGTTTTAAGTGCATATTACATTAACATTATTTTTTTTTATTTGCGTGAAATGTCTTGAATATCTCTCTAGTAATTTTAAAGCACAGGATAACTCTGTACATTATACATTGCACTCTGTACATTGAACATTTACATCCAAATCTTCATCATCATCATCCATCTTACTTCCATTATCACCTTGATAATCATCTGGAATCAAATCAGGGACTTTGAGATTTATCAGCTCTCATGTGATGTAAAATATATCTCTGATAAAAAAATTCTTATTAAATAAAAAATTATGAAAAATGGATTAAAATGGAAAAGAAACTTCTGAACTAAAGATTTTAATTCAAGAAATACTTGTATCAATCTTCAAATACTCCCCCAATATAACCAAAAATTAAAACAAAGTTGACTTAAAAAGTATGTTCATAAGTGATTTGGCTCGATTGTATCACATGTGATACAAACAAATTTAACAAGTCATTATGCTTTAATAGTTCAGTAAAAATTACTTTTTTGTTTATGAATATTGTGTAATTAATGCTGAAAATAGTGTAAATATATTGTAACTAGATGTTTTATTTATTACTTTCTGTGGTATTTATTTTATGTTAATATTGTAATATTCTCAAGCAACGCCGTCATTTACATTTTAATTGCATTTCAGTTGAAACTTGGTGAAATATGGGCAATACTCCCAAGTGTGCATCATTGTTGACGACCACATTTTGTGGCTTGTCCACCATTTTAGCCACTTGGCTATCATGCGGATGCTCGTGGAAATTACTGAAGAAATCTATTAACTACACGATCTATGACGTAATCGGACGTTTCGAAAAAGAGCGATAAGGTAGCCTGGTAGGCAATAAATAGGATTCACTCGCTGAAACTGATTCCGTATTGCTTCAGCTGTTAAAGACTTCAATTGCTATGATCGAGCGATTGCTTGCGAATAATCTTTATCGTTACGTATTTGTATTTGAGACGCAGATAGTTGTGTCTGAATGCTACAAAAGTTATGAAGATCTTCTGTGATTTACTTTGCTATAATTTACAGTTTGTTTACCTACAATAAATTTCATCGTTCTTAATGAATTGTTTCGCTCTTTGAAAGATGATTTTATAAAATCCTCGAACCCAATCTACGCGACAGCATATTAGTAATACATCTACAAACAATTATAACTGTTACTTGTAAGGGATAATGTGAAATAAAATTAACCTAAATTATACATTACAACAATTTTCCATTAAGGAATTTTTGAAATAACTGCAAGAGTTTCTCTTTCTTACACGATTTCCAAATTGCATAATCTACCTGTAGACTCATTAAATATTCCGAATGCAAAATACTTCTTTACTTTTATTGCGGAAAGATATCCAAACATTTATATATTTGAAAAACAATTTTTCGTTTCGTTGATAATAAACTCTGAAGTAATAAGTATTCACTGTAGTTTCCAAGTTCAATAAAATGCATGTATAATATGAAGCCATGTAAATGATTTCTAGACATAGCGACAATAATTTTTTTTCAGTGACTGTCTATGATTGTGGCTAGAAACCTCCTTCCAAATATTTTGTGTCTGACAAAGTTGATTCAGAAAATATTGTCAGAATAGTTCCTTCGAGTTTCTGACATGAAGAATGAGAAGATATAATGTTATTTCTGGGATTATTTTGTACGAAGGAATTGAAATGCAATCTAGTAATTTTTATTGTATGGAGAAGTGTTATTTCGCATCTGATTATAAAAGGAAATGAATATTCAACAGAGGAAAATAACAACACTGCATCTATGTGTAAATGCGTGATAAATTAGAATAATATTTTACATTCCCTACATTTTCATGTACTCGGATTTAATGTTAACATAACGAACTGTCTTGAGTATAAATTTCAGGATCACAAGAATATTTCTATCAATTTTAATTGTTTGACAACTTATCTAGTAATGTTTTAATAATACTTATAGATTTAATTGATTCAGAATAATTCGATTCAATTAGGGATTTTCCAATTGATTAGATTTTGCAAAACAGTCTCGCTAATGTTCCTCTAATGGTATATTTTATTTTTAGTTCATTTTTGACTAGAAGTTTTATAAAATATACAAAACATGTTCCATAGTAAGAAATATATATATATATATATATTTTAATTTTTTTCTTTCTATTTTAATTTCTTTTTCTTTTCATCATTTAAAACACGCACAAACATTTACATATATATATATATATATATATATATATATATATATATATATATATACATATTTCATTCTAACAAATGTTAAACAATATATTTTTATAAATATTATTTGTATTGTACATGCAAAAACTTAAGTTCTACAATTAAAAGATACAAGAGAAATTTAAAAATTATTTTTTTGAATAAAATAAAACTAATAATTTTGTTTACTGTAAAATTTGGTAAACAAATTGACAAAAGAAAAGTAATTTAGCAATAAGGTATAATTGCTAATTAATTTTGAAAAAAGTTTTCTGTTTTAGGTATTATTTAACACCGATACAAATACAGTAAAGATTAATGGAGGTGATTAACAAATAAATTCCAGTAAACGTTGTTGTTATAAATATATTTTACTCAAACAAGAGACTTAAAGATATATGATAAAAGTAAAAAGTAATTGAAAGAAAACTAATTTAAAAGGAAAGCTTTTAAATATTTTTTTTAGTAACATTAAATTATTTAAAAAAAAACTCGTTTGTGTTTCTACAGATGCCTATAAAAATCAAGGAACATGCCTTTCTCTAAGTTGTATCCCTTATTATTTCTCCTGAAGGCACTGGAAAAATAATGCAATGGGTTGTATGAGTAAAACCTTCTGTTGTTTCTTTGGGAAAAGGAACAGGTGGCCACGAAGAGAACTGAGTATTAAACTGTTTTCATTCAGAGCAATGCAGACATTCTTTCGTGCAAGCCTTTGGACGAAAAAAAGTTTTCGTGTCAAAAAATGGAGACAGGTAAATGGAAAGAGGATAGAAATTCCATCGTCTTTTAAGAGATCTTGCACTCAGATGTGTTTCATTTTACACATACTATCTCTGAGAGAAATGAGTGATATCCCAGAAAATAAGGAAACGTTAGAGTTGAAATGAAAACAGGTTCTGAAAAATCTTTATTTCAGAAGGAAAGTACATTTCTTTATCATTGAAGCGTAATGAAAGTTTCCTAATTTCCTGAGCGAGAATTGTTTTTCCTAAGCTCACGATGAATTTAAAATATGATTTTAAACATTAGCAGAGATATTACTTGTATTACTGTATCAAAATAGATGCATATTGTTTTTAATTTCCCCATTTTATACATGTATAAATTCTATGTTTCCAATGATTTATTTTATTACTTTGTTTGTTAACATTTATTTCGCTTTGTCTTAGCATTGTATTTTACAAAAATGCTAGTATTATTAATAACTCACAGGACTCTTAAATTGCAAATTTTTCAATTTTTTGAAAAAAAATATATGTTAAAGCCACAATATTTCTGAGTATTTTGGTATCAAAATTGTGTTGATACTGGGAAAACTTCCGAAGTAATTGAGAACTAAGTAGTGAAATTTAAAGGAAAACCCAATCTGTTTCTTATCTTCAACTTCATTTTTCGAAAACAAAAAATTTTAGTTTCCGCACTGGATTTCTCAGATTGATTAAATATTAACGTCTCATTGTTCAGCTACACGAGGGCTTTTGGCGACAGACCACGTAATTTTGAACCATGCTCAAGTGAGCTGGATTTCTCAGAAGCTATTTGTGTTATCGATTTGAAATTTAATACATGTGTTCAAAATAAGGCTCTTCATAGCTTATATACATCAATTTTCAAAAAAAAAAAATTAAAAGATTGTTTTTTTTTAATTTAATTTTTTTTAAATACTAAAATTTTTGTTATAATTGTATTAAATTTTTTTCCCCTCTGAATCTCTTAAAAGTTAGTATAACTTCAAATGTGAACATTTGTATACCAAGTAAAGTTAATTTTGTAAATTTTGATCAAATTTGTATTTCAGAATCCTGCACGGTGTGTGGCGAATGTTCCGAGGAAGTGGGGGAGAAAGCTTTCCTAGAATCCCGTTCCCCTACGTTCCAGATAGACTCGGCTGGACAGGACAAGCGGAGGACCGGTTTTGAGGGTCCCGACTGGAGTCAGACGGCATAAGCGTGCTCTGTATGTAAGGTGTTTTTTAAAAATGTTCTGTAAATAAATTGTACATATTTATATCTCTAGCCTGGCTGTGAATTTTCGAACCCAATACGCCACAGTCTATTTAACGGAGGCACCGACGAGATAAATATTTACTCAAATGTAATTTTTGGCTAGAGATATAATGGATGAATTCAGATTGCACAGAACGGAAGAAAGTATTTAGACAATCCTGGTCTTTGAAGAAACGCCACCCCGGCTGTCGAAAATTATTTAGACCATCCTGGTCTTTGAAGAAACGACACCCCGGCTATCGAAAATTTTTTAAACCATCCTGGTATTTGAAGAGAAGCCACTTCGGCAATCGAGAAGTGTTTAAACCAGTGTTTAAACGCCGCCCTATCAACAAAAAATTCCTGCAAGAGGAAAGAAGATTTGTGACCATCCTGGTCTGAAAAGAAATGCCGCCCTGGCAACAAAGAATTCCTGAAATAGGAAAGAAGAAGATATAAGATCAACCTGGTCTTGGAAGCGCCGCCTGGAAACTAAAAATCTTAACTACGTGGTGTGGATCAACAAAAATATCTTTCACACAGGTACGATTTCCTTCTCTATCTGGCCAAATGAATTAAATCATATCTTTTGCATATTTTTGTGTTTTGAAGTATTAAAATTTGGTGACTAAACTGAATTACATGTATTGAGAATAATTATTGTAATTGGTTCTGTATTTATAATCATATAATTTAGGGAAGCAAATTTTGTATTTCAATATAGATATATATATATATATATATATATTAAATTTGCATGAGTCACATCCTGTGATAGTGGAAATTGTTTAGTTAAGTACATATATTTTTTTGTGTACGAATATCATGATTATGTAATACTGGGTATTTTATTCATTGTATTTCCGGTGTGTTTTTTAGAATTGCGTAAGTTACTGGTAGAAAGGTTTCATAAAAATCTTAATAATTCTTTTTCAAAAAAAATAAATGAATGTTAAATATTTATTTTAAGCTATTTTGTATGAAAAATAGAAGGTTTTGTTGATTTTGATACTTTGCAATTTGTTGTTCTTTATGAATATTAGTTTATCAAATACGTATTGTAGTTTTGCTATTAATGATTACCAATTTTGAATTTTACTATTTTATTATTATTTTACTAAGAAAAAGTGTATAAGTGATACTGCATTTATTTTAACTGTGAGGTTTGAAATATGTTTATTGTAAAAACTTTTTGGCTAAAAATGGCTTATTTAGGAAAAGGTCGAATAGCAGAACTAAGATATATTGCAAAACAATTAGGTGAAAAAGTATACGACGATCAAAAAATTATAGACCTTAAAAATCTTATTGTTAATAGCCCAAATTACGAAGAATTCGTTAGAGAAATGTTAAGTATGATAATTCAGAAAAGGTTAAATCTAGCACGATACGTGTCAGTAAATATTTTGATCTAAATGAAATATATATTTTAAGCACTAATGAATTAAAAACACTTCTTAAATTAAAGAAATACAACTCTAAATCTATAAATAAAGTAAAAGGTAAATCCGAAAGCGTTTCCCTTAATACCTGTATTATTAAGAGTAAGGAGAATGAGGTTGAGATGCCTGTCCTGAAGGATATAGAAGCCTAATTAGATATAGGTTGTGAAAAATATGCTGCACCAGAGATGTTTACAGGTGAGCATGCCTCGATCAAACATATTCTGGATAATGGTATGACGTGTCTGCGTCCCGCAGAACTGGAGATTGAGTGTGGTCTGGGACACGTGGTATCAAAGCCAATTGTTAGTCCGGGACATTTGAATGAGGGAAAATATTTTTTGGAGGATCAAACAATTGAACTCCTGTAACCGGATTTAGAACAGAATGGTTTACCAAGACCGGAAATAGGGAATGATACTCAGACTCGCAGACAACGAAAAAAAGAAGCAGAAAAGAGCACACTCCTAGAAAATGAGAATGATCAATTTAGATTGAGAGAATGTGTACTTCAAAATGGGGAGGATTTTGTGCCTTCATTTACAGGGGAAGGCACGGACAATGGGAATTTGGTTAAACTTAGCACTTGTGAGATTATTGAAGCTCAGCTGAGGAGTGAAGAATTAGCCCATTTGATTCGGGGGACAGAGAATGGCGCGAGTGATGAGGCAAGTGATCAGGAGGGAGCCTCTATGCAATTGATTCCTGTAAGACATAAAGTTATTACTGAGTTATATGTTGACAGAATAGGACCCCTTCCTGTTATACCAGGACATAAACATATTTTATCTGACTTGTGTATGTCGCCTAGGTACCATGAGTCAGTACCAATGATCAGTATCAGTCAGTCTGATACAGCATTCACACCCATTGTGGAAGCGTTGTTGCAGACTTTTAGAAGAGGCTTTCCTAAAGAAATCCAAATGAACGAAAAATTAGGAACTTACTATTCTTTACGAATGCCCTTTACATTCAAAAATGCTTTCAATTATTTCAGCAGGGTAATGCCTGAACTACCCCGAGAGTACAAAAAGTTTGATGTATCATACTTACACAATGTGGTTGTCTTTTCAGAGGGCTGGACTTTCCTATAGACCACATGGATGCGATATTGGAGCGGAACATGCGTTTAGAGGTCAGGCCAGCGGAATTTGAACTCGCTCAGGATGGCGTTGAATATTGTAGTCATGTTGTGGGGTTGGGAAAGAAGTCCCCAGCTCAACTGAAGGTTAGGACAATAATAGATTTTTTAATATCACAGTATAAAACTCAGGTTAAAGTTCTGAGATATGATCGACAATATATCCCTATGTTTTCTCGGTTAATTACTCCGGTAACAGAAACGTTAAAAAGAAAATCAAAGAAAGGGGACATTAAATGGACTTCTGAATGTCCAGAGTTCTTTAGACAATTGGAGGGAAATTTGTCGACTAATTCAGTTTTATACATCCCTGATTTCACGAAACGATTTTTATTTTTCAACCCGAAACAATTTTATTTATTTATTTATTTTTTTACATGCAGATCATAAACTTTAACTTAATTTCGGTTTCTAAAAAAAATGTATGATATTCAATCGCCTGAAAAAAAATCTTCACATTTTAATATGTTCAAAGTATTTTCTCTGACTAAAAGCTAGAATGTTTATGTAGTTTAAAAAAAACCATTTTGGGAAAAAATATTGCTTATTAGGTATACTATTTTCTTATACAATCGAAATGATATTCATATCTTTTTAAACATACATACTATAGGCATGACCAATTTTTGAATATAAGCATTTTTTATGAGTAGTGATTTATTATGATAATAATACTGAATGTGTTGTGCATATATCTCAATATTTAATATAGTTGTGTGATTCAGAAAGATTCTTGAAACATTTCTGATTCAAAAAAATTGTTCTAATTTTTAAAAGCTATATATTTCTAATATTGTGATGTAATCATTTCATTGGAATGATTCTAAAGTAGACTGTGTGTAAAATGTGTAAAGTGTTTGATGTTTTTTTCAGTTCATAAATATGAGATTTGAGTAAATATGATTGTGTTATTGATTTGAGTTATTCACTAGATAAGTGTAATTTGTATATGTCTAATAAGTTGTGATTTTCTCATTTATTTTGAATTTTTATATGCTATTTGTATTGTAGTATGTAATTCTGGCCAGAAGGGAATCGTACACTGTTAAAAAGGTAGTGTTACCTAGAACTCTTTTAAGTGATATCTCCTAAGTGATTTTAGTGGACCTTCAAAGAACAGAACTTTTCCTTCATCAGAAAAAGTTCTCTCTAGAGGAAAGAGGAGAGTTGTGGCGAATGTTCCGAGGAAGTGGGGGAGAAGGGTTTCCGAGAATCCCGTTCCCCTACGTTCCAGATAGACTCGACTGGAAAGGACAAGCGGAGGACCGGTTTTGAGGATCCCGACTGGAGTCAGACGGCATAAGCGTGCTCTGTATGTAAGTTGTTTTTTAAAATTGTTTTGTAAATAAATTGTACATAATTATATCTCTAGCCTGGCTGTGAATTTTCGTATTCAATACGTCACAGGTGTAAAATACTGATTTTCAGTTTTTAGAAAAAATGTCCAATTTTTATTTCTTTATAACTTTTTAAATTGTTTCTCAAAATCTCTGAAAATTTTGGAAATATTGTAAATATATGTGATTATCACACGGTAAAAATTTAAAACTATTGTTTTGCTTTATTGCTAAGTTACATTGGTTTGAAGAGGGGTGTTGTTTGCCAGTGCACGGATATATGTTAAGGTCATGTGAGTCTTTAACCCTCTAACCGGATAGCACGGAAAATTCCGTCAGTGTAAAGATGCTTCGAAAATGCACTGCACGGATTTTTCTGCCTTCAATTTACGTTTTCAAATCAAATGATAAACTTAAATAATAAAAAGCGGATTAGCCGCAATTTTCTGAAATCCTTTCCCCCTTTTAAAGGTTTAACATCTTGAAAGATAATAGGGGACGGTGGAAGCAACACAGCAGGACTCGAATAGGAAGTTTTATGACTCGCAGCAAACCCCGTGTTTTGACCCTGGGGCAATCGTAAAATATCGAGGGGAAATTTCTTTACACCCCAGGAAGTGTTTATTTGTTACCTCGTTTTTTTAAAGTTTTGTAAAGTCCCAACCCATAAGTAAAATATGTTACAATTCCCTTTTGGTTTCATATTAATTTGAAACTGTAACAAGTTGGGGCGTGTCAGGGCAATCTGCTATTTTATATAGTTAGACAAATTATCTTTTTTAAGTATATTTTTTTCGCTTCATTTTTTCTTATTTTAATCAAAGCTTTCAGTTTTTGAAACATGATTATTTTATTATAAGATACCGAAAAAATTAATAAAACACCAAACTCTTTAAAATTTGAAACCTTTTCAATTTTCCAACCACTAAAAATGAATAAATTTAAACTTCATCAAATCATTTGAAACATTTTTCTTACACTTTGATAAAAAATAATAACGAAAAAAAAAACTAATTAAGATTTATTAGTTTTTTTTAGATTTCAAAGCCCAAGTGTTCAGGGAAGTTTAAGTACAGTGCCTAGTTACATATTGTTAAAATACACCGAATTATTTTTGAATTTTATGTGCTTGAACTTCAGTTTACATCAAAGACAACATGAATGAAGATTTTCACATATTTTTTATAATTTTGAATGTTTGAATAAATGGTAATCAAAAATATACGGAAACATTTACAGTAGACATTTATGCATATAAATAAACATAAAATCAATTTTAATTTCGAGCTATTCTAAAACATTCGAATTATTGTTCAAAAATATCTATTTATACAAAATACCTCAACGTTTATCTTTTTTAAAGGCTAACTGAATAAGTAATTAAAATCTGGATATTTTTTGAAATCTTGACCGTATAAAGCTAGAAACTTTATGTTAGAAATTCCATTTGAAATTTCGAAGAAAAAATGCATCGCGCAATTAAAAATTATTTACCATAAGTTTTAGCAATTGTTTGAGTATAATAAAAATTTCAAAATTTTATTATATAGCTTCTTTGGTATCTTTTAATATATTTCGAAGATTTCATACAATTCAGTTGAAAACTGCATGCTAAGAGCAACAAAAAAAATATATTAAAATTTGATGAATATACAATTACAATAAATTCTTACATAGAAGCAAAACTGAGAAGCTAAAGCGTAGGAATGAAAAATTTTGAGTAAATCTGAAGTAGTTTTCGAAATATTTATTTTAAAGTTCAAAAAAATTTTGTGCGTTATGTTATACTTAATATTAATTAAATGGTTAAAATAATATATGTTAATATTAGTCATGTAATCGTTTGATGACACATTCATATACTAATAAAAATTATCATGGTCATTGATGCGAATGTCAAGAATTTTATGTAATTTTAAATTCAGACATTAAGATATTGATGTAGAAAATATAAAGCGACCATCTAAAATACATGAAAAAATCTGTTAATTTTAAAATGCAATCTGCTATAAAATGATCTTGACAAACAAAATCCGGCATTTTCACTTACTATGACACAGCCGACTTAGTCAGGGGTGATCTGGAAAAACAGAGAGAGAACCGCGGTTTTGACGGATGCCGCTCTAGCTTTTAAAGTTCCCAGGAAAAATTATATATATATAAATTACAAATGCAAAAATAAATCTTGTAATTTTCCATACATTTTTATAACAACGAATTGTGGAATTGGCTTCCAATACATTGTTGTGTTTGACAATATGTAAGGTAACCAACCCTACTTTAGATAGATTTGTACTACTTTTTCGTAACCGTATTCCTTTTAAAATTAATTCGTGCAGCCGATATACACCTTTTGCACCCTTACAAATTTATGTAAACTATAACGGTTAAATTTAATTTATGCAACTTGTGAAATGCTCATAATTCCCCATTTCCGTCTAAACAGTTTACATGAAAAAAATTTGGACTCCCTCATTCATTAGGGATTTATATAAGATTCTAACATTAAATTTTATTTTTCACCGAATAGGATCGAGTGGTAGTGTATAGTGCTTCCACACCACAAGTCTGGGGTTCAATTAACGGGCTGCGCAAGGTCGACTCTGCCTTTCTACCCCGCTACATTGGGTAGATAAATGAGTACCAAGCTTGCTTCGGGTCTTAAACACTAAAGGTCTCTCTTCAGACAGACCACCAAATCGGGACATCTGTTCATGCACCTCAGCGTCCAATGGTCACGTGTAAAAGCTTTTTAGGATTTTACAACCGATCTTACAATCCATATACGTTTTATAGTAGTATATTTAAAAATGATAGACATTTTTATGACTGTGTGAGCTGTTATGCCTCGTTTATAAATATAAAAAATTGCATTCAGCTACAGTTTTTAAAATGTACAGAAATAAGTGGAGAAATAGGATACTTACATATTATGAATATTTTTGACTGCAGTAAGATATATTTTTATTTCAGTTTCTTTACAATTTGAATAGAAGTTGTAAGCCATTTTGCGAATAGTTTGATATTGAGTATAAACCCATAGGTTGTTTAATATTTTAAAGTGTTTTACTTTCATACCAGCACACATTAAAATAAGGCTCATTTGCAGTTATATGATCAGCTTCAGTGATATTTAAATTTTCAAAAATAGTCTACACGTACGAAAACATTCTTTCACAGCCGCACACCACATCTCTCATACTATATCTTCCCTACAGCAGGAAATATTTGTGTATACTGAAAAATTTAATACAGGATACATTTCCAAGTGTTAAATTTGTTTTTAAAATTTGGTATGAATACATTGTGGAACTGTTGGTTAACTTCACTGAACAAAATTGTTTTAAGTGTACTGTTTCGAAAGACAAAATTAATTAGGGAGAATTTTTCTCACAATAGAATTTGTAATGACTGAATTATGTGAAAATGTAGT
Source organism: Trichonephila clavipes (assembly GCA_019973935.1). Classification (NCBI taxonomy): domain Eukaryota; kingdom Metazoa; phylum Arthropoda; class Arachnida; order Araneae; family Nephilidae; genus Trichonephila; species Trichonephila clavipes. The sequence continues at coordinate 331,347 of BMAU01000949.1, forward strand.
TCTCGATGTGTGACATTTTTACTTGTAATAAAAGAAACAGAAAGATAAGAAATTTAACTTGAGTAGAAAATGGTTAGAAGTACTGTCATGCGCATTTGAAGAAGTATATCCCCCATTAAAATTAAAAAATATTGACTGAATGTGTGTTATATCCATCACAAATGCCGATGTAGAAAAGATATTTTTATTTATTACAAGGAGTTCGAAAAGGAGAGCACTAGGAATGAAAATTTAAATTTTTTCCGAAAAATATTCAGTTAACATAAAAATATCATTTATATGATTTAAATTTAAATAAATTAAAAGTATTGAAATCATTTTTTATGTTATTCTAAATTAAAAATATAATTGAATAGAGAAAGATCTGCTTTATTTCATAAATATGCACCATTTATTGTCTTAATGTTTTAGAAAAAAAGATAGGGCCTTTACTCTTTTTAAATCATAACTTTTTTAAAAACAGGAAAGTGAGCGCGTTTTCTTACTCTCATATTCAAAAATGAATACAGGATGCTTTTTCTGGTTCAAATCGCAATACCAAAATATTTTTTTTTTAATTTTTAAAAAATGACAGAAAAATAAAATTTGTTTGAAGAAAATATAACTATTTTTCAACTTTTAACACGCCATTTATTTCATGTGTTTTACCCTGCATTTTGTTTTAATTTTACTGTGACTGAATCTATGGGGAAACGACAGAGTAAAACTACGGTTTTCATACAAGATTGCCCAAGGCAACTTAACAGCTAGCTTGTAAACGATTGATCTCTTGGTTCTTACTTGACAAAGGAACCGAACTAGGTCATAACAGTGTCTCCGTTCGACCTCCCAAGTTCTAAAAAGGGGAAAGAATTGAAGTCTGTTGCTTTTTTGAAGGCAATAGCAAAATAAGAGTAAAACGCTTTCGGAATAACTTTTCAGGAGGAAGGTATCCACTTAGAGGGTTAATAGACACTATATTCATTAACATTAAATAATAATAAATAACTTATAATAATTAAATAATAATAAATCCGATAAAGATAATTAATAGTTGTTCATTTCTAAAATAATTCAGATTAGATTAAAATTAAAGAGTTGTTAATGTGAAAAATTTTAGTATTTATACTGTAATTCTTCTTAAATATATTCAGAACAACAATGAGTAATACTACATATTAATCATTGAGGAAACCATAATTTACTAATTGATAAAATGAGCTGAAGATTTGATTTAAATAATTTAACTTTTAAACCTAAATTTATATATAAGATTTTATAAAAGTTAAAGGACAATTTCAGGAAAAGAAAAGTGAAAAAAAATTCACATGTAAAAACTAACACAATTGCACTTTGATACATTTACTTTTTGTGGTAAAATATAAGAAACTATCCAAATAGAAACTATCCAAAATTATATTCCATTTCTATTTAAAAATGCTTATAACGTAATGACTAGACCTATTTTTCTTAATTTTAAAAATAATTCCCACAATTCAATAAAATATAAGTAACCAAATACTTCAATTATGTTAAATATATAACACACACATGCTGAATGATAAATTAGCCCTTATATGATTTTTGTAACAGAATACAAGTATAAATTTTTCATTCTAAAATCTGTATCTCCCAAAAAATAAATATAAAACTTCTTTTTGATCCTATGATTTATTTGTTTTCAACTTGAGCTAAATTTTGAAGTAAATGTTTGGTTTGATCACTTAATACACTCATGTCCATAATTTAAGGATAATTCAAAATCACACAGAAATTGAACTCTAAATTAAAAATTTCACCTCAAACACGTCTTGAAGAAGAATATGCAAATTACAGGAAATCACCAGATAGTGCAGATAGTACGCACAATGACGAGAGTGTAAGAGAGGGGCATATAAGGAATGGTGGCAAAGAAGTAAAATTGTTCACAAACGCTTTAAAAACCTTTCAGTTCAATAATCGCATAGTTATGGCACAAAGGAAGCATTTGGATGATTTTTTACGTGGTAGAATCATTGGACGAGTGTAATGTGGACGTACCAAGCTGGAAGTATCTGAGGAACTTGGAATCGCCCAGAGTGTCATCAGTAGGCTTTGGCAACGATTCCAAGATGATGGTAATGTGAGTAGATGTTACAACACAGTTCGCCCCCGAGTTACAATGCCGAATGAGGACCGGTATTTGGCAGTTACTGCCAAAAGAAATAGACAGAGCACAGCATCTGACCTGTCTTGTCAGCTCTCTTCAGCTACCGGTACGACAGTCTCGACGCAGTCCGTGTACAGACGCTTAGGGCAGATTGGTCTATTTGCTGGTAGGTCTGTCAGATAAGTTCCACTTACCGCAACTCACTGTCACCTGCGATTAACCTGAGGTAGAGAGCATGCATTGTGGACATCACAAAAGTGGTCTTGTGGGATGTTTTCCGACGACTCCAGGTTTAGTTTGTAGTCTGATTCTCGCCGGACTTTAATATGGACAGCGCCAGATACCTTTTACCACCAAGAGAATTCCATTGAACGACACCGTTACGTTGGTGCAGGGTGGCTCGTTTGGGGAGGAATTATTCTTGGTTCCAGAACTGACCTGCATGTTCAAAGTGTAACGATGACAGGCCACATCTATTGGGATGTCATTCTGGAACAACATGTACGTTTGTTCCGGGGCGCCATGGGTGCTGAATTTCTGTTTATGGATGACAACTCCCGTCCTCTCCGTGCAAGCATTATAGACGAATGCCTTCAATCTGAGGATATCACCCGTATGGATTGGCCAGTATACTCGCCGGACTTGAATCCTATAGAGCATGTGTGGGATATGCTTGGCCAACAAATTGCAGCCCATCAATCCCCTCCTACCTGTCTACCAAAACTTCGGAGGGCATTGCTTGATGAGTGGTATAATATTCCCCAAGATCAGACTGATAATTTGATACTCAGCATGCCTAGGCGCTGTAAGGCCTATATTGCATCGTCCGGGAGACATACTCCGTATTAACCATCACACTAACCCTCTTATACTGTTTTTTGTTAATAGGTTCTTTTTTGGAATTTGCTCCAGGGAGTAAAAATCGCAATTTTTATTAATCATGTCAAACATATAGCATCTTTTTTTGCTCTTTATCTTTTGTTTAGTAAATAGAATTTGCAAATAAGTCAAATTTGTACTGCTTCTGTATCTTTCTTTGCCTGAACTTCATTATTCTTAATTTATGGACATGAGTGTATTATAAAAAATATAAGTCAGAAAATATTTTGCTGTATCTATGAAACCTTTAAATAAAAATTGATTTTTTTAAAAAAAAAATACTAAATATTTTCGAGAAAAGGGACTTAAGACATGCAGTATTAGGAATTTTTCATCAATATTTGATTCAAAATTTTATACAGAATTAAATCATCTTAAATCAGAATTAATCATCAAAAGACATCCACGAAGAGAATATTTTCTTATTAACCAATCATAAAAAGACAGAAAAAAGTAGTAAATTGTTGTTATAAAGCTGCTTATATGAGAATCAGGAAAGAAATATAGTGTATGCAAAGTAAAAAAATAAATCCGTCGTAAATATCATACGTTATATTATCAATTTGGATTCATTAATTTCATGAATTTGAGTTCTGACTCAATGAAATATGTGTTTCACAATATAATGAGACGCACTCCATTTTAAATTGATTTGAACTTCGTATACGTCGCCTGAAATATGTCACGTTGTTGAATGAAACTCCTATAGTCGCATATTGGTATTTTAATTGGATCTTTTCAAACACTATCGTTTTCATGCAGTCATTAAAAACTTAGATCAGTAATACAAGGGCTGTTCAATAAGTAATAAGACTAAAATTATAAAAAAAAAACAGAATAGCATTAATTGTCATCATTTACATGGTTTTTTTTTCAAAATAACTTCCGTTGCACGTAATGTATTTATCCCAAAGTTATGTCCACTTATTAAAAACAGGTAAAATTCCGTTTTGTGAGACCTTTTTTCAAAACCGCCTCTGCAGCCTTTACACAGGCTTTTTTGCTTGCAAAACGTTTGCCTCGTAATGGTTGTTAAGTTAAGGAAACATCCAGAAATCGCATTTAGTGAGATCAGGACTGTATAGAGGGTGTGGTAAAAACTCTACGTTGTTCTGCTGCGAAACATCCAGTACGCAACGAGCAATATGTGGTCGGGCATTGACATGGTGCAATAGGAAGCCATATCGAAGCAATGGACGTTTCTTTTTAACGTTCTGTACCATTGTTCGCAGGATATCTGTGTAGTACAAGTCGTTTACGGTAGTACCGGGTGCGACAGTGTGTTGATACACAATTCCTTCATAACAAAAAAAGATTATGGTCATAACTTTACCAGCCGATTTCACAGTTTTTGTTTTCTAGGAAGTAGGCGAAGATGGATGTTTCCATGCAATGCTTTGTTGTTTTATGATTGGGTCATAGTAATGTAATAAAACCAAGCTTCAAATGCTGTGATAAAGTATTTTAAGATATTGTTGTCTTCTTGTTTGAGTCTTTAATCGTATCGTATCATATCAAAGGTCTCCGATGCTGATTTTTGCCTCCATTTCGACAACCGAGCTCGTCTCGAAGGGAAAAACACGCTTCAGTTTGATTACTTGATACTCAAGAATACGAGTCTGTACGCGCCATCTATCGGGAGCTTTTGTTGAAACAGACAACAAACTTTTCTTATGCCGCAGAAATTAAGATTCCGAGGAGTGGTTTTGTGACAGTAAAATTTGTTTTATTACTTATTGAACAGCACACGTATTTTGAGACAACTTTGGAAAGTCAAAGAAAGTGCAAAAATTAACACTCACGTATTGTATTTGATAATTTGATTTTTTATTAATATCACAAGTCGGAGCTAAGGAAGGTACAGGAAGTAAATCTAACGTCATAATATTGAAGGTTCGAATTATCGAGAGTTTTATAAGAAAACTTCAAATTATCGCGTGTTGTAGTCGGCTCAACCACAAATTTTACTTCTAAATATTGAGAGTATCAAAGCGTTTGGTTTTAGTTCAAAATATAAAGAGTTTTTCTAGGGGCTGAGCATATACTTCGAATTAGCGAGAGGTTCGCATTATCGAAAGTTGACTGTAAATATATATTCGTATGGTTTCATAAAGATCTATTTGGATCCATAAATCATTGCTTAACCCTAAATCACTGGTATAATTCAGCGACAGCTTTAGAAGTCATAATAGGTCTCCAGTTTTGTCCAGACTTTTTGTCTATCTACATTTGTTGTGTCTCATGAACTCCAATTCATCTTTTCTTAGTCATCGTAGGTCTTAGAACTTTTTCACTTTTATTTCTTTCTCTCTCTCTCTCTCTCTCTCTATATATATATATATATAATATATGTATAATATATATAATATATATATATATAATATATATAATATGTATGTATAATATATACATATATATATATATATATATATATATATATATATATATATATATATGTATATATGTACAATATTATTTATTCTTATTAATATATATGTAGTGGGTAAATAACACTATAACATTGGAAGCCGATATTTAACAAGAAAGCATTGAATACGTTAATTCAAATAAAATCGTACCTATTTTGTTTTTTTTTAATAACTAATGACCTTTCTATTTAATAAAAACAACCTGACTGTAGAGTATTATCCATTATTCATGAAAGATAAATGGCCCTCAAAATAAAAATTACATTATTAAACATAGTTTTTGACTGAATAAATTGAAAAAGCTCGCACAAAAATAAAATTCCTCCATTGTATTATTTTGATGAAGCATGTAAAGTGTAAGGAATATATACAAGAGTCATTTATTTAATAGAAAAAAAATCAGCACCATAATATATATTCTTGAAAAATAGACGCAGTTTTTGCAAAGGCATTTGATTTTAAGGGTAAAATTACAGAAATCTCGAGAAAGGAAAACCAGATAAATATTTCTGGCAAAATTTCGAATCAAATGGGTCATTTGGTAACTTTTAAGGGGAAAAATATTTAGGTATTTACGAGAACGCTGAGCCAAATTATCGAAACACCGGAAACAATGAAAACAAAAAGAAATGCAATAACTTTTAAACTAATTGGAATTTCGAAAAGTGCTATATATATTCGTGAATTATCAGGGTTGAATTTTGCATAGCTTTACTGAGTTTGGAGAGAATCGCCGGATGAAAAAAAAAGCGTCAATTGCACGGGAATAAAAATACAATGCAAAAAGCACACTTTCGACGTATACTAGCTATTACATCGTTTCCGACGCGATGCTTACTGCGATATTTGACTTGACAATTTTTTTTAGTGAATTTTTCGGTGTTTTTATTGATACTGCTTAAATTTTCCATTGAAATACATTTTCAAAGTGCAATATATCGCATTCTAATAATCGCAGCGTGAAATCACAGGCATAGTCGTATTTGGGGGCGGATTTCTGTTCGAGTAACACCAGAAATTTAAAAATCAGTCTGTAAGTTTCGTCTACAGAGAAGTTTCGTTAAATCCGACATACTTATGTAAAATTCAACGCTGATAACGAATATATATGGTGCTTTTCAAAATTCAAATTAGCTCAAAATTTATTGCATTCCATGTTTTTCTCTTTCCTGGGCTCCGATTGTTTGGCTGTATTGCGTCGCAGTGTTCTCTAAAATACATATATATCTTTCAAAAGAGAAAGTTACCAGAGTGATCCATTTGCTTAGAAATTTTACAAGGAATACTTATCTAGGTGTCATTTCACAAAATTTCAGTAACTTTATTTTGAAAATCAAAAAGTCCCTTTTTTAAAAAATCGAATTTCCATTACCATAAATGCTGTGATGTTGATTACATGTTGATTTGTAAATTTCTGCTGTTATTCGAACAGGAATCCGCACCGGAGTATGAATATAAGTTTGATTTCACGCTACGAGTATTAGTACGTGAGCTATTGCACTTTCGTAATAAATTTCTATGAAAGATTTAGGTCATATCAATAGAAACATAAAAAAATCTACTAAAAATGTTTTAAGTCAAATATTATAGGGAGCATCGCGTTTTAAACACTATAAGTTCTTCAGTAGCTATGGAAATTTATTGTCGAAAAATAATCTTGAAATACAGCAGTTATATTCGCATAATAAATCTCAGAATGCCTTCGTATCATCTATGGCGTTCAGACACAACTATCAGTGTCTAAAATACAAGTACGTAAAAGATTACTCACGAACACTCGCTCGTCCGGCACTGCTGCCGAAGTAACAACAAATCGCTGGTTGACTCTTCTTGGTCAACTGAATACTACTCTTTTACGGTCAAATCAAGACTAATTCAGTTTCAGCAGGTGACTCACTCCTTATATATCTCACGGATCTTTCGAGAAAAATCCGCTTGCGCCGCAGATAGCAATATTATTTATTTCTCCACAATTTCCAAAATAATCCATAGATAGGTGAATTCGCCATAAGTGATCGCCAACATGGTAGCTAAGTCACCAAAATGAACCCCAAAAATTATTCCAACTTGGTTTTATCATCAAGATTTCGCCCAGCTTCCAATGAATCGCGATTATTATGTATGAAATAGCGTTGCGAATATTACAATTTTAACTAAAATAAGTACAGCAAAGAGTAATATAAACGTACTTCACATCTAGAGTTAATTATTCACACTATTTTAAACAGTCATTGCACAAAATTCGCAAGAGTATAATTACTCTCTATAGGTATATTCTAAAAGTAGAAGCGCCTATAAAACAAGGAGTATTAAACGAAGTAGTCAAATGCAAAATTAAGATACCCCTATTTTGTGATGAAATAGTTTTGTGAATAATTAATCTAGGAAATATAAATGCAATTTATGAACTTTTGTATCAAAAATTGGTTTAATCAAAACTGATTAATTACCTTGAACTTTTCTCTTCAAGATTATATTTTTTCTTGATTAAAATCTCACCTCATCCTCCCTTTGTATATAATTTGAAGAATTTCAATTAAAACAACCTTCCAAATTCTCAGATTGGGTGTGAGAACAAATTATCCACATTGTAAGTTAAATAGCAAAAGTTGCAGTGGAATTCCTTACTCCCCACCTTTAAAAAAAGTAAAAAGGTATTTTTTAATTACTTCAAATGTTGAGTATATTGAAGGTGAAGAATCTAAACTTTTATTAGGCATTCAAGAAATTTGTTAATTAGGATTTTTCTAAATCATTTACATTATTAAATAATTTTATCAACATACTGGAACAAAATAAAATACTCGAATAGTAAATAAAATTTCAAAATTAAAAAGTAAAATTTACAATATATAAAATGTAATGGATTTTTTTTTCTTACTTCTATAAGGTAAATAGGAAATTTTAAATAGAAAAAAATAGTCTATCATTAGTGATTAGTAATTCAAGTAAACTTAGTTTTATATTTTATTTAGCTCAACACCCAAAGATTAAAATATTAACATTTAATGTTAAACAAATAATATTTGTTTCACGCGTGGTATTTTCTTTAAAATTTGTATTATACTATTATTAAAACTGTCCATTCATCACACATATGCTTACAGAAGATCTTACACTTTTATCGTTACATTTTTTTTTCATTGTCTCTCGTTCAGCTGTCGGGGACGACCAGGTTTGAGAAACTATGATTAATACAAGTTGAAAAAGACTATGAAAATATTTTGTTTTCTGTAACCATTAGCTAAAAATAGTACAGACAAATTAAACAATTCGTTCCCTAAACTTTCGGTTTAAAATCGTTATTGATTATCATTTAAGTGGAAAGTTTTTGAATAAGTGGCCATTTTACTGACTTAAATTATCTTCCCCATAAATCAACATTCATCCTTAAAATCAATTTACTAGATGTCTGATATCCATTTTGAATATGGTGTTTTTTTATTATATCGCTTACATATAAACTTTATCTTTATTATTTTACTTTACTGAGTATTAACTTACCCGCTTAGGAACTTAAAACTGTTCTTTAAAACGTGTGTTGATACCTTTTCGAAGGTATTTTACATTGCATAAATTTAACATGAAAAACTATTTGCTACCTTTCTGATTATTGATGATCCCTATTTATGCCAAATCTTTACCTATTCATCACCTCTTAACGAGATAAACTTAACATTTTAAAATTCCCTGTAATTTGCCTGGATTACTAAGGCACCTGCCTCCTAATAAATGTACCGTTTATATTAATTTACTTAATAAATTCTTATTGTTTGTGTGGGTGGTAAATCGTCATTTAGCCCCCATAATCAATACTTAGCAGTAACTGATATTGATTCCCATTTGATTTTAAAATAAATTAGTAAATATATTTTAGTACATCAGATTAGTAATGTATAGCATTAGAACTGATCTCCAGGTGTACAGGTGGTTATTAAAATAGAGAAAATACCTTAGATGTATTAAGAGTCCTTATTAGCATGGTGTAAGACACGATTCATACAAATGTTGAACAGTATTTTCAGTAATATTGTACCATTAAGTAAGAAAATATTGTAATAGTTATGGGAGAGCAGCAGGAGGAAATCGATTCTGTAATGAAACATCCTAAGTAGACCACGACGGTTCAATTATATTGAGACCGGGTGACTACGGGGGTCAAGATATATGTTTAACTTCCTCTTCAGGTCCATCAGATTTTGATTGGACTAGTCCCGCTGTATAGATAGGTACATTATCCTCCTGGTAAATTCCATTTCCTGGAAAGTAACTAAGTTTGCATCATAGAATGGCCTACGACAGCTACAATTTTTCATGTTGTTGTTGTGACTAATGCCATCTGCCTGATGAAATCAAGTCGTAGCCCGCAAAATTCATCGCGGCTAAAGGCTAGAATTTTTACGCCTGTCATTAGTTTTAGCTTTGAGCACCATGCAGGTGACCGTACGATTTTGCTCGGTTCCACCCCAATTTAGAGGGAGAAAACCCTGGGGGTGCACAGGAACCTCCATCCTCTCTTCCCCTTCCACCAACCACACGAGAGGACTTGCGGCTTGACGGTTATTTAGAGTACCCCTATGAATCAAAGGCACTATACATTTACAAACATCCATGTCTTTTCCGCAATTCGAACCCAGTCCCTACGGCAAAGCAGTCAGCCTCGCTAAGCACTATACCGGTTGGGGACCATTTCTTTATAATTCTTCCCAATGATTTTTTCTTTTCAGATTTATGGTTGGTCCAGCAGACAGCCACGACATGGCTACCCATATCATGGCAAATTCAGCTGAATGCTTGACAGTTGGAGTGAGTGAGTGAGTGAATATAAACGTCGCACCGTTCAGCTACACGAGTGCTTTTGGCTACGGACCACGTAATTTTAAACCATGGTTAAGTGACGTGGACGACACTTAAGCTTGCACCCCATTCTCCTAACTACCACACCACACTACCGAAAGGAAGTTTAAGCTCTCGACAGATTTAACGTGTATCACTCCCCTACACAGCGGATCTTTAGTGGTACTGGGCTCGAACTTATGACACGCTTGCCATGATCCGATACCTTGACCACTTGGCTACTGTAGCCTCTTGACAGTTGGATGGAGATTAACACGATCAAACGGTAGAGAAAGTGTCCTCCAAACGTGCTCGAGTCCTGTTGGAGATAAAAGTGTGAAAGACGATTTGGCAGAATATATAACTTTCTTCCACTAATAAACTACCAGGGTCTTGTGAGTGCGATACCACTTTAGACGACGTTTGACATTATCATCTGTAACAAGTGGGTAGGGCAGTGTTTCTCAAAGTGTGGGGTGCGCCCCCCCTGGGGAGCACGATGACCCTACAAGGGGGCGCGAGCGTATCGAAAATTTAAAGATTTTTAAAAAAATAACCGGAAAGAGAAGTAAAACAAAATGCTTTCTTCCATAATAAAAAAAAATACACACAACAACACTGATATAATTTATGTTTATTATCTGGCTTTTTCCGTCCTCAAATAGCTATGTTTAATCCCAAAACCAAATTAAAAAAAAAAAAAAACATTTTGTTTTATTTGCTGTATTTCCTCAATGAGAGATTTTTTTTATTACATTTTAACATAAAATATTACTCGTTAAAAGAAAAAACGAAACCCAGACCAAAATTCCAAGAAGATAAACAATTCACCACTGTAATTATTATTGAAATACTGTACATTAGTTGTAGAAAAAGAAAAGGAAGTCATGATTCACTTTTCAGCCAGGCTGCATAGTACGTTTGCTAATCATTTGATTGACCTTCAATCTTATGGTATGGTTATTATCAATATTAGTTCCCTCCCATCTTTTATGCGTTTACTTTTCGCTTAGGGAAATTGTAAATAATTGAGTTTTGCGATATTTGGAAAAGAATTGATTGGTTTAATATTTCTGTAAGATAATTGAAAAGTGTCTGATTTGCGTCCTTTATTATGGTCTTGTACTTTTGAATCATTTTAGTTCAGTTTTATTAGATTTTTCTCAAATCATCAAAGAATTGAAAAGTCCTTGAAAGAAGGTAAGTATACTTTCTATAAATTAAAATATTCACTAGAATACCGATTTGTATCGTGTACAGTAAAAATAATTCTAAACAAATGATTGGGGTGACTGAGTCCCCCCACGCTACCATTAATGTTAGTATCGAGTACGCGCCTGCTCCCGGGTTAAAACATTTTGAAGTCTTCTCGCTTTAAATGTTAAAAAGTAACACAATTATTCTTCATCGGAATTTTATATTATTTTTCATAATTTAACATTAATTCTAAATGCTAATTGTGTGAGGTTTAAAATCACAGTTCTTTTAAACAGTTATTTACAATTATAGCATTTATCTAAAAAAAATCATTTTACATTTTTGTATACAATGTCGTGCACGGAGTTTTACTCTCCTTACAGTTCAGCTATTATATCAAGAATAATGTTTTATTTTTTTAAAAAAATGAACTTGTGCGAAGAGTCGGTGTTTCAGCCAGTATACGTTTGATGTATCAGTACTGAAGAAGGAATTTTATAAATAATTTCTTATTAATGAATTTGGCCGCGGTAGCCGAGTGGTATAGGTATCGGATCGTGGCTTGCCTTGTCACGAGTTCGAGCCCAGTACCACTTAAGACCCGCCGTGTAGGGCAGCGATGCACGTTAAATCTGTTGAGAGTTGAAACGTTTTCCCGTTGGTGTGGTAGTTCGGAGAGAGGGGTGCTAGCTCAGTTGTCATCGACGTCACTTGACCATGGTTCAAAATTACGTGGTCCGTCGTCAAAGGCCCTCGTGCAGCTGAACAATGTGACGTTAATATTCAATCAATCAATCTTATTACCAAATTAAGAAAAAGTTTAATAATTATTAAGGACTTCCACGGGCTTGTCTTGTAGAGGAAAATTTTTCAAAGGAAGGTTTAATATCAGAAATTGACACTTAAAGAGTTATTTTTTTATATTAAGCTGAGATCTATATTTTGTCTTCAAGGCATCCACTGCAGAAAATCCGGATTGAAAAAGGTAGGATGTTGAAAATGGTAATAGTATAATACGAAGTGCTTTTGTTTTCAGTACAGATAATTCCTCATCCACCTCTACCCCAAATTTAAAGAGCGATTTATTACAAAATTGCCTTTTAATTTTTCACTGGATGTGAAATTTATGAAGATTTCTTCTTCGGAAGTTGAGAGCCCTTCTGGAGTATCTTTAAATAGATCCCTAATCCACTCGTAACTTGCTACCAAGCTGTCCTCATCCAGAAAATACTTTTTAAAATTCTTTGCCAACATAGCTAAATGATTTTACATGTTTTAAAAACAATTTTCACATGTTGTTCTACAGATTTGTAAGTTTTAACACATATCGAGCTGGGGCTTTTTTCCATCATTTACTTCAGTAGTGGTAAATCCAAAATTTAAGTATTTTTGAGAAGATCGCCTTGATTTAATTTTTGGAACAATGCTCGTTCGTCGGTGTACTTGTTGATTCTTTATTATGGTCGAATGTTTGCTTACGACTTAAAAATGTATTTATGATATTGTTTTAGTCTACTGCCGTAAATACTTAATTACCGTGAATTACAATTAAGGTGGAATTTAAAAAAAAATGTACATTCAAGCTAGATTCGGTAGCTATAGGAGTATCGAGTCGACCAAAACTGACTGGAATTGTACGAGGAAAAGCAATTTTACATGTTTTGCGCAGACGTCCGATAGGTTGCCCAGACTCACGCAAAGGTAACCTATAATGCCAGATGTGATGGATATGATGGAGAGCGACATTGACTAGACTATTTTTGTAATGACATTTGTACTTTGAGAAATGAATGCTGAAGGAAATAAATCTTTAATTAAATACATCATTTTGAGATCTGTTCCAATTTAAAAATTAGAGAAAGAAAAATAACATAATTTTAAGTAATATATATTTTACGTAATTTTCTTAAATTATATGTTACTTAAAAGTTACATATACGCAAAATTTAATATACTTATCTTATTAATTTGTACGGTTTATAATTAAGATCGTATTGTAACTTTAGCGTCTCTCTCTCAAAGTGCATTTTTATTGCAGTAAATACATTATTGTTGTACAGGGGGGGGGCGAGACAAAAATTATGATTGAAAATTGGGTCGCCAGTATTGAAAGTTTGAGAAACACTGCTTTTAATGTATGAGTGGTGCACAGAGTATTTTATGACTAATTAATTAATACTAAATTAAGAACAAGTTTAATAATTATTAGCTACTTCCATGGGCTTGTCTTACAGTGCAAAGTTTTTGAAAGGAGTTTTAAGATAAGAAATTGACCCTTTGAGTTCATTTTCTATATTTAGCTGATATCTATATTTTGTCTTCTAAGCAACCACCGCATTTTGTAATATGTTCCAATTTAAAAATCAGAGAAAAGAAAAATAACTTAGTAATTATCCTATTACTTAACTTTTTTTTGCTTAAAAGTAATATTTACAAAATTTAATACTTATGTCATGAATTTGTACGGTTTATAATAAATATTGTTGCTTTATCGTAAAAGTGCATTATTATTGCATTCAGTAAATTATTATGTATAAGGGGGAACGCGATAAAAATTGTAATTGAAAAGGGGGGGGGCGCCACTATTGAAAGTTTGAGAGGCACTGGGCTAGGGAATTGCTGCTCTGTCATAAGCGTTATGTTTATGAAAGTACCTTCAAACTGAAATCATTGACATTGGAGAATCCAGATGCTGAGATCTGCGGTCACTTTTTCTGCATTTAATCGATTTTTTGACATTGAAATTCCCTGCAATACCCCTCGGTCTCTTTACTGATCTTAGCTTTCCCTCCACTTTTTTGTTTTGCCATGTTTGTCTTGCCATGATGTGTGCATGCTGACATTACTTTAGACACCGTTTCTCAAGAAGTTGCTAAAAGAAGGCTTGTTTCGGTCACAGTTGCTCCTGCCAGAAGGGCTCCTACAATTTGATCTCTTTTAAAATCTGAGAGGACCGACATGTTACACTTTTGAAAAAAAAATCCAAGACTTCAATAAAACATGTAATAAAAAAATTTTAAGTCAATTCCTATTAAGATCAACAAAGAAACATTTTATTTGAGCTACTTTTTTTTATTAAATAGTTATAATTAATATAAATATGTATATATACGTATGACAGAATCACAAGTTTATGTGGTAATTAATTTTTATTAATTATCATTAAAGTATATTATCATCCAAAACAATCGTGTCTAAAAAATTTCAGTTCAACAGAATGCTTTAAAACGTGAGAAAAAAACCTTTTCAAGTTTTGACACAAGTCACTAAAATGGTCGCTATGTCACCAAAAATGATACCGACTTGGCTGTATTTGTAATTTTTTGAATAACTAGTTTTAATTAATTAATTTTCATTAATTATAATTATGTATTGTCATTCAAAATAATAAAGTATATAAAAAGTATATATCAATTGAGCGCTTTAAAATGTATTTTATTAACGATTGAAAATTCCACGAAGATAAATAAATAAATAAATATATAGAGAGTGTGAGCTAATAGTAGGAATTGAAGAAACATGTATTTAAAAGTCACTGATATTTATAGAAAAGGTTTATTCTTTGAAATTTTTAAACTCTAATCTACTGTCGGATTTTTTTCCTTCTTTTTTTATAATGAATGCATACAATAGGGAAATAGATAATTTCTCTTCAGCGAAAATTAAAAAAAATGGGGGAAAAAATCCGTATAAGCTGATGCAAATGTAAGCGAATATTTAATAAAAGCATTAAAAACTTATCAATAACTTTCTTATTTTAAAAAGTTTTTAAAAATCTTTCTAAAAGAACTATTCATTGTCAAAAAATAACGTTTTATGAAGTTTGAGCCAAATTTTTGTACATATACTTTTACTTTTCATAAGATCAAACTTTTTATATTATCATGGACACAGTTTTCATGCCAGCATATATTAAACATCTTGAATAACTTGCTTAGAGCTTCTGAATTGTTTAATACAAGTGATTTACTAATGAACCCACCAAAAGAAACAATTTAATTAGTCGTAACAATATTGTTATTTTATTAGCTAACTCGATAAAAGTTGATAAATCCATTTAGATTTGCGAACATAATTCATTAAACCAAAGTCTTTCTTATAAATAAATTGTGTTTACTCAAGAAATTTTAGAATATGAAATGTTGAAGCATTTAAATTACATACGAATGACAAGACATGAATAGTTTTGAAATTGTAATTAGGGGGAAAGTAAAATGCCTTATTTTCTATGTCTGCTGATTACTGAATATTCTTTATTAAGCATGTGTTTGATGATTGGATCATGGAAGTACATTTCAAAAGCAAATAGAGAATAGGAACACTCAGAAAATACCGTAAAATCTTTGGAACTCCGTAGACAGGTAATTGATAACAAAAGAAATTATAGCATATAGAACCTTATTTAATCTTCAGATATTAAATAACTCTTCCCTGTCTATTAAATTCATTTGAACAGCATGGCCGTAATATTTGAAAAACATTCTGACTGTGGACTGTATTTAAATATGAAATTAATATCATCTTAGTTGTATTATTATCATTCAGAAGCCATCATATTGTATTGAAATCTGAGAAATAAGATAAAATAACTCTCACATAAAAATATAGAAAATAAAGAAAATAACTATTAATTATATGAGAACAAAATATGCATTACGCCGTCAAATCCACTATCACTGCTACGCAAATACACAAAATGTGTGAACGACTGAGGATAGGATAGGAAATGATTCCCAACCTTATCCCCGTGATTTCTTTTTCAAGAGAGATGACATATACAATCACTTAATGTTATTCTCATGATTCTTGAACATATTTCGTACTAACATTAATTAATAAAAATGTTACTTTTTATTTTAAATTAATGAAAGTCTTATTTATTTTTATTTCTAACTGAACAATGTGCAGGGATAAATTTTTTATTTAGTACAGATGAAAGGCTAATGATACGCTCTTCCAAGCAAATGCAACCACATAGCTCGGAAGACACGAACGATTTAATTCCGTGCATCCACAATTAAAAGTATAAAAATCAATATTTCTCAGAGGAGTTATACGTATAGAGAGAAGCCAGATACACACCATATATAAATCATTTTGCCGTCTATACCAGCTCACAGCTGTAATCTAATACATTCTAATAGAAAACTCAGTCGTCATTTGAGTCCCTCTCCACTCTTGTGAACTTTCATGTTTACTTTTATAAGACGTCTTTTACTCTTCATTTACGGTTACGGATCTTTAGCTATGAAATTAACTTTACTTGAAACCACATTGGCAGAACAATGGTCTATGAGTTTCTATGTAGTTCTGTGAATTCCTACTGGTTTTATTCTTCCAAAGTCTATTCATTGTATTTTAAACAATTGAAAAATAGAAAATCGTAATTCATATAAATAAAATACTTTTGGATTTTGACATAAGAGGAATAATATCCTTACACAATCTGAAAAAGATGGTGGGTTTTGCGTTGAAATATTTTTATTTGTATGAACAAATATACACATTTTCATATAGAGAGCTTGAAGTAAGGGTGTTTCTCTTATCGGAAATCCATATGTGGAGTATAGTACGTGCATGGAAAACAAACTAGTATTTTTTCTCTGACTTTTAAGAGAAAAAGTCTTCTGATATGAAACAAATAACTGATGTTTACATTTAATAATAGCTATATATTCTAGGAAAGAATACAACTATTTAGTTTAGCAAATACTTAAGTAGAGTATACTAAGTTTATTTTTTTCCAAGTAAATGGCTAACTCAATTATTTTATTAAGAAAACAAATCATTTACATAAACAATTGATAAACGTGTATAAGTTTTTAATATTTGCACTTAAAGGAAGAAAAAAGAAAACAAAAAAGAAAGAAAGAAAAAGAAATGGTTATGTTAAAACTATTGATAAAAGAAGGGTATGAATTATAAATTTTTGAACAAGATAAAATTTACAAAACACTATAATAAACGTTTTTTCAAAGAATTCTTTTGTATATTGAAAAGCGCGTGTTTTATTTAATAATCATAAACACAACATTTTAAAGCATTAATTGGACTTGGATACTTTGATTTTCGTGAGTACTATCTTAGATGAAATTTATTCCATAGTTTTTTTTTATAACTATATTTTAGAGTTTTATACAATTCTAGCTGCATGGCCTGGCGTTGCTTTGACTTTCTCTATTTTTATAAGAAAAAACTTCCGCTAGATATACTTTTTAGAAATTTCTTTGCATTGCACGGGCTATTGCGGGTTTAAGAAATAGTGCATATTTTTCAGAAGAAAAAAATGCTAACTTATGTGTGCATCGATAAGATAAACGTTAAACATGACAAATAAAATTTATTAAAGTGTCAATGTATTTTATTATTTTTAACATTTAAAACTACCATTTTTTAAAAATTAATCTGAGTGGAACCATTAGCCTGTGCATTAAATATTATTATATTTAGAACACAGTTTTTTTTTCTCTCTCCAGAGTGAGGGGTGAGGACCTTGTTCCACAGGTCAATCCACTGTATGCAACATAAGTGTTTTCATAAAAAAAATTGTTTTAATAGTTGATTATGTAAACACTTATAATGTATACCAAAATAGTAATAACATTACAACAAACACACACGCCAACAATCAACATTAATCATGAAAGCCAAAATTGAACGCGAATTAATGTTGAAAGACAATATCAAACGCTAAGTAACTGGCACAGCGATGAAATAAAAAACGTAATAACGTTAAAACAAACAACTAAACATGCAATAATTAACAATTGAATATAAAATCTAATTGTGGGAAAAAACAATTTCTAGAAAACGTTGTATTTGAAAAGAAATCCTTATTCGATTTCAGCGAAGAGCTTCTTGATAAATAATGTCAACCGTCTTACCCTTAGGAGTAAATATATACAAAATTTCTGCACTGCCGACTCGTGAACGACCCACCTAAGGCTGGCCATGGAAAAAAAAGCTGAAATAAAAAAAGGTAAATAATTTAAAGCTATATTATTCAGTCCGAAACTTTCAAACTGACGAAACTAAAATGTAGTTATTGGAAAAAAACAACAGTATAAAATATATCTTTTTCCATGTTGATTCCCTGCCATGATAACTGCTACTGCATGTGTCGCAAGTTCATTAAAATGCCTGCTTTGTTCACCAGTGGAAACTTTATAAGCATGAATAATTATAGAAAATCTGGTGCAAGTTTTTCGATTGCAGATTTTAAGCTTTTTATGTATGAATTATTATGATGTAACATGCCTTGCAACTTCAAAACTAAATCTTGCTTAACTTGTACAAACTTACAACGTTGTTCAGCTTGTTCGGTATTACTGTCTATAAAATAAATCTATAGAAATATAGATTCTTCATCAGGACACGGAAATATACTACCAATCATGTGGTAAACTTGGCCTTAAACTTTAAATGTATGCATAAATCCAGTCTCAATTACTCGCTTGGAAGAGCAAAATGAAGTCATTTGAAAACAACTGTTGTACCGTCTTATGTGTGTCAATGCTTCTCAAACTTTCAATGATTGCAACCCCATATTCATCCGTAACTTGCATCACGCCCCCCCCCCCTCCATTCAATAACAATGTATTAAATTCAATAATACTTTGCTTTGACGCTAAATCTTCAATATGACTTTAACCTCTTAAGTTCCCTCAACGTATATAAACGTCTCGCTGAACCCATGTGTTAATTCAGACGTATATATGCGTCCTTCCCCTCATATGCGTATATTCCCGTCAGATGTATATTTGCGTCTGTCCGAAGTTTTATCTTTTCTGTGAACTGCTATTCTTAAAATTATTGGGAAGGGTTTGGAAAGTAATAAAATGACATTGATAGTGTTTGCGAAGGATTCACTTATTTCAGAGGATTAGATTATTTATTCCTTCCCCCAACCCAATACATCACATACGCTTACCTAGTGCTAAACGGTGGCATTGGGGGAGCGAATCACTTAATTTTAATCTGCATTTAAGGGATTAAGGGAACCGGGACGTTCTCGATGACACTAAATGAGCAAAATTTGGCTTTCGAAAGAACATTATTTTCAAAAACAGAAAGACTCCATAAATAAAAAATTGTGTCATACAATCTATGTACTTTTCTTAATATACTACAACATAAAATTATTAAATATATAAAATATTTTAAGAATTATAAGGATTCGAAAAGTACACACCAAAGAAGTTTTCGGATACATGGTGCTCTTTAGGTACATGTATCTTTCCTTTATGACATATAACACCACAAAACATGCTGTTTTAGTTATAAAATTGTACGTTTATTTAAATGTAATAGTTCTTTTCATATTTCCTTGCTTAGAAATTTTTTAAAAAATTTTGAATTTTGACTTTTGAAATTTTGATAAAAATGGCAATTTTTTTTCAGAAATTGAACAATAAAAGTAAAAATACTAACTTTTCAGAAATAAATTTAGTAGCATTAAATACAATATTATGACACAAAAGCTCATACCAAGTTTCATTAAAATATAACTAATAGATTTTTCTATACATGTACCTAAAAACTGAAAAAAACCAATTTGAGAAAATTGAAAAAAACTAAATAAAATGATACACTTACCTAAAATTTAAAGTCTAAAATTTTCCAGCACTGTACTCATCTTGCACTGACTGTTCTAAAGCATCCTGTTTCCTTTTAATTTGCCTTTTGTTGTCCTGGCTTCTTTGGAAGCTTTTTGAACAACCATCTCAGCTTCACAAATTCTGACGTAGTCAATTTTACGAAGGCCTTCACAAGTGTTGACGCCTGGATTGATTTTTAATGCTTTTAATACTTCAGTTCTTGCATATGCACCTTCATTGAAGCATATAACCGTGTCCATAACACCCATTTTCAAAGTTCTTTTGCTTACAAATGTTTTTCGGCACACGATTCCATACACAGTTATTAAAGCTTTCGTTGGGGTTCTGAGTTCGGCCATGCAAACATTTTAATAACAGTTCTTTTGCAGTTAAATCTCTAAAAATTTTTTTAATTTTAAAAGAACTGCATCTGGGGAGGGGAATGTTTGTGGGTGTATTTTTCACCTGATACAATGCTTTTATTGTACCCGCACCAACTTTTTCTCCCATAGGGCACAAAGCATGTTGTGGATTTTCATCTGTCGACGGTTTATGGAAATATATTGCCCACATGGATTTGGACATATCTGCGACTGATTTTCCAACATTTCTTCTTATGGCTAGGCCATAATATTTTTGCAGCAGAAGAATTTCTGCATCTGTCAGCCTTCCTCGTCCAGATATCGGTTTGTTGTCTGACAGCTTGGTGGATTTTAAATTGTTCTTTAGGGCTCTCAGTCTTGCTCCCATCCTCTTTTGGACGTGGCCGATGCACTCTAGTTTTTCAACAGGAAATTCATCACCGTATATGTTTGATTCTTGAACCCTTAGGAACCCCTTCGAATCTCCATCTCAAGGTACTGAACATACCGAACATTGTAATTTGGTAAGGAGCGACTGAAAATCCGCAATGCTCCTTCACTCTCCATTCCCGCACTAAATCCATGATAGTTTACCTGGCAATTATCACAGGTTTTGTTCGTACTTTTGCATTCAAAACAATATTTTGAAAGGCACTCAAAATCGATTACTTTTCCATTATCGAGAGAAGTTGCCGTTACAACGCCATTCTTCGAAGTGCGTCCTCTTTTCTGCCAGGTCCCATCAAGAGCAATTGCTATGTTCTTATTGTGTTCATTTTCAATGACAGCTTCATTAACGCTGTTAACCATTGAACGAGATGAAACAGTTTCCAACGCTTTAAAAATTGGCGTATACAATCTTTCAAATTTAGCTGGAGGAGGAGGTAAGTTCATCAGCGCACAAAATATCTGAGCTGCACTTTTACCAATTCCAATGCACCTCATGCCATAAACAAACCTCAAATTTACTTCATATCCATCTGACACGGTATTTGAAGTCATTGAAGTATGACCAGAACCACAATACTTGCAAGTTGCCGACACACTAGTTGCAAGGCCTTTGCGACTACTTTTATTTTCAGCAACATCAAAGCAGAAAGATTTATCACAATATCTGCATTTTGCAATATTGTTGAAAATATCATTGAGCATATTTAAGTCAATAATAACATACCTGCTTTGAGTATCAACTGAAAAATTATCTTCATAGTCCTTAAAAGACCCTTCACTCTTCTCAATTTTCTTTTTTAGGTGCACTGACATCAAGTCGTTCACTCTCAGCATTTACTGAAGTTTTACTACGAATTAAACGACGTTTGACTTGACCAAACTTTTTTTTGTTCGAAGCATTGTAGATGTTTAAAATTCTTGCAAATTACAAACAAATTGAATGTAAACAACAAAATAGTATATAAGCAGTCAAAATAAAGTTCGTACTTCACGTGTTTGTAAACCAAGCACGAGGTAGCAAAACGTTCAAAAATCGCACAGCTTGTGTATAAACAAGATTGAGTTGAGTAGTTATAGTCCTTCTCAAACCACAAGAATAAAATAAATAAATCAGATTAAGTGATATAAAAACTCCAATCTACATAAAAACATGCTTCGGTAAGCTGTAAGATGGACGTGGCAGTTGACGTGTGATAACGTAAACAAGAGGCGTGACAGCTGTTGCTTGCATTTTAAAACCGCAATTACTGGGATATTAAGTTTTAAACCTATACATGTTATACATTTTTGGAATCAGCATTAAATGTACTTTTTTTTTTAAGATGAAAATTGAAAAATCGATTTTTTGAAGGCTTAAAACGTCTCTGTTCCCATAATTCTAAACCGTACAAGTCACAAGATAAGTGTTAATGTTGGGATATAATTTTATATATGACAAATCCATAGGGTAACTGGTAATTATTAAACTTGTCCTTATCTTAGTATTGTTAAGTTAATTATAAAATATACTGGGCAGTACTGATGCATTTATAAGTGTATTATAGTGTAAATGAGTGTTTCATTTTTTTACTATGTCTGAATGTATATATATATATATATATATATATATATATATATATATTTGTTTGTTTACTTTCATTAAATTAATATATTTTTTTAAATAATAATTTGGTTTTGACTTTTCAATATGCTCCCCCCCCCTCATAAAATTATCACTCCCCGTAGGGGGCCCCTCCCCACAGTTTGAGAAACCCTGCCTTATATTCTTCTGAAATACCTTTGCACTAACAGAGTTAGATGACAACAAAGTATGTAGGGGCTCAGGTGGATTCTTTAACACAGGCAAATGCACCTTCCCACCACTGCAACAAAAAACCAGGAGTTTCACCATTTAACTTCATTGCACTAGAAAATTGGCAAGTAACTGACATTGATCCTAGAGTACATGACGCAGCAGACTTGTAATCTATTGATAGATTGTAGGAATAGACAGCATTTTCTTTATGTTTTCAAATAGTCATTTTTGAAGAGTGTGTGACATTTCTCTAACATTCAAGTCTCTGTTCTCGATCTTCAGAACTTTCAGAGATCCTTCCTTGCATCATTTGTAAACAATTGGACTTTCTTCTTGTTTCTTGTTCTTGCACAGTTTCCAAGGCCCTTAAACGTACCATTCTCAGTTTTTTTTTGATTCTCTCTCCTTGACACTTGTTTTAGTGGAGCTTCATTTTCCCGTTTTCTTCTCATATTTTCTTTGACTTAATTTGTATGATACCGTACACTTCTTTTCCTTTTAGGTTGCATTTTAGGATTGTTTGCTTCTGTTTTCTGGAACTTTAATATTTCTTTCAAAAATTTCGCATTCCTCATTATTAGAAGGAAACACATAGGCATCAAAGTGTCCGGCACTCAAGTTTTTGCCACTGACCCTTGTGTTTTTAAAATGCTCCCCAAATACGGGAAAGAGATGTCAATACGAAAAATATGGAAAATGCAAAGAAAACACTTCTGAGGCAGCCTGTAACTCAGAAGCGTAGCCGTGAGTCATGAAGTTCAACATGGCAGTTGTATAAGCTTCTCGAGATGGGTAGTTGTTCCCATGATGATCATGAGTAAATACCGTAATTATATCCCAGTTACTGATGATATAATCAACACCAGCCTGTCAAACAACAAAGCTGGATTGCCCATTACCACGCAACAAATAAGAAATTGAACTGAAAAGGCTGGAACCATCACTGTCAATTGGGGCAACTTTGCAAGGGAATGTATCATTCCCTAATTTCAACAGCTCAAACACGTATGTCATTGTTTAAAATAACACCTAAACAATCAACGTAAAGAATCTAAACCCAGAAATGGTTCAAAATAATCAAATAAAATATAAGCAAATAAAAATGTATATTAAATAAATCAAATTCTTAAGCTGAAATTAATTCTAAACTGAAAAATGTTTCGGACTAATCAAACAAAACATAAGCAAACAAAAATGTACATTTAAGTAAATCAAATTCTTAAGCTAAAAAAGAAACAAAATTAAATCTAAAATTAGAAACGGTTTGGAATAAAAAACACCTAAACAATCAACATAAACAACCTAAACCCAGGAATGGTTCGAAATAATCAAATAAAATATAAGCAAACAAAAATGTGTATTAAAGTAAATCAAATATTTAAGCTGAAAAAGAAGCAAAATTAATTCTTAATTCAGATATGGTTCGAAATAATCAAATAAAATGTAAGCAATCAAAATGTATATTTAAGTAAATCAAATTCTTAAGCTGAAAAAGAAACAAAATTAAATCTAAACTTAGAAATGGCTTGGAATACTCAAATAAAATATAAGCAAACAACAAAATGAAATGTACAATTAAAACAAACACCGAAACAATCAACGCAACATTAGCTGAACATCATAAAGACGTATATGAGATACAATTTACAATTTAATTTCGAATAACTGTAAAAAAATAGTAATTAATAATATGAAAACAACTCTGACCACACACAGCGTAACAAATAAAATATAAGCAAAACAAAAATGTACTTAAAACAATTTAATTTAGAATTATAAAATAGACTTAGCTTGAAGAGCCATGCATTCGAGCGCAAATGAAATATAAGCAAAACAAATGAGACTGCTGCCAAAACAACTAACGAAAAACCCAGTTGTTGAAAAAAAGAAATGGAAAAATCACTTAAAAGTTTAATTAAAAAAAATCTAAAGTGAGTTTCGAAAAAAACTCTTCGTAGTGCAGATCATTAGGACCTATAATAATTATGTGCCATGTTTTATACATCTGGGTTGCTCAGTTTGGGCGGTAGAGGTGTGAAACCCACACGCGAATCCCTTCTTTTATTAATATAGACGATAATTCTAATTATATTCCAGATAATATAATTGTAACGGTATATATATTCTGAATAATATAATCATATCTATAAGCTAATAATATATATAAGCTAATCATGACAATTGTAACAATATTTCAAGTAGAAAAACATTTCAAAAATTGTAATTATAAAAAATATACTAATTTTAATAATGCATTCCAAATAACATCTAAATAATATTATTTCGAGTAAAATAGTATTTCAAAAATAGTAATTATAAAAAAAAATATTCTAATTCTAAAAATTCATTCCAAATAATAAAACAATATTCGAATTAGGAAAATGTTCCAAATATAATGTAATTACGTATAACAATATTTCAACTAGTATAATCATAACAATATTCCATATTCAATATTCCAAATAATATAAAAATATATAATAACATTCCAAATAATATAGTTATATAACAATTATCTAAGTAAAATAATATTCTGATTTAGTATAATTATATTTTAAAATTCATAATGAATGTCGAACACAATATAATTTAACCGTAGTATTAAGGAGCATTCTTAAATAATTTTTCGCGCGCACTTTCAAATAATTATATTATTTTAATTTTTAAAGAACTATTCCAGTCTTTTAACATGCATGTTTTATTTTCTTATGAAATACGCAATAACATATTATTTTTAACAAATGTATTAAATTTTGTTGATGAGTGAAAAATATTTATATCTCACTAAACTAAGCAAATTTTGCAATTATTTTTCCCTAGTGGGTTGCATATTAACAACCTAGCCCTTGCTAACAAGGCAAGTATTTAAATGTGAGAGTCATTCCATGGTGGATCCATCTAGTGGAGGTTCTCGCTAAGAAATTTTTGCGCTTGAATTAAAATATAGCAATAATAATCTCACAAATTGATAACAGGATGTTTTATTATGTTAAAAAAAAGTATAAGTTTCTGCTTTTCACAAACTCTGCTGAATATATTAAGCAAATTTTGATATGTAATGTTTATATTATCAAAGCAATTTGGAACCAATATACTTTATGTAGCCATCAAAAACTAAAGTTTTTTTTTTAATTTCAGAATTAATAAACCTAAAAAAATAAAATAAAAAAAGTTTAAATTATGTGCTTCTTATTTTCTTTGGAAAACTACCTTGCTCTGAAAAAGGTTAAAAGTTAGATATTTTTAGAAAAAAAAAAGTGTGTGCGTACTTATGTACGCACGTAAGAAGTTATACTTCTTTGGCGTAACAAGATTAAGTATTCACTGGTGAGTAATAGCTTGCGAACAAAATTCACGTACTTGTACTTAAAAACACTGGTAGTTGCGTCTGAGCTCTGTAGAAGGCGTAAAAACATTCTGGTACTTATTGTGCAAATTTTACTGCTATAGACTGCATTTTTTGGCAATAAATTCTTATCACTCTTAAAAAACTGTTTTACTATTTAAGCATAGGATAATATCCACGAAATCCGATCTGTGTAACAGGTATTTTGAAGTGTATTAGTGTTCTCATAGCGAAACTGATATCAAGATAGCCCTACTAGTGCATACTTCCAGCTTAGCAGAGGCGAAATAATAGTCATATTTCATTAGGTTTTAGTTAGGTAAATGACTCTACACGTATAAGTATGCCTGATATTTTGGTTAAGAACAAAACAGATGCCATGAATATTTTCATTTTAGTATTGAGTCGTAATCCACCACAATGCAAAAATAATTTCCAAGATTAATATATTTGAAAAATCATGTCGTACGTTACAAAATAAAGAAAATGGAGCACAATCAGTAAAAATATTTTAAAGAATAAAGGAGAATACCGTGCATTAAATACTAACCTGAGTTGCTAAATTATATTTTAAGTATTTTAAAATGAGGATACTACTCTCAAATCCAATTTTATGTAAATGTATGTTGCATTTAGTTTGTTTATTTCGTTAGCCAGTAAAGACTACCAGCAAAAAGACAACTGTTTATTCTAACTGTTATAACTAAAAAAAGGAGGACTACACAGAATTACACAAATACTGTTCTAAATTAAATATTTAAACGCGCGTCGTTAGCAAATGGATAATGTTCGTCGTAAGTATTATTTCATGTCGTTTTCTTTTCTCAGTCTCGAATGGGTCTGGGGACTGCCGCACACCTCCCTGTGAAACGTGCTGGGTCACGTGTCAGAGCTCCGCAAATGCTGCCAACCTATGATCTCTTGAATATATGTGTTTTTTTTAAAATCAAAATCATGAAATCACAGTCAGAACATGTCTTAACTGTGTAGGTTGTTTAATGATTTTATTTCCTTAAAACCATTTCATTTCGTTACAAATTTCCTAGTTAATTTTGAAATGAATTCGGAGTGTGAAAATTTCTATTGAAATTTTTACACTCGACTTTTGAAAGCCCCTTTTTAATCTGATCTCTGCTCAGCAAAAGTATCTTGTTTTCCGATTTTCAAGGTTGGAATAAAATATAAAGCACTATCGTAAAAACCTACTTGGCACATCTGTACTCCACGAAAGGAGCATGCCAACTAAATTTCAAATCCGTATGTCTACAAATGGAATATTTATCTATAACCCCACTTTAAACCTTCGCAATACCCTTGGTAGAGAATTTTCTCAAAATGTATAATTAGAAGATATCTACTCTATATGAAGGGAACATGCGACCTTTATAAAAAGTATATCTGTTTAATAGTTCGAAAACAGGGAATAATTGTCTATAATGTCATTTAAACCTCTCGCAAACCCTCTCTTTTAGAACAGTTATAACCCTGTGCACCACAAAGTATCACACGGAGGCTTACATAGAAGTAAGCGTGAAGCACACATCACAAAGAAGAGAAGGATTAAAACACAAACATCCATACCTTACCCGGGATTCGAACCCAGGCCCTACGGCACCGCAGTCAGTGTCTCTAACCACCATACTGGATTGACGGTTCGCAAACCCTTTGGGGGCGTTTTCATAAAAACCTCTTTTTCTGTGTTTCTCTAGTCCAAGAAAAGAACATAATTGCCATATATCAAATTTGTAATTCTGTAATTGAAGAACCTGAATATTAATCTATAATTCCTAGTAATCCGTCTTGGGTGTCGATTTTTGCAAAACCTTTTTCAGAGAATCTCTACTTCATGAAAGGACTATGCCTTTAAAATTTGATATATGTGGGTTTAATGGTTCAAAAAGGTAAATATTTACCTATAATGGCACTTAAGGTATCCGAAAACGTTGAAAATGACTAAACTCGGTCAAGACAGATATTTTTGTTTTTTATTTTATAGAATAGAACTATATTTTAGCTTTACAAAACGTACTTTGTTTTATTCCTACGCTACCTAGAGACCAACTTACAATCAATTTAATAAAGTTAGAAAAACCGGAAGTGGGTCTTTGATCTACCAGAAATGAGCATTTAAATTGCTCAAAATCTAGCATGGCGAGTCTGATAACTCAAAATGTTATAAATGTATTTATGTAAAACTGTTTGAACCTGATATTTTCCTTTTTTCTAGAGAATGTACTAAAATAGTTCTTATTGTGTGAATACTTTTTGAGTTATGGCCTGCTATTTAAATAATGGTCTTATAAAAATGTCACATTTCTTATAATGTTTACTCGATTATGTCTAAAATTTTGAAATTTTAATAAAATATTAAAATTTTCGTACATTTTCTTGATAAATGCATCTAATTTGTTTTAGTAATAATTTAAGTAATATAAGGTTATTACTTTTTTCTCTATTTGCTTTCAATCTTTTCAAAAATATTGCTAAAATTTCAATAATAATTGTAATTTTAGTAAAATTTAGGTAATTTATTTTAAATATTAATTAAATATTTGTATTTATTGGTATTGAGTCCTAAAAACCATTAATAATGTTTAAATATGTTATTTTGTTAAAAAGTACCCTGAATGTGTTCGGATTTAATTCCTTGCAACTCCCATTGAGTCTCAGTTTTCTCAAAACCCTTTTTTAGCGGATCTGTGTTACATGAAAAGAACACGTCTACTAAATTTTAAATTCTGTAGGTCTAATAGTTATGGAGATATCATGATGAGTGAGAGTCACTTTTCTCCTTTATATCCGTAGTTATGCATTATTTTAAGAAACCTTTTAGAAATGATCGGTATTCGCCTTTTTCCTTAGTCATTAGATTAGAATTTTCTACATCATTAAAAAATCCTTGGTAGAACATGTATTAAAAAAAAAGAATAATTTTCTTTCAACATAGATTTGATAGCAAAAGCACTATGAAAAAAATACTTTAAGAAGATAAAAAGTATCCTTATGTTATCCTTATAAATTACAATTTTATCATATTTTATAAAATACTACAGCTAAAAGTTTAAATTCTCCAATTTTTCGTACATATAACACATCACCTAATATTATACAATTTAATTTTAAATATATTTAGAAGTTTTTGGATTAAAAGTAACACAATAAATTTAAAATGACATTTACATGGAATATTTCCAATTTTTTTGCAAAAAATAGTTGTCACGACAATAAATTCAGGTAGATGAAAAAAATTTTAAAATTTTCACAGTTTGGTATTTAGATTAGACACACTATATGAAAGCATTTCAATTTATTCAGGATTTAAATCATCACAACGAAATTAAAATTGCACAGGCAAGTATTCTCTACCGTCAACGAAAGTAATGCAAACAATAAAAAAAAATTAGAATCTGAAAGATATTGAATTTTGTATATATTTGTCTTTGGTTGAATATATATAAGTTCAAAGTAACTTAATATGCACTAATAATTTCCTTCAAAATTGCTAATAATAATCCCATTTGGGAGTTAAAATTTGATTAACTTTAGGCAAGCAAAACTGTATCTTGCAGTAATTACCGAGACACTTCTTTTTCCCTTTACATTTCAGATCTCTTACAGATCAGAAAATATTTACCTTTAATTATTTCTTTTGAGAATATGCAGTAGTACTTGTTTATACGTTAACACTAACTAAGAACGTTTTTAATTAAAATTATGTAAATTTTTCTGAATAATTTATAAGATACAAAAAGGAAAAAGAAAAAATATGCAATTAATATTAAAAAATAATTAAAACCTACTAATTTAATTTAAAATTTGGAGGCAAAAGACATTTTTCTTTTGCAAATTATAATCAATCTGAACCAACTAGCACTTTCTTGATAAAAAGAATTTTTTTTTAAAATTCTAGATCTATATATATATATAAATCCGTTAATAGTTTATTACTTAAATTATTTAATTTACTTTTACCAAGAAATGAAGAAAATTACAAAATGGTGCAAAAATTATGTCTTTTGAGACTCCGTTGCTTCTTTTTCGACTTGCAATATTTTATATAAATGCTGTAAGTGTTTATAAATCTCATGTCAAGCCATTGAAAAGAATCAACTATATGCATAAATACAAAACCCATTGCTGTATCTGTTTCTTCAACATAAATCTTGGTTAAAAAATATATAACTGATTGTTATCAAAAGAATTTTTTACAAAAATGATGTCGTTTTTACATTTTGAACCAACTTCTTAAAGGTATATTGCATAAATATTTTAATCAAGACTTCAAAATATCAAAAAAGTTTAACTTAGACAGGTATTTTTTTAAAAAAATAGTTTCAAACGTAGCTAAATACCCAACCATATTGCTAACTATATACTCATATTTTAATCGTCTGATCAAAATTTTTCACAACACTTATTTCAGATTCACGCAAAAACCATTTCAATGAATGTTATAATTGTTAGAGTCAAATATCACTGAGCCATATCTTCTCAATCAGTTTCATTTCAGAAATGCTTGTGTTAAATAAAGTGTAACCTCATAAAATCCCTAAGTATGTAGTAAAGAATAAAAACAGCGTCCTTATTCTGTATCTAACGAACCAAGTCTAACCTGAAGCTGGTGATCTCTTTACCGACATCGATCTCTGATATTTAGCTGCAGCCATGAAAAGACAGAAAATGTCGATTGCCGGAGGCGACTCGAAAAATCACAAGTTTTTCTTTCGTTAAGTTGATATTTCTCAAGAACTCTTTACAAGACGCTACAGAATCACTACGTGGAATCTGTAGACATATCTGTGGACTCTGAGAAAGAATTCTTTAAATTTATTTTCAAACGCGAACTCTTTGCTTTCTTTGGGGAATATTGTTAGTACCATTGTTAAACTTTAACTTCGCAAAGAATACGGTTGGTAATGAATCTATAGACTCAAGAGAAAAGAAATGATAAATTTATTTGGGAACTTCAAAGTATTGTAAAACGCTTTGATTCTTTGGATTCAAGAAAAGAATATTTCAAGTATATAAAGATGAAATTTCATGCGCGTGTTTTTTGCAGATTCCAAATAACATTTCAATTAATCTCAGTCACATTTCATAGACTGAAAATGTTATCACTGATACTTATTCATTAAACATTTAAAAAATACTTTGAAAAACAGGGAAATCATGTTCTTAATAAAAGTTTTAATAGATTATATTGATAAAAAACGTGAGAAATATTGTCATTTCTTTTCAATATCAGCAGGTAAAAAAATTAATTAATTAGTCTAATTTTAATTGGTTATACGTATGCTCAGAAGAAAATTTCCTGATTAACATTTTGAATTAAATCGGAAATATATAAATCGCCTTTAAAACTGAAGCATTCTTGTCAGTTAACCATTGCATTTTTCCAAAGAAATCTATGCCACCATAATTTGTGTCTTTAAACTGATTCGGGCAAACATATTTAGGTGATAGGCGAGATAATCTCATAGCCAGATCTCGCCTACATAAATAAGCCAACCGGCGAATTTTCACAATTTATAAAAAATGTCATCCCAAGTGAATATTTCAATCATGTATCCTTCCCCCAAATCATCATGAAGGAAATTTGCAACAATTGCTTCAGTGTGAATGTACTGAATTCTAATTTTAATAAAAAATAAATAATTTAATTTGATACAATGTATCGTTCTGGGTTTAATGTATAATATTATATCAATTGAGACATATACACATAAGTTATATCAATAATTAAATCAAAAGTAGTAATTTATTACGTAGAATTTTCAAGCCCATTGTGAAAAGTACTTCATGATATATAACCAAAATACACTGATAATCACAATTAAAGGATGATAAGAAAAATTAACTCGCAAAATTAATATTTCGACCAATACTAATGCTGCCGCTACTTACGTTAATTAAATACAATTGAACTCAAATGGGCATTTGAGTGTATGCGTATACCGCACAATGAAAGCACGTTAGAATTCAGGTCTGAAATGTAGCTTAAAATGAATCTGGAGTCATCAGTATTCATCGGTTATGCCTCAAAGGCATCATTTTAGTGAAGGTCGAAAATGGTGAACAATTGGAAGAATCAAGGTAAGTCAAATACAGGTGAATGTCGATCAGTATTTAAATATCCTTCGAAAGGATATATCAAGAGTTTAGAGACATTTTGAATGACCCTGAATGAATTTTTTTGACCCTGAATCAGTTGAATCCTTGAATCTGCACCCGAATACCGTTTTTCTGTAATCATCGGCTAGAAAACTCCACGAGACAGCTGCAAGATTTGAAAGTTTAAAAGTTCAGACTGCCCCATGAACTGTAATTAGCCGTTCTTTTATGGCTCGAAGGCTTAACTCAATGGTTTGCGTCCCACTCACTCCAGCTCCCTAATTCTTTGGCCATCGTCTACCTCAGGACTGTTGAAAGAGCGTCCCGAGGGTCGCATGCGGCCCGCGATGTGCTTTTAATATTATATAACGGAAGGATACATTTCTCCGTGTTTTTTTTCAAATTTTGTTGGTAGAAATGATTTTATTTCATAAGGTATTACAAATAAATAACTAAAATATTGAATCGTATTCGTGCGTACTTATTTGTGAATCCCGTCCCGACTCGTGTTTAGCGCCTTATTCACGGGTAAGCGCTGTCACGGTTGTCCATCTCCACTCTAGGCCGTTGCACAGAATAACAGAAGTCCTAATTCTCTACCTCCCCCACCCCCTTCAAGGGGTCAGCAACTGCCATTCTCGGTGATCGGTGCCTTCGGTGAGATTTTTGGGCATATGGCTCGCGAAGCGAGCCTCCATCCCATATCCGACAATTTGATGTGGAAAATTGTGGTCATTTCATGCTAGTATGTAGGAGTCTGCTGATTGGTCGAGCCAATCGTTGGGGAAATTGCCTTGGTCTTTCGGATTTCTGTGATCATGGCGGAGAGTCGAGATGATGCTCTCTGATTGGGTCTTTGCGGGTTGTGATAGTGACTCTCAGGGGATCGGGGCGGGCCCTCTTGTCAGTTTCATCAGGCCAGCGATGGGAAGGATCCCTCATTATGTCAAAAGGTCGGCAGGTGATCCAATTACGCAGAAATTCAAAGTTGCTCCTGTGTCCCTGCCCGGTTGTTGATTATTTCCACAAAGACGCCCAACACAGCTGTGAGACAATACGTCACAGAACGCTTGAATTCTGGAGTACCGCACTGGAGAAAATTTCACTTGCACCTTCTTGACGCGCTACGCAGTTATTAGATTGCGTATCGGTTCCCCACTACCCGTCGGGCGAGCTTTCTCACCAAATTGCCGAGCAATCGGGGAGTGAAACAGTACTGGCCATTGATTGTCGTTTATTAATTGGTTCTCATTTGACGCGGCGAGTGTTGTGTAGTAGCTATTTAGTAATCGTAATGGTTGTGTATAATTCGAGCTTACACCTTCATTTATTTCTTTTGTCAATTTAAACCTGAGATTTAATTAATAGAACTCTATTCCAAACGAACAAACCTTATTATATCTGGAAAGAAGCGAAAAATAGTTGTTGAAAATCGTGCATTTTTAAGGTATCCGAACACGTTCGGAACACTTTTTAACAAAATAACATATTTAAACATTATAAAGGCTTTTGTAGGACTCAATACCAATAAATACTAATATTTAACTAACAATATTTAAAATAAATTGCCTAAATTTCACAAAAATCCCAATTATAAGTGAAATTTTAGCAATATTTTTGTAAAACTTCAAAGCAATTAAAAAAAGTAATATACTTATATTAGTAAAAGTATTACCGAAACAATCTAGATGCATTTATCTAGAGAATGTACTAAAATTTTAATGTTTTATTATAATTTGAAACTTTTAGAGTTGATTGAGAACACATTATAAGAAAAATCACATTTTTTATAAGACCATTATTTAAATAACAAGCCCTAACTCAAAAAATATTCATACAATAAGAAATATTTTAGTACATTCTCTAGAAAATAGCATAAATATCAAGTTAAAAAAGTTCTATAAAAATATATTTGTAATATTTTGAGTAATCAGACTCGCCATGATAGATTTAGAGTAATTTAAATGCCCACTTCTGGTAGATCAAAGACCCACTTCCGGTTTTTCTAACTTAATAAGATTGATTGTATCTTGGCCTCTAAGCATCGTAGAACCAAAACAAAGCATGTTTTGCAAAGCCAAAAGATAGCTCTATTCAATAAAAGAGAAAACAAAAACTTCTGTCTTGACCGAATTTGGTAATTTTCTGCGAGTTCGGATACCTTAATGAAAAATGGGAATTAGACTATCTGATCTGCAAAATAACTATAAAATTCAGTGTATGATTTGTATGCAAGTTTTGTCGATGAATAAGGAATACAATGTGAAACGGCACTATACTACTTCACATGAAGAAAAGTATAAAAAAAATATCGGTGAAGCAAAAAAACTATTGTAGCCGAGTATAAAAAAAACTAAAACATCTCAAACAAGTATGTTTTCAAAAGTAAGTACAGATAATGAACAAAGTTTGGCTTCGTCTTATGAACTTTCTTTACTATTAGCCAAAGCAAAAAAAAAAAAAAAAAAAAAAACATTCAGTGATGGGATTTTAATGACAAAATGCGCAGTTTTAATGGCTCAACACATCATGCAGCCAAACTTGGCGAAAAGGATTGAATATGTAGCATTATCTCACCAAACCATGGCACGACAAGTAGATGATATGGGCGAATGTGTTTCGAACAAATTACGTGATTGCGTTTTAGATTGTGCGAATACTACTCAATATGGTTGGATGAAAGTACCGACTAGACAGATTTCAGTCAATTATTAATATTTATTCGTTACATTTCAAAAGATTTTACTATTACGGAGGAAATGTTAAATTTGATACCGTTACACGGAACAACTAAAGACGCTGATATCTTTTTAGCTGTCAATAAAACTGAAATAGACTGCGGAGTATTAAAAAAATGTTCTTGCATCGTAACTGATGGGACAAAAACTATGACGTGAACAGTGACAGGATTCACGTAACTTCATAAAGATGATGGAGTTAATTGTCCATTGATTCACTGCATCATACACCAGGAAACCTTATGTGGAAAATCTTTGCGCCAAATGAATGCCATGAAAGTTGTTGTTAGAATAAAAAATCCCATTAGAGGCGGAAACAAAGCTTTGACTCGTGGGAAATTTCGAAATTTTTTAAGTGAAATTCATGCAACCTATGGAGATATGTTATTACACTCCGAAATAAGATGGCTTAGTGCTGGGCTGTGTCTTGAACGCTTTTTTGCTGTACGAAAAGAAATGCCTTTATTTCTAAAAAATGAAAAAAAATCAGACACTTCTGAACTCAAAAACTGTATGCAAGATACTTTATTCTTGGCTGATCTTGCATTTTTAACTGATATGACATAACACTTGAACGAATTAAATTTGAAGTTACAAGGCAAAGGACATAATTTTGTCAACTTGTATGGATATGTGAATGGTTTTATAAGTAAACTAAAGTTGTTCAAAACATCACTAGAGCAGAATAATTTTTCTTTTTTTCCGAGCTGCAAAGAACATTACACAGAGATGGAAAATTTTCAAGGATGTACCTTTAAGGTTTGCCTGAAGTATATTCACGATGTAATTGCTGCGATTTGCAGATTTTAAAGAACTAGAGAGGGAGTGATATATCACTTTGAATTCATCCATTAACGATTGCCATTGAACGTGTAAAGTGTGTAAAAATTGAGCAAACGTTTTTTTTTTCTGTTCATTACTTATATTTCTAAGACTACCGGAATTTATTTTCCATATCAGGGTTTTATCAATTTAAAAAACAAAAGATTTTTTCACACTAAAACTTGTTACTGTAATGTATAAAATCGAACTATATCTTTTGTTTTTGCTATGTACTAAGATAAATCCAAGTTATACAGTTTTTCTTCTTTTACTTATATATTTTTCAATAAAGAGTGTTTTTTTTCAGGTATGGAAGTTTAAGTTGGTATTACTTTCCGAGATGGCGACCGATTTAACAGCTGTCAAGTGATTTATTCTCCGTTTGGTTTGGCAATTCATCAAAACGATCATCAAGCAAGGCGTAGATTCATCGAATGGGCCCAAAACGAGATTGACGTTGTTCCCGATTTTCATAAGCGAATTTTGTTTAGCGACGAAGCGCACTTCTGGTTGAATGGCTACGTCAACAAACAAAACTGCCGCATTTGGAGTGAAGCTAATCCACAAGTGTATGTCGAAACACCGTTACATCCAGAAAAACTGACTGTTTGGTGCGCTTTATGGGCTGGTGGAATCCTTCTTCAAAAACGATGAAGGCCACAACGTTACAGTCAATGGTGATCGGTATAGAGCCATGATTACTAACTTTTTCATTCCTGAATT
This sequence comes from Trichonephila clavipes, assembly GCA_019973935.1. Classification (NCBI taxonomy): domain Eukaryota; kingdom Metazoa; phylum Arthropoda; class Arachnida; order Araneae; family Nephilidae; genus Trichonephila; species Trichonephila clavipes. The sequence goes on from BMAU01000949.1 coordinate 367,760, forward strand.
GAACAATCATGATGTCCAGGAGCTGTGGTTCCAACAAGACGGCGCAACATGTCACACAGCTCGTGCCACAATCCATTTATTGAAAGACACGTTTGGTGACCGCCTAATTTCACGTTTTGGACCTGTGAATTGGCCTCCAAGATCTTGTGATTTAACACCGCTAGACTATTTTCTGTGGGACTATGTAAAGTCATTGGTCTATGCGGATAAGCCACAAACGCTTGACCATTTGGAAGACAACATTCGCTGTGTTATTGCCGATATACGGCCACAAATGTTGAAAAAGTCATCGAAAATTGGACGTCCAGATTGGACTACATCCGAGCCAGCCGTGGCAGTCATATGCCAGAAATCAGATTTAAAATGTAACGCCACAAGATTATCTTTCGAATAAAAAAAATTCATGTCAATCGAATAATACATCATTGTTTTATCGCAATTTAAAGTTCTATACCTTTAAAAAAACACCCTTTATATTAAGGATAGTTAAAGCTTTCTGGAAAATTCCTTAAGATCTGGAAAACAAATATTCAAATCGAAATGAGCAATTATAACTTAACAGTACGCTATGTGTTAAAACAGCTCGCAATATAAAAACATTAATATAAGTAATGCATTTCCAAACATCTCTCTATATAAAAATGTTGTGTTGGTTTGTGTATGCTCACATAACTGAAACAGTTCTGCATGGATTTATCTGAAATATTGACACAACGTTGCATTTGACTCCGGTCAGGATTTGATGTACTTTTTATTTCGAAATTCTCTCTAATTTTTTTAATTTAATTTTTAATTGATTTTTTGGTGTTATGACGTCATACAATGTCATGATTCGTTCTGAATGCGAAAATTTAAATTTTAGGCATAAATTTTTCCAAATTATTGTATTACTCTACTATGGGTATGTTTATTGGTTGTCATATTTATCTATTTTTGTTCTTTGATACGTAATTGGGATTATTTTTCCAATAAATCATTTTTTTTATTTTTCTTTCAACAACTTAAATTTTGTTTTAGTTTTGGAAACAATTGGATAGCAATATCGTGGGCTGTTTACGATTTTGCTTATATTCTACATCGTGTTTTTTCTGTAATTTTAAGCTAAATTTATTTCCCTTTATTAAGCGAAAATGAAATTTACATAATTGACTTCTCTACGCAACTTATTTTTCTACCAAATAGTTTCCGTCAACCATTTACTTCAAATAAGAAGACGTAGCCAAATGCCGCGATATAACATTCAATGTTTAGAAACAATATTTTTTCTCACTTGGAGACATTTTAATTTGACGAAATTAATTATATATAACGGAGTTTTTATAAGAATGTTTTTTTCTCTGTTTTAGACAACTTTTTAAATTTCATTTGATTCTTGCGTATTATCGCAACAATCGCCAACTTTCATAATTCGCAAAGTTGGCCATTCCATTTTCGCAGATGTTGTACGCACGGAATTGGCAATCATGTGCTTCGTTTTATCCAATATCGCCAATAGGATGCGATAATACGTAAGTACCTTTCATTTGATGTTAGTATTGAAATACAAATGGTAAAACTAAGATTTTCTGATTTTGTGTCATCAAAATATTGCACCTTATTTTTTGTTTGCTTTATAAGATTATAACCTTCTTAAACAGATTCCATTAGTAATTCGTTAAAAAAATAATTGTAGTTATTATGGTTTGCTTTTGTCAGGGACGTAGAGCTACCGCTGTATCAATGATTCAAGGACCCCAACAAATGTTATTGCAGTACCACTTACATGGTGCTCATATCTGAAAAAGGGCCCCAAAGGAATTCGGATACAAGGCCCACTCAGAGCTGTTTTGTAATTTCATATGTTTTATTTAAACATTCATTTTAACTGCAGTCAATCGGCTTCTGTACATAAAATTATATAGCAGAAACTCGAACTTAGGTCACCATACTGACCAAGCAAACGTAGTGCGAGGAGTAATTGCTTATCAAATTAGAGTAGGCATCAGTGAATGAGAAAAACAGACAAATGGCTCAAATAAATGTTTAGGAAGCAGGTGGTCGTAAGATAGTGATTATTTTTTCAAATTATACTTTCGCGTTGCTGAAGATAGTTCAGCTCTTTTTATCTCAATTAGTGTTAGTATTGCATATCATTTTTCAATTTATTTTTAAGCACATAATATTTACTTTGGATATTTTTTATATATAAAATACTAATTTTTTAATTCTGTACACTATGGATCTGTTTGGCGTGATTTCAAAATCTCTCCACAAATGAGTACCATACCGATTAAAATATTCTGCCTATTTTACCTTTCTCCAATTAATCTAAATTAAATTAATATATAATTTTTATTTTTTGAGCACTTTTTTTAAATTTTTTTAGTCGGCTATTTAGTTCATTTATAAGAAAAATAAAATTTACAATGTTTTTTTTTAAAAATGGCTCAAATTATAATTAGCTAAAACAAAAGACATCGCCAAATGTTGCAATATGCATTTAATAAGTCTTGGGTAATCCATCAAATGCATTCTATGGAAAAAGCGCAACAGAGCCTGTTTAAGAGATGCATATTAATACCTTTTTATGCTTGGCAGTGAATTTTTCCACGAAATAGTTATTGAAAGTTCTAATAGTTGGAGTTGCACCCACAAAATATCTATTTTGTGTAATTTCAAAATTTTATTTAGTGTTACTGTGAAAAACAAATGGGAAAATTAAGATTTTATGATATATATTTTGGGTTTGTTTTGATATTTATGTATTATTGCAACCATATTGGCAATATTAGCAATTAATTGCCAATTCACCGTGTAAGACGCAAACAAAATCAGGGTTATTATAGTTGCAACAGTACCCGAGTACTTTTTTTGGTGATTTCATCAAAATATTGATAAATTGTTATTAACCCTCCAAGCGTTCCACACGGAAAATTCAGTCATTGTAAAGATGCTTCGAAAATGCACTGCACGGGGGTTTTTTTTGGTCTTAAAGTAACATTCTCAAAAGCGGTTGAGTCGTACTTGTCTGAAATCCTTTCCCCCTTTTAAAGGTTTAACATCTTCAACAATAATTAGGGACGGTGGAAGCTACACAGCAGGACACTGATAGGAAGTTTTATGGCTCGCAGGGAACCCCGTGTTTTGACCCTGGAGCAATCGTAAGAAATCGGAGGGGGGATTTCTTTAGACCCCAGGAAGTGTTTGTTTGTTAGCGTGTATTTTAAAAGTTTTGAAAAGTCCCAACGCATAAGTAAAATATGTTACACAATTCCCTTTTGGTTTCATATTAATTTGAAACTGTAACAAGTTAGGACGTGTCAGGGTAATCTGCTATTTTATATAGTTAGACAAATTACATTTTTAAGTATACTCTTTCGCTTCATTTTTCTTATCTTAATCAATGCTTTCAGTTTTTGAAACATGATTATTTCATTATAAGATGCCAAAAAAATTAATAATATACCAAACACTTTAAAATTTGAAACCTTTTAATTTTCCAACCACTAAAAAGGAATAAATTTAAAATTCATCAAATAATTTGAAACATTTTCTTACACTTTGATAAAAATAATAATGAGAAAAAAAACTAATTAAGATCTATTAGTTTTTTTTTCTTTTTAGAATTCAAAGCCCAAGTGTTCAGGGAAGTTTACGTACAGTGTCTAGTTATATATTGTTAAAATACACCGAATTATATTTGAATTTTAAGTGCTTGAACTTCAGTTTACATCAAAGAAAACATGAATGAAGATTTTCCCACATTTTTTTTATAACTTGAATGTTTGCATAAATAATAATCAAAAATATACGGAAACATTTACAGTAGACATTTATGCATATAAATAAACATAAAAATCAATTTTAAATTCGAGCTGTTCAAAAACATTCGAATTATTATTCAAAAATATCTATTTATGCAAAATACCTCAAATTTTATCTTTTTTTAAAGGCTAACTGAATAACTAATTAAAATCTGGATATTTTTTTGAAATATCGAACGTATAAAGCTAGAAATTTTATGGTAGAAATTCCATTTGAAATTTCGAAAAAAATGTATCGCGCAATTAAAAATTATTTACCATAAGTTCTAGCAATTCTTTGAGTATAATATAAATTTCAAATTTTTTTTATTTTATCTAGCTTTTTTAGTATTTTTTAATATATTTCGAAAATTTCATACAATTCAGCTGAAAATTGCATTCTAAGAGCAAAAAATATATTAAAAAAATTGATGAATATAAATACTATAAAATTTTTTACAAAGAAGCAAACCTGAGAAGCTAAAGCGTAGGAATGAAAAATTTTGAGTATATCTGAAGTAGTTTTCGAAACAATTATTTTAAAGTTCAAAAAATTTGTGTGCGTTATGTTATACTTAATATTAATTAAATGGTTAAAATAATATGTTAATAATAGTCATGTAATCGTTTGAGGACACATTCATATACTAATAAAAATTATAATGGTCATTGATGCGAAAGTGAAGAATTTTATGTAATTTTAACATCAGACGTTAATATATTAAAGTATAAAATATAAAACGACCATGTAAAATACATGAAAACTGCAGTCTGCTATAAAATGATCTTGACAAACAAAATACCACATTTTTTCTCTTACTATGGCAGAGCCGGCTTAGGAGCAATCTGGAAAAACAGAGAGGGACCCGCGGTTTTGATGCATGCCGCTCTAGCTTTTAAAGTTCTCAGGGGAAAAAATATATAAAAATTACAAATGCAAAAATAAGTCTTGTAATTTTCTATACATTTTTATAATAACGAATTGTGGAATTGGCTTCCAATACATTGTTGTGTTTGACAATATCTAAGGTAACCAACCCTATTTTAGATAGATTTGTACTATATTTTCGTAACCGTATTCCTTTTAAAATTAATTCGTGCAGCCAAAATAAACCTTTTGCACTCTAAAAAATTTATGTAAACTATAACGGTTAATTTTAATTTATGCAAATTGTGAAATGTTCATAATTAACCATTTCTGTCTAAACAGTTTACATGATAAAAAAAGATGGACTCCCTCATTCATTAGGGAATTATATAAGAATCCAACATTAAGTTTTGTTTTTCACCGAATAGGGTCGAGTGGTAGTGTATCCTGCTTCCACAACACAGGTCTGGGGTCTATTAACGGGTTGCGCAAGGTCGACTCTGTCTTTCATCTCCGCTACATTGGGTCGATAAATGAGTACCAAGCTTGCTTGGATTTAAATTACTGAAGGTCCCTCTTCAGACAGACTGCCAAATCGGGATGTCTGTTCATGCACCTCAGTTCCGAATGGTCACGTATATTGGGATGGGCATAGTAGTTCCTGGCCCTCATGGATTGTTGTGCCACTGAGTTTGAGTTTTAAGTTTGAGGATTGCCTCACTTTGGGGATACCCCTTTGATAAACATGTATTTCCACTCATTTGCAATTAAACATTTTTCTTGCAATTGCGTTTATTTCAGAAGGAACTTTGATTTTTCAAATGTATTTGCTTACTAACATTATTATGTATTATATTTAAATTTTGATCAATTCAAAATTACATGTTTTTTGCTTTTCTAAAAGCTTTTAGGATTTTAGAACTGATCTTACAATCCATATATATTTTATAGCAGTATCTTTAAAAATGATAAAGACATTTTCATAACTGTGTGAGCTTTTATGACTCGTTATTAAATATAAAAAATTGCTTTCATCTACAGTTTTTAAAATGTACTGAAATAAGTGGAGGAATACGATATTTACATATTATGAATATTTTTGACTGCAGTAAGATATATTTATATTTCAGTTTCTTTTCAATTTGAATAGAAGTTGTAAGCCATTTTGCGAACAGTTTGATATTGAATATAAACTCATAGGCTGTTTAATAGTAAACTGTTTTATTTTGATACCAGCACACTCTAAAATAAGGCTCCTTGGCAGTTATATGATCAGCTTCAGTGATATTTAAATTTTCAAAAATAGTCTACAAGTACGAAAACTTTCTTTCAAAACCACACACCACATGTTATACTATGTCTTCCTTACAGCAGGAAATATTTGTGTATACTCAAAAAATTTAATACTGGATACATTTCCAAATAGTAAAATTGTTTTTAAAATTTCTTATGGATACATTTTGAAACTGTCCGTTAACTTCACTGAACAAAATTGTTTTAAGTGTACTGTTTTAAAAGACAAAATTAATTAGGGAGATCTTTTCTCACAATAAAATTTGTAATGACTGAATTGTGTGAAAATGTAGTTATCGATTTGTGACATTTTTCCTTAAAATAAAAGAAACAGAAAGATAAGAAATTAAATTTGAGTAGAAAATGGTTAGATGTACTGTCACGCGCATTTGAAGAAGTATATCCCCCATTTAAATTAAAAATTATTGACTGAATGTGTGTTATGTCCATCACAAATGCCGTTGTAGAAAAGAAATTTTTATTTAATACAAGAAGTTCGAAAAGGAGAACACTAGGAATGAAAATTTCGATTTTTTCCGAAAAATATTCAGTTAACATAAAAATATCATTTATATGATTTGAATTAAATAAATTAAAAGTATTGAAAACCTTTTTTTATGTTATTTTAAATTAAAAATGTAATTGAATAGAGAAAGATCGGTTTTATTTCATAAATATATTCATCGTATGTATATCACCGTGTGCACCATTTATTGTCTTATTGTTTAAAAAAGGAGCTAGGGCCTTTACTCTTTTTACCTCATTACTTTTTAAAAAACAGGAAAGTCAGCATGTTTTCTTACTCTCATATTCAAAAATGAATACAGTATGCTTTTTTCTGGTTCAAATCGCAATACCAAAATTTTTATATATGTTTTTAATTTTTAAAAAATGACAGAAAAATAAATTTTGTTTAAAAAAATATAATCATTTTTCTACTTCCAACACACCATTTATTTCATTTTTTTCCTTTTTTTACCCTTCATTTTGTTTTAATTTTACTGTGACTGAACATATAGGGGAAACGACCGAATTGCACTACCGCTTTCATACACGATTGCCCAAGGCAAATTAACAGCTAGCTGTAAGCGATTGATCTCTTGGTTCTTACTTGACAAAGGGACCGAACTAAGTCATAAAATTGACCCCGTTCGACATCCCTAGTTTTAAAAGGGGGAAAGGAAAGAAGTCCGTTGCATTTTTACAATAACAGTAAACGCTTTCGGAATAACTTTTCAGGAGGAAGCTAACCACCCAGAGGGTTAATAATTGATTTTTGATAACTTTTTATCATTTAAGTTTGTTGAAGCTAGCTGTACGGAACCATATTTTCCTGTGGTTCAGTCTGCTTAAAAAGAAAGCACACATTTCTAATATCTTTAATCGCTTGCACTTGATGTATGAATTTTTTTATAAAAAAAATGAGGAAATATATATAAACAAAATTTTCTAAACAGATTTCATTTGTAATTTTTTAAAAGAATACTTCCAAGTTATTATGGTTTTTTTGTCATGTTTTGAATCTAAAATTATTTGCATTGTCTCCATAAGGGAGGTGCCAAGTTTGAAAAAAAAATTAAAATGACTCTTCTTGAGGTCTTAGGGTTAATTTTACAATGCTTATGGGTAAAAATTTTGTCTTGCTTCATTGTCTGTATAGATACAGGAATTGTCTTCTGTGTCTACTTTATAGCAGTAGTTGCCATTTTTCAACACTTCATGAACCACTTAATGTGTTACTTTATAATTTGCGGTTCACTAAAAGGATTGACTTCTATCTGGCGAACCACTAAAGCTATATTTACGTCTTTATTTAATCTCCCATGCCCTTGAAAATAAGCTTCATGAAAAGCAATAACAATCAACAGACTGAAGTGTTTTGCCACTTATTTTCCAAAATTTGGTTGAGGTTACCAAAAATTGCTATCCTCAGGAATTTTGTTCCTTTGTTTTTTCGTTTAGTAATTTCGGTAACTAAAAGCTTTTAGTAAAGTATAATCCATGCTCCATAATATGTTATTTTTTGTCCCGTTCATCTTTTTTTAAAACTGAATCTTCATAGAAGTATAAATAATGTCACAATTTTTCTGTATATACCATCCAAAATTTCTCACGTATCACCAATTGGTGACTGCTGCTCTGTAACACACAACAGTAAACATGCATTAGCATCACCATAACAAAATTGGTGTGCCACGAGTATCGCACTTCAATATCTAAACAACAAAGATCCTAATATTTTTTATGAAAAAAAAATGGATGGAAAATTATGTGATTTGCATGGCGGTAATTTGGATGCAGTGATGCTAATATTTAAGCACACAGATAACAAATAATTGTCCATGTGAAAAGCAGTTTGTGTCTAGATATAAGCCTCTCTGTTTTAAAGATAGGCCCTTAACTTTGTTGATAACAATTGCTAATGCTATTCGGATTGTGAATTGCAAAAATACTCCATCATTATCAACACTTTGTCGTAGATTTCTGCTGCAAAATCCATTTTTATATTGGAATTTTCCTGGAGTATTCGATTGAAAATACCTTTAAAGCCTCTCATTGCGTTGGATTTGAGCTGTGTCAATTGATGCACGTTGGAAGTTAAATATTTCATTAGCATTTTTTTATTTTTTCCTTTTATATTTGTAACTGATTTTTCTTTTCTTTTTTAATGTTTTGAAATTTTATATGATTTTGTTTTAATTTTGATTTCTTTTTAAGTGCAGTCAGTTGGTTTCACTACATAAAAAAATGCTTGGCGGGAAATGAAACTTAGGTCATACTTGCAAGGCAAAAGTACTACAATGAGTGTAATTGCCCATCAAACTGAAAAAGAATGGATATCAGCAAACGAGAAAAACAGACAAAGAATGGCATAAATACATGCTGAGGGTGCAGCAGAGCAACATGCAGCCAGACTTGAGGAGGCACATTTGCGAGCACATCATTCGTGTTTTATATTTGAAAGATGTCAACCAGAAAAAGCACATCTGCGTCAAACAAGACTTAGTGGTGATCAATCGCACAATAACAGTCACCTTGCATTCTGGTTCAACCTAGTGGAAGATTCTAGGTTCAGGCAGCATGTTCTCATCAACACGATGATGGATGTGTATCCTTATTGCAATGTTCATAAATTTAAGTGAGAAACAAAAGAAATGTTTTGTACCCCTGAAAAAATTAAACTGCCTCAACTCAGAGAACCACAGAGCCATTAAAAATTTTGCTTGCTAGATATGGTGCAGAATCAAAACATTTCTTGCATAACAATTCATGTTTCCAAATGACTTTGTTTGGATAAACGTGCATTTGTGAACGCACCTCTGATTTAACAGAAATATCCATAAGCATTGTAAAACCAACTCATTGCCCTCAAGGAATCCAGAGTAGAACCATTGAAAATTTATTTTCAAACATGAGGTCTCCACTTTAAATACAATGTAAATAAATTAGGTAATAAATTTAGGACAAAAATAAGCCATAATAACTTCAAGCATTTGGTTAACAAATTATAAATGATATCAGTTAAGAAAGGTTTTGCGTATATCTATTTATACAATTTTTTTTATAAAAGATCGTACCTGCAATGCAAATGTTTTAACATACTGAAACATGTGCTTTATGTTTAACAAGACTGAGCCACAGCAACGCGTGGCAGGGTACAGCTAGTGTATAAATAAAATTATTAATATAATAAAACACGAGTGCACGCGCAAACGAGCATCAAGTGTATGCAACAGATAAAGTTATCATGATTAAATAAACGATTAAGTAGCATTATGTGAAAACAAAGGGTATTCATGTTTTATTATACCAGCATTCAGAATATGAACAAGGATATATTTATTTAACTCTGTGATATGAGCCAATTAGCCTAACTTATCATCAAAGATGGCTGAAAACTGAGTATATATAAAAATATAATATTATCTTAATAATCTTTTTCAGTTTGCGTAATTACACTATTGAAAAAAATCCAAACATCTAGAAAAATTATTGCAGATCAACGAAACTTCAACAATACATTTATCTAGAAAGCATATCTAATTAATTTAAGTTTATGGATCACAGGTTAATGCAAGTAGGAGAAGAGACATTTCATTACATTGCTACATTAATAACTGTTGTAACCATCAGAATTTTGAATGCAAGCCTGCAAACATGTATGCAATGCGTCGTACAAATACCAGATATCAGTTTGTTATATGCAATTGCATACATTTTGCATTTGATAGGTTGATTTAAGGGTGTTTTGTTCTGGTTAGGGACGATGATAGAGCTGCCATCCAATGATGAGTAGAGAAAGATTTGGTGATCTAGCAGGCCAAGGTTGATACACTATGAAGCATATTGTCTTATAACAGCGGTATGAGGGGGCATTTTATCCTGTTGAAAAACAATTCCCAGAATGGCGTATGACTTTGCAGTTAATATGAAGGAAATACACACTAGAGCATAGTTATTTTTATGTGTTTAACGCAAACACATAAGCCACGGTTCAATTGTATAAATACACCTATCAAATTTCGTTTACCCAGCACAACTCCTTGTTGGAATTTGTATTTCCATCAGAGAATATATAATATATTAAACAGAATTTATACATAGAGATGTTTTAGACATATAAATAATTAACATTTTAAATTATTCATTGGAAAGGAATTAATAATAACAGATAACAGGTAAGTATTAAAAACATTTATTGTTCAGCATAATTTACAATGTAATTTTATTTGAATATTTACGCTAAAATAAATTTAGAAATTCTCATTAGATTTTTCAAAACAGATTTAAATTATTTTTCAAGACATGAAAGGATTATCTTTATTTGTATAAAAAAGGGAAAAAAGGAAATTACCGAGTCTAGTTAAACATTAAGTATAAATTAAATAAATACCTTGCGAAAGTTTTCAGTGTAATGGATCGAGTTTCCTGAGAAAAAGGATGACTGTTAATAAAATAAGTTTAAGTGAAAAATTAGAAGAATAAATTACTGTTTTTTGGAAAAAAAAACACGAGAAAAAAACAATTACATACGAAAATACTTAAAGTAAGGAAGAGAATTCTTTTCTTCACAGTCAATTTCATTCTTTACGCTATCAGTTTGTTTGAAAGGAAAAGTTCTGGTGATCTGTTTTCTTTTTCCTGATAGTTAAACAACAACTTGCAAACAAGAAGATTGGAGATTGCTTTAGTTTGCTTCGAATATTGGAGTTAAAATGTATTTGATTGAGTTTTCAATGTGTTCCTCAATATGTGTTGATGTTACGTTTTAAGAATATAATTGGAAAATGATTCTATTGATTAATGCCAGTTTCTAAGAATAAATTCAGCAAAAATTGTTTAACCAGAAAAAATTGTATTAATCTGAACCTATCTATGGGAAAAAGACGCTCTATGGTATTAGAAAGATTATGAGTTCAAAACTTTACTTTTGACACAAAAACAGCTGAATTTCCAAAAATAATGAAAATGATTTAATTTTTATTACAGAATTTTAGAATTAAAATAAAACTATTTTCCTGTAATATAAATAACCAAAAACGAGGATTATTAATAAATGAGTATTGAGTAGTAAATTGTACATATTGCAAAATTTCTTATCCCAAATTTTGTCTCTCTAAACCTTCATGTCAGTCTGACTAAGCTTCTCTCGGTCTTTTGCTTTAAAATGGACTTTAATTTCGGCAATTGGATGTATAAATTTTTTAATGTAATGAAAATAACTTGTTAAATATACTTCATGTTTTTATAATGGAATTATTCTTTTGGTGCCTTGCAATGCAAAAATTATTAAAAAGCATAAAATGTGTGTTTTTATTTAACAAAAATTACACTGCCATGTTTACATAAAAAAGGTTAAACACAAAACTTCGTTCCCCTTGTGGCAGTACTTAGCATAAAAATTTATTTATTATTTCTCTTTTTCGTTCATCTATACACATCAAAGAAAATCTTTCGGCATAGGTAAGTTTCTAATTCCTATAAAAAAAATTTCAATCCCCCCCCCCGTTTTGTCTATATTATTAAATATATTAAGGGAAATATTGCCTATTTATAGAAAATATAATTAGTTAATGGTCAACTAACACTTTTTAAAGAACCTAATAATATTCGTTATTCACAAAATAATATTTTTTGATAATTTACCTGAAAACTAATTTATTTCCAAAGAATTTTTAAGCAATAAAGAAAATGTGCGATAAACATGTTGACGAAACGTTTAACGATCGTATATTTTAAAATAATTTTTATTCAAGTAGTAATAAAACATAGTTTTACTTTCTTGCTAATTTATATGTGTCTGTGTAAGCATATTTTTTATTAATAAGTTACTCCAGTAATTAATAAGTCATTCCATTGTTAATAATATTTAACACATTTATATTAGTATATAATATTTTAAACTTTAATTTTGTTAACTATGTATTGATTTATAATATTTGAAGCTCTGATGCGGTCAATCCAATAAATCCAAAAAACATTAGTGATTCATACTGAGAAGTGTCCCAATCGAAATAAAATTAGTAAGAGTATGCAATAGGATCATAACAATAAATAGAAAACAACTGAATTATGAGTGAGTGAATCTTAACGTCACACTGTTCAACTACACGAGGGTGTTTTTGGCGATGAACCTTGTATTTTTGAGCCAAGGTCAAGTGACGAAATCGACACTTGAGCTGGCACCCACTCTCCTAACTACCACATCACAGCAACGGGAGGACGTTTGAGCTCTCGACAGGTTTAGCATGCATCTCTCCTCTACATGGCGGGTTTTCAATGGTACTGGGCTCGAACTCAGGACACGCCAGCCACGCGCTTCTTAACTTGACCACTAGGCTACCAAGGCCATTGACTTGTTGGAAAACAAAGGAAAGACAATACATATTTGAAAAAAATGCCTGCTTCAAATGTTTAAAAAGATTTCAACATGAAGTGACTTTTTAGAAACATATATTTAATATATCTTGAACCTGCTTTTTAAACTAATACCTTAAATACATAACTTCCTATTTAAACTACTTGGTGTTTTGACATTTCTAAGTGACTTTTTTTCTCTTGCAATTGTTTCAAAGCTCTCTAGACTTCGTTTAAAGAGAAATAATGCGTACCATTCTCATTCATATTTCTTATGAAGATGCTCCACGCTTTTCCGATAAATGTCAGATCCAGACTCAGAAAAAGCCGAACAAACCCCAATTCAAGAACTTGTTGAAATTTCAAGCATAGGGGTAGAGTAGGGGTAGCCAATCCATGTCCTGCATACAACAGCGTGGCGCGGCGAAGATAATAACGCGTGAAAACTTATTAAAAAATCAAAACGTTTGAAAAAATACTAAAAAAAATCATTTTCGTATTCTACAATTTTATTGAAATGTGATGTTTTGGTTTTAGACAAAAAAAAACCTCAAAATGTATTTTAAATACACGTAATTAAATGATTTACAATAGAAAATAATTATGTAGAGAATATTCCTTTTTTGCAGTGTGCACTAAGCTTTTCATGTGAAGTGCATTCGCGAGGTTTTCGAATTCGATGGAGCGTATTTTAAAATATTTGGAACAGAACAATGAACTTTCCAGGGAGTAATTGCTACTCTAGAATAAGGGGATCAACTTTGAGATTTAACTTTACTTAAAGATATTGTTAGACATTTAAGTAATTTAAATCTGATTTTACAAGAAAAAAAATTTATTTTTCCTAACCTTATTGTCCATATATCTTCCTTTGTGAACAAACTTTTGTCCCCCCATATATTCTGATGAAATGATGAGAGTAACATATTTCGTATGGATACAAGAACTGTTTACCAAACTTAAATATGCTCCGAATTATGATACATTTAAAAATTTAACATCCATTTTGCAGTATTCTGATAATACTGATCTTTTTACAAATCGTTTTTAAATTTCTTTACAAGGGGTTAATTTTTACGCACCTGGAATCCAAATCGAAATTATTCACCTACAAAACTATATTACACTGAAAAGGAATATTAGAAACTTATTTCGATTGTAAGTAATTCGAATTATATTGAATTTGTACCAACAAACGAAATTCCAATTTTACACGTTTTGACTGTGAAATACTATTTTAGCTTTGTATTAGCATATCATTGTGAGAAATGCTTTCAATTATGAATATAATAAAATCAAAATATCACTCAAAATTAATTTATATCTATCTAAAAAATACTAAATTTGTTAGCATCTTCAAGAACTAATCCTAATAAATGACTCGGGAAAAAAAACTACAAATTCTGAAGCCACGTTAAGTATTTTGACTGTTTATAAATGTACTGTTTCAAGTTACTCATTTTACTTTTATACCTAACCTAAGTGATTGGAGAAATTGCAATAAGTTTATTAGCAATGAAATCTAAGTTCATACTTTTGTCTTATATATTGTTTTTTTTTAATTTCCACTTAAATTTGCTTAAAAAATGTGCTATTTGAGTAAATATCTTATAAGCCTATAAGAATTTTTTTTTCATCTTTTCACATTTGTTGTTGTTTGTTGGAAAATTTGGAAGTAGCGCGCAAATTTTTTTCTCAGACTGTGGCACTCTTCTGAAAATTGTTCCCCTTTCCCGTTCCAGAGTTAACATAATTATTTAGGATTTGTATTGTCTACACTGAAAACAGTTAAAGCTGCTTAATTATTTTAATTAAAACCAACCTAAGCCATCTCAGAATGACTGCACTATAGCCTTGTCTAAGAGTTTCTTGTATTTTTACTCTGGTCGTGCCAGTAGCAAGACCACTGTGATCTAGACCACCAAAAATCCATTCCCCCCCCCATCAAATATAATACTTGTTGTAAACCAGATTTATGACACATTGTAAGCAGGGGCTTACATAACATCCGTTTAGGAACAATGTACCCGCTTCACTAATTTTCTATATAATGTGATCATTAAAATATTCAGTGTTGATGATCTGGCTATTCTATGAAATGACTTTCTACATGAAAGCCATTTTCCTAATTTCCCTACTGCTTATATTATGTATGACCTGCGGTCTTTCTGATCGATATTTTGCGGTGTGTGTAGGTCATTTTTACTTATAAAGAACTCTTAATACTACACCCTGACGTATTATGACTGCAGCAATATATTGTTTTTCTTTCTTTTTATTTTTCGTCATGTGGATTAAAAAGACCTCTTCCGTTGATAATTCTTCGATTTAAGCATCACATTTTGAAGGAGCTTAAATACACCCAGAATTCTAATAAGGTTAGGTGCTTATGTTAAAACAGCCAAGTTATTAATCATATGATGTTCGAAAATTGCCCAATTAGAGATTTTATCTAAGTATTTGGTGAAATTATTCCCCAAGTTCTTCAGATACCTTTTTTATAATTCTTACGACCAATATTTTTAACATATGTATTAAATACATACAATTAAATTTCGTATCATATTTGTACCAATTTAAAGGTATTTTCCTTTTGCATTTTTCGAAATGATTCTACATAAATATTTTTAAACATTTGCAAGAAATGTGCTCAACTAAATCAAATAAGTAACTTCTTACTTTATAGCTTACTGATTGTCTTTTAAGCAACATAGTTAATTAAAACATTGAAGTTTCACGTACACATGTCTTGTTAATAACTTCATTGTCAAGAACTTCATTTGCATGTACTTATGGCAGAGTATAATAACTAATTGTGTGTGTGTGGATGCTCCATCGAAATTATATTATGATGCATAGATATACACACTAGGGGCTATTACATTTGCCACACCTGGAAGAAATGTAATTGGCACAATTTTACATATTAAATGTATGCAACAAAGTATGATGAAAATATGATTAAAATTGCAGACAATTTGGGGTATACGGTTCGTAATTAGTACACATAATTAGTACTTCTGATGCCAGTATCTATAGAGCTTGGATGAGAAAAAGGAAGTCATTTCATGTTGCTTAATGTCTACGCAACCCTTCATCAATCATACCAACTAGATAGTGGTGAAGGGCCTAGTATCTCCTAAACCCATGAACTATTGTTTTCAACGCGTAAGAGATGTGGAGAATATACAACACAGATCATTTGAGATATTTTCTTTGTTCTAAGATTGCTCAGCACACAACATGCAGTCCTGTGTTACCTTGCTGTGAGATAATGTTTCCTAGACCAAAAGGTAGGTCACAGTCGCTGGCCTTCAGCTATGAGATTCGTAACTCTGACTATTCAGATTACCGATGGCATAAACAAGAGGTGTATGTGTCTTACATCCTATATCCAATGGTTGCCAATGCCATACTAGATATCAGGTCCTTATGACGATATAGAATATTAGCATGTCTCATGCATTCTCCTCAGAGCCGCCAAATACAGATACGCCCATCACGATACAGCACGCAGATACAAGACTCTTCTAAAAATGTACGTGATGCCATTCCTGCATTCAATTTTATTGTTGGTCCACTACTGTCACTCGAGTTTCGATGCTGCAGTGTCGAGATAAGTTACAATAATGGTCCTGTGCAGACAGTCTGTGGCTCCAAATACCAGTGCACTGTCTTTGCGGATAATTATCATGCTGCAAGCAACTAATTTCTTAAAATATACCCGTAATGGGGATATATATTACCATGTGTCTGACTTGCGAATATGTACGAGTCTTTTTTTTTTGGTAGCTAGGGATTAAAAGATGTTAAGTTTCTGCATATCGTTTAGTATGAACTTTTTTAAAAATTATATATTCCATATTCGCATAAAAGAAACTCGTTGGACTTCGATCAACGCTTGTAGCAATATCTCGCAACCGTAATTCACACTTTTGATAGGTTATGAGGTATCAACAAACCGCATTCAAATATTTCATGTTAAAATCGGAAAGGCCACTAAAACTTATTTTGAGAGGACTTCCCACTTCCACCGAACTTGAAGCTGTTAAAAAAGAAATTGAGTCGGAGGGTTTCAAAATTCACAAAATTTCTCGTTTAATTAAATTCCAAAGCAAAGCCCCAATGCCGCTGATTTACATTCAATTAATTAATGATCTAAATGCCAACTCAATCTACAATTACGTAGATATGTTCGGTACTCGTGTAGCTTTTGAGACGTATGATGGATCCCGTAATAGACGGCCCAACCAGTGTTGGCGCTGTCAGGGATTCTTCCACAGTTCAGAAGTCCGTCACCTCCCAATGAAATGTCTGAAATGTGCAGGACCCCATCAAGCAAAAGACTGTACTTTGCATTTTGAGGATCCCCTCAAATGCGCAAATTGCGGTGGAGAGCACGCAGCTAATTGGAGCAATGTCCGCGTTTTCCAAAACGCAAAAAGGCTCCAAACCATCAAAACAAAGGTAAGAATATTAAAAATAATAATTCGAAGCCCTCCAACCAAAACATTAATCAAATGAATCAAAATACCGCACCGGAGGTGATGCCCTCGTCACAAAATTTGAAACACAATAATCAACTTCGGTCTCCTCAAAGTTACCGTACCACAGACCCTAAACTACCTTACTCCAAAGTTGTCTCGGGACAAATTCCGGCAAACCAACCAAAGAAAAATATAAATAATAATAATGATCAAAATTTTTCGGCTCTATTCTGTTCTGTTTTGGCCATTTCCAGTGATTCAGGAGTAGACCAAAATTTACTAGCAAAAGCATTTCGGCAGGCTCTCCTTGCCCTAAAAAATCTAAATGATGCTAACAAGAAAGCCTGCGTAATTTTTGAAGCGTACGTAGCAATAGTACAAGGGCGCAATTACGCTCCAATGCTCACAGCCTAACATTCAATTTCAACGTGCAATTTTTGTCGATTTGCTTCAGGAATGCGAACGGACTTCGACCCAAAATTTGTGAAGTTCGCGACTTTGTATCAGAACAAAACCCTGATCTGTTAATAGTTCAAGAAACAGAACTACAACTTGGTCTGGATCCACTTATTGCGAATTATCGTCTTCATAAAGAAGACAGAAATAATTTTCCGCGTTCTCGAATATATAGATGGAGGTACCGCTATTTACTGCAAAAATAATTACGATCATAAAAGAGTTCCATTACTAACTCTGCAGCATATGGATGCACCCGCAATCGAAATTAAATTTAATAATCTCCCCCCTATCCGAATTGTTTCAGCGTACCCTCGAAACACCCCGGAAAATAATAGAAAATTTCTTGATACAGATTTTCTCAAAGTTCTTAATTCTGGCCAAAATATTATCATTGCTGGAGACTTAAATGCCGCGCATCGCACGTGGAGTAACGCTAGATCAAATGCATTTGGCTATGCACTCCACAAAATTGTTAATAATAAATCGAATATGAGGATTGTAGCACCGCACACTCCTACACATATCAACGCTAGCTCTAGACCGGGTGCAAGAGATTCTATTATTAATCCAGCAGTTCTTAAAAATATCCCCTTCAATCATGATATTAGAGTTATAGATGATCTTGAATCAGATCATCTACTGGTCATTCTTACTCTATATACTGGCTCTGCTCTAATCAAAATTCCAGATCAACTATCCACCAAAAGGACAACTTCAAATTTCTCTTAAATAACAAACCACACCCCATCCCTCCTTCCTCCAGCAATGGCGACCTCGAAATTGCAATTAGAAGGCTTGGAGAAAATATCTCTGAAGCTCTCATACAAGCTTCAAAACCTAAATTTAAACAACCCTCATTAAAATTCCCCTCCGAAATTAAAGCTAAAATTCACCACAGAAATCGTATTCGGAAATTTTAGCAACGTACCAGAGATCCTGCAGTGAAATCTGAGTTCCGAACACTCAGTCGTGAGGTTACAAAAGTCATTTGACACTTTTTCCAATCTCGTTGGGAATCTCACATAGCGGCACTTACGCCGGAGACAGGCACTCTTTGGAGGAAAAACTCCCTATTCACAAAACCACCTTAAAACATTCCCCCCCCCTAAGGGGCGCACTTGGCAGTGTAGCAAATCACCCTCTGGAGAAGGCGGAGGTGATTGCTGACAGCCTTCAAAAGCAGTTCGAACCCAACGCTGAAGCTGAAAATGACCGTTTTACAGCTCGTACACAAAAGGAAAATTAAAAGATTCCTGGACGCTACCCTACCTGGAAAAAACAACACCACGGGAACTCAGGGGTATATTCTTAAGATCAATAAACCTTGGAAAAAACAACACCACGGGAACTACAGGGGTATATTAAAAAGCTTAAGATCAATAAATCTCCTGGATTGGATTTAATTACAAATCGCATCCTTAAAAATCTCCCCCTCAAATTTGTTCTTTTTATTGTCATGCTGTTCAATCTATTGATGGAGAACTGTCATTTCCCTAAGAATTGGAAGACTGCCGTGGTGGTCCCCATACTTAAACTCAAAATTCTGATGATACTCAACCTCAAAATTACCGTCCAATCTCGCTACTCAGTAGCTTGAGCAAAGCGTACGTATTTGTTCTTTTGAATCGCCTTAATCAGCACTGCATAGTCAGGAATTTTATTATTCCTGAACAGCATGGCTTTGTCACACAGTGCTCCACAGTAACCCAGTTACTAAGAGTTACTGAGCTGATACATCACGGCTTTCAAAATAACCAGGCCACGAGTATGCTTTTTGTGGACATAGCCAAAGCCTTTGGCAAAATTTCGCATGATAGCTTGATATCCAAGATGATGCGACTTGGGTTTTCAGACGAACTCATCAACATTATACACTCCTACCTAAACTCCCGTGAATTTAGGGTAAGAGTTGAAAACAGTCTTTCCACCTCACGTCCAATTCTCAACGGGGTACCACAAGGATCTTTATTAGGGCCCAAGCTCTTTAATCTATACATCAACGACATTCTCAAGGCTGTCGAAGTCCACTTAGCGATGTACGCGGACAACACTGCCTTTTTTACCCAAAACATTTATAATTGCAATATCATTGAGCGGCTACAAAATTATATCATTTGACTCGAAACCTGGCTTAACGACTGTAAAATAAAGGTTAATGCATCTAAAAGTGCATGTATCCTCTTTACGAGACAGCGGTGCATCGGAAACCTCCTGCATGTCAACATTTTTAATCAGCCTGTCCCCTGGGTTACTGAATATAAGTACCTAGGGTTAATACTTGACACTAAATTAAACTTTGCTGAACACATACGTTCCGCCCACCAAAAGGCAACTGGAATGAAATGCACTCTATAAATCGCTTGATTTCTCCCAAGAGCAAGCTCGCATTAAGGCAAAAGGTTCTATTATACAAAGCCATTCTTTGCTTCATCATGCTGTACGATTCTCCTATCTGGGCAGCGGCGGCAGTTACTAACCTGAAAAGATTGCACACTTTTCAAATCATTCAACTGCGTAGAGCAGCAAACGCACCTTGGTTTGTCAGGAACGAAGTCTTGCATAAAGATCTTAATGTTCCGCCGATTCTGGATTTCATCAAAAAACAATCAGAAATTTCTTCAACCGGTTTCCACAGATTTCAAATGAATATATCCGGTAAATCCCGGCTTACGACAATTCTATTCCTAGCTCTTCTAAGAGACCTAGAGCAGTTCTTAATCACTCGTATCAACACTTCCCAGCCCTGAAAAGGATGAGAATGTCTTGATACGAATTAAAAAAATTATGAGCTGTATTGTTATAATAGTTTTCTTTTGCAAGATTTCTCACTCACTGTAATTATCCATTTTGATCACGTTTAGTATGGTGGCTTAGCCCAGTGGTTAAGGTATCCAACCATGGCAGGCATGTCTGTTATCCCAGTACCACTAAAGACCCGCCGTGTAGGGCAGCGATCCGTTAAATCTTTGAAATCCCAGGGGTGCCGTTTCGTCCACGTATGGTTCATTACGTGGTCCGTCGCCAAAAGCCCCGTGTAGCTGAACAGTGCGACGACTCACGTTTAGTATTTTAATGATCTTATTTTAAACTCCTCTACCTGTTCTTACTTTCTTCCAAGTGGTTACTTAAAACTTCCTATCAATAACCGCACGCAGTTATCTTAGAGGTATCGTATAATGGACTTAAAAATATTATTCTCTTAATCCCTGTCATTAAAGAAACCCTTTTCTCTCCTCGTTCCTTCGAGATGCGGCAGACGGTTGAAAGACGGGCTTTGCTGTCATGGAGATGTGACGTCATTTTCTCTTCGTTTTCCTATGAAAGCGAAACAGAAACTAAATCAACTGGGAGAGTAGTTTCCCACCCACCCCTCAACCAGCGTAGTTGCGCTGTATTTAATGTGGACTGCTTTCTAATTTTTATGTACTTCACCAAATTGTTCTCTGTTAAATTTATTCTGATGAGTGGATAACAGTTTTCTCTAAGGTTCCACGTAAATGTATAACCGTTATCGTTACCATAGGTTATGATGCTACCGCCATGGAGTCAAAAAACGAACTGGTAAACACTTCTGTCCTTTCACACTCTCTTTCCTCCTTATTTCTCCATAAATTTCTCACAAATAAATGGTATTTCTGTGTTTTTCAAATGAGAAAAACCAGCTGACTAACTTTCATTTTATACAGAGTTTGAGATGTTATTTCTTTTTCCTCTATTATTCGATTTCACTTAAATGTTAATGTGCGTACGGGTGGGCGTGTGTGAGTATATGTATAATATAAAGGGTGTATTTCATATACGGATGAATAAGAGTAGCATTGGAAATGAAGATAGAAGTCAGACTTGTATCCCAATAAAAATGGCCCGAAATAGACAAAATACTTAAAATATTTCAATTCAATGTGAGATAGGAGAGCAATCGTTTAACATTTGGAATGTATGGTCGTGGTAAAAAGGAATTGAACAGTAAAGAGAAAGCAGTATTAACAAAAAACTGCTCACTTGAACAACCTCCAACTGTGATGTGATATAACATCTATGACGGTAAGAATTTTGTATTCAACAGAAAATTTTCTCGGATTCCTTTTGTAACTGAATGGGATTCTTATACTTTATTTTCCAGAGTTCCACTGATAATAAGCCAAAATATGATAAATTAGAAGATCATGGTCCAACACAACTTTTGGCAAATTACATAAAGTGTATTTTGCACTTTTAAGCATTGTTGAATTTCTAGAGATGAATAATATGAATAAGACGGTTTCTATAATAGATATCATTGACATGACTTATATTATAAAAATTATCCACCTTGATGATATCCCATTGGTGAATAGTTTTTCTATTCATTTACATCTAATGAAGGGTTATTTGTCTTTCAAATAGGAGTACAGTGGTTTTTAATTCAAGATAAAAATTTCAGTGAATTCTCAGACCTATAGAAAATTCCATGTGTGTAGCAATTTAGAAATTTTCTCCATTAACATCATCGTGTGTGTACGTACACAGATCAATATTACAAACAATTATTTTCTCAGAATTGTAAAATACATAACTTAAATCATGACAATAATTAATTGTTTTAATACAATTTGTTAAAAAATATAAACAGAACCTGTTGTTAAGCTTTATATACAAAAAATAAATAATATAAAAATATTATTTTATTATAAAAATAAAAATTTAACACTTTTTTTGTGTGTGAAAATTGGTTTTTATCACAATCTTTTATTAATGTTAGAAATCTCTCTTCAATTTGTCGCCCAATTATTTCGTTATTGTTTCATGAAATCTTAGTATACATTAACTCTAATGTGAGTGCTTTATGTTAGATAAAAGCATATTCATTTTACTTATCTATTTCCGATGTCTTTCAGGTAATGTGAAAATAATTATAAATATTTTATAAAGTTGGATTGAAAATGTGAAAAAAAACATTTTATATTTTCTACGTTCTTGAATGCATATTCTATTGCATAACAACAAACATGAAACTGTGGTTTCGAGAATTTATTAAAAATATAAAATTAATTTTTTTATAAACCTACTAAGAATGACTGATAAATGAGGACAATTTAACAGCAGAAATCGTTTGAACTGAACAGAAACTGGCATTTGACTTTTTGAGATGCATTACGCAAATTTTAAATACAATTTTTAAACACACTTCAGTTATTCAACGAAAAATCTCATTTTTGATTTTCTTTGCTTTTAGAGTTTCGGAATTAGAGGATAGAGGAAATTTAATTAATTAACAAAAATTTTAGAGCTAACAATTCCATTATAATCATTTGAACTGAAAACTGAGTACGTGAAAAAAAATGGTTTATTGAATCGAAAATGAAAAATGTTCCATTAAAAAAGTTTTTTTTTTTTGCTCTTAGATCTGGAGAAATAATTAAGATTAATTTCAATAAATGTATCTTAAGAGCTGACTTTCTAAGCACATTCAAACCTGAACTTAAGGGAAGTTGGATATCATATTTAATTGATTTTGAATTGAAGTTTATAAAATGTTCTTAGTAATACGATATTTTTTTATTTTTAATTGTTTTACAAAAAAACCAAAAAATTGTTATTATTGATAAAAATGCTTACATTTGACATGTTCGTTTTAAAAATGAGCCTGTTTAATAAATGTTGTAAAATAACAATAATGCTTTTCCTTTGATCTCTTTTTTAAAACAAAAGTTTTAATGTGAACATTTATGTGTAGTTTAATGAAAAAATAGGAACCATTTATATAAATTTTGTCTTCTTGTATATGTATAAAGGATAAAAGCGACTCTCTCACTCATTCACTCATCTCGAGATCTCCCAAACTACGAGACGCATCCAGAAAGTAAGTTTCCCGATGTTTTCCCCTTTAAAGTAAACGTAATTAGCCGTGTCAATTGCGCATGCATAACAGATCTATGACGTATCAATCATATGCCAGCCGGACAGGTCCCGCTTCGTGCCAGTAGCGTGGTAGCAGTAGTCCGAAATGAAAAATCTTATTCTTTCTCCCGCCGCCTGTGACGTTCGGTCGGTGATAAAGTTCTTGAATGCATAAGGCATCACGCCTATTGAAATTAATTGTCAGCTTTGTCAGGTCTATGGGCTGAACATCAGGAGTAAGCAGATGGTACATCGCTAGTGTAAGCAGTTTTCAGAGTCATCAAAATGTCCATGATGAAGAACGCAGTGGGCGACCGTCCCTCATCAATGTTGATCTTGTTGACCTTGAGGGGCAGCACGTGATGGAGAACCGTCGCTTCAGAATTACAGAGCTGAACAGCCAATTTCCGCAGATACCGCGATCGTTTTTGCATGCGACAGTCACTAAGCACCTGCTGTTCAAAAAATAGTTTAAAAAAATCAAAAAGTTGAAGACATCTGCGAAACGCTGGTTCCATTTACAGGCGGCAGAGTTCTACCACAGAGTGATACAAAAGTTGATCCCACGACTTGACAAATGTCTCAACAGAGCTG
This sequence comes from Trichonephila clavipes, assembly GCA_019973935.1. NCBI lineage: Eukaryota > Metazoa > Arthropoda > Arachnida > Araneae > Nephilidae > Trichonephila > Trichonephila clavipes. The sequence continues at coordinate 391,981 of BMAU01000949.1, forward strand.
ACACAGAGCTGACAAGTACAACAGAGCTGAAACATTGTTGTAATTGTTGCCAATAAATATGTTCCTGAAAGTGTGAATTCTTTAAAAAAAAATAGGGAAAATTTGTAAGGCACCCGATTGGGGGGGGGAACACCACTTCTGCATTATCCTAGCGACCTAGATCTGTGGGAAGGAATGAAGAAGCAATCATATCGCTTATCTTAATATATCTTTATTAAGATCTTAATTTAAACAATATACAATAATTATATTCAATTCTAGTGAATCTGGAGTGAAACAACACTATTCGTATTACCAAATAATCGCGTCTAATCTCTATATCTAATTCTACCGACTATTTCTAACTTCAGTAACTACACAGCTCTTAATAACTTGAATTAACAGTTTTATCGCTATATCTTGAGTAAACAGCAATTCGTTTGATTCTAGCTGGCGTGGCTTTTGTCCTTGTGGATTAGTATCCACCTTCAACTTGATCGTACAGGCACGGATAGTTTAAATCTTGATTTCGGGATTTTCTCTAACTTTAACTTAAGCACTGGCAAAATATAGGCCTCGTATATCCACTTCTCGTAGCCACCCCGTGTACGCTAAACCTCTACTATTTATAAGATTCCTAATTTGAATATTCATGCTTCTCTTCTCAAGTTGGTTGGAAAGAATTGCCATTCTGACCCCAAAGAAACCCTAGAGGATAATTAGTTGAAATCACGATGAGCCGGTCGCCACTTACCTTCTGGATGCGACTGGTATTACTCCTAAACATGTGAAATTTGCTTAGCATTTTTCTTTTGTTGAATACATATCCATCTAGAACGAGTTTTGCAGAGATCGACTCACAAGTGTAGTTACAGCTGTTTTGGATAAATTTATATATATTTTTAAAAAATCAATAAAAAAGTTCTCAAAGCCTAATTGAAAAATTTCCATCAATGATTATTCTGCCAAAATTAGAGGATTAAATACAAAATAAATAATAATTATGTGTATTGAAATACGTAAGATGAAGTTGAGAAGAGCATGAATGTGCTTTTCTAAAATATTCGAGAAGTACGAAAAGCAAAATTCTTAAAGGTCAGTGTTGAGGTATCAAATCCGGCTTAGGCAATTGAAATTGGATTAATCGTTTCTGGATGGACGATCTTCCACTCTGATGGAAAGCTTCCTTCAATGGAAAAGAGAAAAAATAGTAAAGGAAATCCTGCGCAACTGAAATCACACTGCAAAGGAAAGTAGAATAAAAAAAATATTTTATTTAGAAAAGAAGAAACAGAGAGAGAGAGAGAGAGAGAGAGATTTTTATTATTATTATTGCCACAGGAATCCTAGAAGATTAGAAAAATCTCCAGGTATTTAGGAACTCAGAAAAAATGAAAAAGTATTTTTAACCGAAGCTATGAAAAGAATTTTGGAAAAAAAAACCCCTAGAGAGAGAAATTATTTTGCTAGATAAATATTTCAGAAGTATGAATTGTGATTTTATTGAAAATAACGTAATCTAATACTTTTATTTTCCCTTTTTTTATTGATCCTCTTTGTGTGTGTGTGTGTGTATGTGTGTGAATATATAAATTACTATATAAAAATGAAAAATTTAACTCTATTATTCGTTTATTTAAAACTCAAAATATAAAAGATAAAACTTATTTCCTTTGTTATTCTTTGTTATTTCTTTCTTTCATGTTTTTTATCTTTTTGTAATAAATAGAAAAGTAACAAATTAATGTAAGTAAGAAAACATACGTCATTAACTATATATTTTTAGTTTTTTTATAAAATACCAAACATCTTTATTCAAAAAATATTTTTTAGTCTAAAACATAAATAAATAATTTAAACTAATATGAAATTATAGTTTAATAAAAAAACTCAAAATAAGTGAAAAACAAAAGCATAAAGTTAGTTATTGTTTGTATAATCTATTGTTGAATTTCCATCATATTGCGTTGTGTAATCAGTATTACGTAAAAATTTATTTCAGAAGTAGATAAAAATAATCTTTTATTACACGCACAATAAATGCATTCATTAAAATGATTGTATTTTGGAATATAATTTGTGCCGCTTTTTATTTTTCTTAGAATAATTACTTTAATAAATGGAAGAAATTTAACATTAAATATATATTAATGAATGTATAATTTGAAATACGAGTACATTTCATAGAATTAATCAAGGTAAGCATTTATGATTAATATTTATAGATCTATTCTATGAAGTAAACTTTTTTTCGACATTTTACTTTTGTTCTCAACTCGATGTAAGTAAAATAATTACATCACAGACAATTAAATGCAAACGATTTCTAATATTTGCTGGAAATATTTTTTATGAATTAATCAGAACACAATATATTTTTTTTAAATTTTAGATAAAAGGATTATATTGTTTCCGAGATAACAATAATTTAATCGTGGTATTTTAGAAAAAATAAATTATTCGAACAAATCATGCTGTAAAAAAACTGGCATATATTCGTATAATAGGATTCTACCTGATTGATATTAAATTTGAACAAGTATTATTGAGACATATTATCTTGTCTGATATAAAAAGCCATAAGAATTAATTTTTATGGCAGAGCTTAAACATGAGGCAATTATTATTTTGTTTATTAGATTGATGTTGTTTCATATTTTTTGAAGCTCCATTCAGGAATCTGGGAATTTTTTAGTTTAAATTAAAGTTTAAACATGTTTTTTGAAGCAATTTATTATGCAAATGATGAAAAAATGCATCTTATTTAATGTTTCTTGAGTTTCAATGTATTCTTTATAAGACAAAAAGGATACAGTTATTGTTTTATTTAAAAGAATGTTAGCATTAGAAATATAGTCCTTAGAAAGTTTTCAAATATTCTCTAAAAATGAAAATTATTTTCAAGATAAAAACATGTATGAATTTCTTAATATAGAATTCGACTTAATCGGAGTCATAATACAGGACTTTTATAAATGATTCATTTTCTTTTGAAAAAGCTATATTTTTAAAAGTGTTACATGTACACATGTGAATGATATATGAAAGATATTTAAAAAGGGTCACAAAAACTCATTAAGAGTCTGGGGAACGGAAAATCCACGTCCAACCATGACACCTGGAACAGATTCGTCAAAGATGAATGTTTTCAGAAAAGTGTCACAAACAAACATGCATGTACCGTGTTCCTTCATTGAGAAAATTGTGAACGGTAAATGTTGCCTGGATATGTTTCAGTTGTGGTTGCTACCTGAACTCAACACTAACTTCAGAGAATTTGTTTCCCAAAAAGATACTCCCCTCCCTCTCATTGACACGTCCCAATAAGTGACGACCTAAGCGATGAACGTAAATATTGCTGGATTAACTTTCTTTGTTCAATGGCCTTTTAGATCGCCGGATTTAACTCTTTGTGACTTCTTCTTGTTAGGTTACATTAAGAACCTTATTTACGTATAACCACTAATGCAGTAAAGAAATTTGCATTTTTTAACACTTTCTATATAACATATGTACTTAATTTAGTTTTCTAGTTTTTTTAATTATTAAAAAGATATACGGAACAACAATTGTAGCAAAACTTTTCAATTTTATTTAATTTATGTGTGTGTGTGTCAATTTCTTTTTAGTTCTTCTGTTATTTTTTTTGGCATCTGTTTTATCTTTTTTACCAATTTCTTGGGGTGATTACCCACTATTGTTAACAAAAGCTCAGACAAAATGCAGTAAACCAAATTTAAATACATAATCTATGCAATCTTTGGTAATTTCAGTTTGAGCTTAAATAAAATGGAATGTATAAAACTTAAGGGGAAAACTGAATGTTATTTGAAATCACTATGCAAATAAAAAATATATAAATAGACATTTTTATTTTAAAATTATCATTTCAATCCATTTCCATTTAGTATACAAGTACTTCTGTTCATGTACTAGTATCTGCATTCTTCAACTGATAAATGAATTTCCTCCATTAAAATCACATTAGTTAGATGTGTTAAAATAGAGGCAAAACTGTGTAAAGATAACCATGTAGCTCTTGAAATGCGGATGGCTGTATAACTGAACCGTACTAAACTAGTTCCCGTTACTAACTTGGATAATATAGATTTCTATTTCAAGGGTTCTCACTTCATATGCAAACCATTTTATCCAAAACTGAAGAGAAGTTGTTTCAAATACTAACGCAATGGACTCATTGAAAAAATTTCGTTTTCAATGAGTCAATTTCATTTTCAATTGGGATTCAAATATTCTCTCATTTGATAAAACCTACAGCCGAATTTTTTCTTAGCTGTAGGGTCTGATTTCTACTTTTTCAGATGTTCATTAACACTTACTCCGTCGATTTTCCGCCGTTCTATCTCCCTTCAGCTTTGGGTTTATTTGCTTCCTCCAGGACACGCTCTTTTGTTTTTGTTTTGAAAAGCATGTATTGGAAGAAGCATTTTATATTCAGAAACGTGAGTTTAGTATAGTTTTTGTCATTAAACCCTAATTAACTAACCAAAATGATAAATCCCAACTAATACTATATAATAAATAATTAGCTTATCAAAATAAGTATCAAATGAGAAAAAATATTTTCCTCAAAAATATCAGAATAATTGTTTTAGGAATCACTTATCTTACCCGCTATTAGAATTCGAAATCCTCAAACTGACACCATTTCACACTTGAAACAATATGCTAATTCTAGTGAAGTATTGCATTTGAATCTCTGTCATTCAGTCTATTGCTGTCATTTTATAGAAAAAGAAACAACTATACTTTAGAACGCAATAAAGGGGTTGGGACGTTGCAATCAGTGCGAAATTCAGATGCACATGCAGTGTGTCCGTAACGTTGAGGAATAGATAGAGATGAACTGACAGGGAGAGAGAGAGAGCGCGTTCAGAATGGGAGGGGGGCTAAGACAGTGTTTCTCAAACTTTCAATATTTGCTACTAAATTTTTAGTCTTAACTTTCATCACGCCTCCCCCTTCTCTTACAATAACAATGTACTGAATGCAATAATAATGCACATTTACGTTTAAGCTACAATACGAATTTAATTATAAACCATACAAGTTATCAAGATAAGTATAAAGGTATCCGACTACGTTCGGAACCGTAACTTTGCAAAAGCGTATAAATGAATAATATTTATGATATTTAGTGTCACTTAGATTTGAAAAAATGTATATAAAAATATTATAACAATAAAAATTATTTAAGTACAATATTTTGGCAAAAAATTAACATAGAATGAGCCATATTCAAAACGTTCTCCTTCTTTGAAAAATGCCTCTATTATAATAATATTTTGTCTGTATGCAGCTCAGACCTCTGTACAGAGGCTGAAATAAAATTTGTGAACTGTATTCCTTAGAAGTGGATTTATCCATATTTTACTACAGCAGAGGGGAGAAATTTAACAACAAAAAAAAACGCCAATAATTATTCCAAATGGTAGTGACGTGATATATTTATATCAACCCAGGTTCCATAATTCCACATCACATCATGACCAAAATTAAAGAAGACAAGAATCATCAATTACAGAACTAACTTTAACGTTTAAGATAAATTTATTTTAATCACACTTAAAAAATGATTTAGGTTTTACAAAACGAGAAGATCAATAAAAATAAAACTTAGCTTGAGAGAGAGAGAGGAAGTGAAGATGAGGGGGGAGCGGACATGTTGGTTGCTCAGTCCAAGTAGTCAAAACTTTCTGCAATTCTGGGTGAGGTTCTCTCTTCTAAATTCGAGAGTGTTCCCTTTTAATCCCGCACCTCATCACTTAAAATCCTGGTGCTGAACTCTTTGCCCCCTCCTGTATTATTTCTCTGATTGGTGAGAGACCAGGCGCAGTATTACACCACCTCAAAATTTATGCGTTCACTGAACTCCAGTGACGCGGGAAACTTTTTGACATTCCCCACCAGAAGAGTTTCACCACATCCGGTCAAGAGAGACTCGTATAAAAATCTGTAATTGCTGAGGAGTGATTTCTTAAAACAGAAACAGTTCTGGCCTCCCATCAGTAGTAACTCCGAAAATAATGCGAGTTTTTCAAAAATCCTAGTTCAGACTTTCTGATGAAGTCTATATAAACAAAATATTATTATTTTAGAAGCATTATATATAAAAGAAGAACGTTTTGAAAAAAGGTTATTCGAAGTTAATATTTTGCCAAAATATTGTATTTAAATAATTTTTTTTGTCATAATGTCCTTAAACAATTTTATACATATATTCTAACCTAAGTGACACTAAATATCACGAAAATTATCAATTTATGCGCTTTCTTATAATCATGGTTCCGGCCGTAGTCGGATACTTTAAATTTAGTATATGATAAGCCAATGGCATTCACTACCAATTACCAAACTTGTTTTAATTTAATATTGATAAATAAGTTATCAAATACATTTTTGCAGTACTGATACATTTAAAAGTATATTATATCAGTGTGAATGTGTATTTTATTTTTTATTATGTCAGAATGTATTTTATTTTACTCCTATTTAGTTAATTGATAATTTTTTAAATACTTTATTTTTGACTTTTTAATATGTTCGAGCCCCCCATAGGGTTGTTAGGCCCCCTAGGCACACGAGCCCCACACTTTAAGAAACAATGGTCTAAAGGTTAAACATTGGTATCAGTTTCACTTTAATTTATGTTTTCATGAACTTAAATGTATAAAAATAGCACTCATGAATCACCCTTGCCTCATTAGGCACGGATATCCAGCACATTGTTTTCCGAAAGAAATTTGTTTTTACTTGGGTGATTCATACGATTTTCATCCAGAACCCTCATTTTTTGTGATTGTAATTCAGAATATTATCTTTTGAAATTGGATTTAACTCTATCATCAAATAATTATTCGTGAACAAAGCACAAGTAGCTTAACCTTTTGAAAAAACCAAAGTTACTTATCGGGTTTTATTCAGAATGCTTTTTTTTCTAAGAGTTTTCTTACTTTTTTCAAAAATAACAAATTTGGCAAGAAAAGTATTTGTACGTTACTTTTAAAAATATATTTACATTTATTTCCAAGTAATAAAATTGATTTTTATAGTCTTAAATGCGAATATTAATTTTTTTCAATTAGGACTACGTCCTCCTGTTGGTGTGGTGTGGTAGTTAGGAGAGGGGGTACCAGCTCAAGTGTTGTCCACGTCACTTGACCATGGTTCAAAATTACGTGATGCGTCGCCAAAATCCCTCGTTTAGCTGAACAGTGCGACGTTCATATTCAATCAATTCAACTAGGACTAAAAATTTTTATAATGAATGTCCATAATGTAAAAAAGATAATAAAAGCCAATAAATTAAATTCATTAATTTTGTCTTAATTATTTTCTTATATTCAATTAAATATTCATTAACTTTTAATAAATTATTAAGTGTAGTTTAGCTATCTATAAAGTATTATAAACAATTTTTATACATTTGGGAGGAGATTAGTATTATTGTTATTAGTATTTATTATACTACTACACGGCTTATCTGGTAACTAAAAAATGTTTAGGGTAACATTCGCCTAAAATATCTTTTTTCCAAAACAAAACTTTTTTTTACATGAAAATAGTTTCTAAGTGGAAACTATTTTTCTACAAAGTTACCACCACTGTTCAGTCATTTTTCATGTAAAGAAACCAACTTATCTATACCCTCTTCAAAGAAAGATGCCGCCAGTGAATTAGCAGTTGTTGAAATTTATGAAAACTTATTAAAAACCAAATCTTATTGTGAACAAAAAGCTATGAACTACATGTTTTGAAATGAAATTTGGTGTGCACATCATCGAATTGTCGAACCCACTTTCTCACCATTTCATCTATCATTAATTTTTCATTATAATTCTATACAAGTTGACCATGAATTTGAGCTTGTAATGCCCTGGAGGGCGTTAGTGTTTGGGGGTTCACAAACAAAAATCAACCATGATAGTTTTAACACAATTTTATTACTACTTTTACTTAATCTACAAACACAGTTAAAGAGAGGAAATGCACTCAACATTAAACCAAGAAGAGCAATCTCACATAAGATTAATTCAAATACCATACAAATAAAAACTCTTATCTGAATACTGGAGCTTTCTTGACTCCTACGTTTGAATTCTCTTTAGATAACTTGCTTATAACTATACGACCTCCGATCGAAATATTATTCACAATTCAATCTCAGCTTTCAACCATCAAGTATCAACCCCATTGACTATCCACGTTTACCCTAATGCAAACATATAAATAGAATTACTCATTTAATTAAATATCATCCTCTTCACCGAGAAAGGTTTTCAACTGAACTCGCAGTTAAAGAGAATATTTTTACCCAAGAGGATAAGTGGAATATTTGTGGATATACCCCTTACAAACTGGGTTAACATTCTTTGCGTTCAAAATCAGGTTACGGAAGAAATTTCAAAATCAGCGGGAACGACAATCGTCTTAAACATTTTGAACGTTGACTAATACGTGCAAAAACAGCACAATCCGGCAGTGATATTGTCACTGAACTGATAATTAACCAAATACTTGTTTGCGGAATAAAATGGAACTCAGGGACATATCTGGCATTATTATATTAATAATACACTGCTGGCCACTGTAAATACAAAACCAGGAAAGACAAGAGAGAGCACAACAAAATTTATTTTGTAGATAACATGTTGACCAAGGATCAAATGATTAAATTTATAGACTTCTGTGAAGTGAGATTTTTGCTAGAATCAGTAGCCAGAGGTGCCGTCATTGTTGGAGATCACCGCTGCCACACACCTCGGCATTGATTCAAACATACTTTGGATGTGTCCTTGGGGTACAGCAGACCAAGCAGCTTCCACATGTTGTCAAAGTTGATTTGGTGTGGCAGCTGGGTGTGTAATCTACGTCAATCGTTGAGCAACCATGGACCACATGTTTTCTATCTGTAAAAGATCCGGATAGACATCCGGCCAGAGAAGCAATTCAATCTGGTGATTGACGAAGAACCTTTGGACAATGCGTGTCACGTTTGGTCACGCATTATCCTGTTGAGATATGGCTGTGGCCACGAACTGAAAGTAAGGAAGGACATCTCGTTCCAGCACCTCGGATATGTAGCACTGGATGTTTAAAGTACCGGCAATGCGTACTAAAGCAGTGCGAGAGTGATATCCAATACCGCCCCATACCATAATACCCGGCGCAGGACCAGTGCGGCGGTGTAGAAAGCAGCTGTTCAGCATCCTCTCTCCACGGTGCCTCCAGACTCGAATCTGACCATCCTGGTGATGCAGAAAGATGCGTGACTCGTCAGTAAAGATAGCTTCATTCCATTCTGCCACCCTCATCCTTCTTTCATCGCCCCATTGGCGGAGGAGACGTCTGTGGTTCTGCATCAAGGGTAGAACAAGCAATGGACGTCTTGCGGACACACCACTCTGCTGTAAACGGCGTCGAATGGTACGCGCAGACACAGAATGATGCGTTACAGACTCATTGTGCTGTGCTACGGTTCGTGATGTAAATGAGTGATCCGTCACCGTCATGCACACAATTTACCTGTCCTCACGTGACGTGGTGCACTGTGGTGAATGTGATCGACCACGTTGGTCCGTCGTACAGGCCTGCATCCAATGGTCACATATCCGCATTACAGTTGTTTGGTTTCGTCCAATACGACTACCGATTTCCCTGAAACATAATCCACAATCTCGGTATAGGCCACTATCTTTCCTCTGTCGAATTCGGATACTTGATCAAAAGCTGATCGCTGTTTTCTATGAGTCATATCTAATCGTTTTTTGAAAAAAACCACAAAAAAAACCAAAATTGCCGAATTTGAAATCGTTGAAATCTCCAAGCCTTAAATAGCGTTTTGAGACGGCGCCACAGGCGCGCGTGATGCGTGTCTGCGCTGAAATTCTAATCATTTGCATATCTCACCTCCGCTAATGCATGTTGTAAAATTCATGTTATTTATATGCTTCCTTCAGGGTGTTGCATTTACGGTGGTCAGCAGTGTAGCATGGGTTCCCATATTTTGATAGTATCCTATCAAACTGTTGTTTAGGCTTAAAGTAACTAGAAGGCTTTACAGAATGACACAGGAAGAGTAATAGCTTAAAAATTACCGCAAAATAAACTAAGAAGATTGTAATTAATTAATAGTTGAATTATAAGAATTATGTTACAATTTTTAATTAAGCGCCATGAGGTAGTAATTTTACAAAGTATGTATTTAATTGCTGTTTAATACATATAGTATATTTCAAAAATGTTTAGCATATTTTATCTAATAGTTCCAACCTAAAATTGTCCTTTAAACATAAAATAAAACTGGTTTAAGGAAAGTTGCAATTTTAATATTCGTTGGATATTGTTTCATGGCATGGACAAAAACGCTTGAAATAAATAAATTTGAATGCGGAAAGGGAATATACATAAATATTATTATTGAAATGATCTCTAAATTAGCGTTACAGCTTTGATGAATTATTCCTATTCATAACAACATATTGCTTTTAAAATTTATAATTTCCTTTTTCATGTTACCGATTTGTGATTTTCATTTCGGTGGTTCAGTGTTCGAAACATAGCACAAATAATAAATTCAAAATAAAATAAACCGTTTAAATAAACCATAAACGTTTAATTTAAAGGAGGGTGTAACAAACAAGAAAGCATTTTTATAAGTAAAAATATTTCATAATATCTTTGTAATCTAAATCTAAATTTATAAATAAAATTAATAGCTTTTTCTATCACTTGTCAAAACACATATCAATTCGAATTCTATTAGTTAGCTGCCAAATTCTCACATCGAGATTCATTACAATAGAAAGCCAACTTTTGCATTTAATCTTATAACACCGAACGATTAAATATTAAGAAATAAAATATATTTTAAGAAAATTAGAGTTATATAAATTATTAAATTAAACCAGACGATAAAATTATGGAAAAGAGAATAATTTTCAACGTTAATAGATATATTAAAAATAATTTCAAATAACATGGTCCATATGTATTACATATTTTATTCGAATCTAAATTAACCGTGCAGTTTCTTTTTTAATTCACATTTATTATTTTCACCTGTATGTAATGGAATCCTAGAACTCGATTTTTACCCGCGCTTTAAAAGTTCAGATTAATTCGAATTTCTCCACACTTGTCAAGAGTTTAATGACACAACGATAATTTATTAATTTTGTTCCATTGTCCTAATCAGGATCATCAGGATTAAAGATTTCCCATTTCGAGATTAGGTGAATAACTCCACATCGCATTTCAAGACTTGGCTACTAATCCCAGTACTGAAATACTGATGGTTAATAAAAATACAACAAACAAAAAAGATTAATTCATCAATGATTAAATGATAATTTAAAATCTAATAAAAAACACTTTTATATTTAATTGAGCTGAAAAGTTAAAAATAATTCTTAATATAAGAATAAAATGATAAACGAGAAATTAAATGTCATTGTAATACAAGCGTGGGGTGCTCGATATCATTAGTTATAATTTCTTACTAATTCTATTCTAAAATGCTGAGTTAGTGAAAAAATGTAGCACAAAGCACCTTTTTCGTTTAAACCAAACTGACATTCATTTTCTCGTTAATAATTTTATTCTTATATTAAGAATTAATTTTTACTTTACAGTTCCATTAAAAAAACTATAAAAGCGTGTTTCTTAGGTTTTTTTTTTTAAATAATTCATATATTTTATTATATATGTATTAATCTCAAGTCCAGATAACGGGGAAAAATCGGTAGTAAACTGCCAAATAATGTGAGCTATCGCTGTTTTCAGTTGCGTTTCCCACACATATGATTTGTAGAAATATTTCATTGTGTTCTAAGTACACAGTTTATTTCAATAATCATGCTAATGTAATAGATATAATGCAGATAGCTGAAAACACAGAAACACATTTTTTTTACCTAATCTTGCTAAATTTCTAAGTACAATTAACTTACAGTGGATTGGCATTTGAACTCAAAGCTAAAGAATATTTTGTTAAAGTAAAATTTTAAATTTCAAAAATATTCTAAAATAAAACTAATAGTTATCAAAAATGATCAAAGTAATTATCAATAAAAGTGTCTAACTATTATAAACTTTGAATTGGAGAGCAATAGATATAGGAAACAATAGATATAGCTTAAGAATTCTTAAAGTCCATGGTATACGTACTAATATCTATAAAGGCTAAGCACATAAAAGCAAGATATGTCTCCAAACTTGAAGTAAAATTCGTCTTCTATTTTTAATTAGATAAACATGCATGCCATTTTCCCAAGAAAAAAAGTATTGAGAAAATTGCTTGCCATTTAAGGCTCTTAAAGTCTCTTTTAGTTGCTTACGTGTCCCATATTTTCCACAAAAGTTTTATAAATTGTAACATATTTCGGAAAAAAGTCACATAAAAATAGTTTAATTCTCTCCCTACTCAGTACTTTTTTTGGCACAGAATCCATTTTTTATTCAAATCATTGCCGAGAAAAGCTAACTATGCCTACTCTGAAGGAAAACAGTTTAACATTTTCGTCTTGTAATTGCAACTGTTTCTTTTCCCTGATAAAGAAACAAATGGAAGTTTCTGTATCTACTTAACTCCGTTACTTCTCTTTTTCTTCGAAAGGCATAACAAAGGTCAACAAAATAAAATAAAGGCATGTCCAATAGCACACAGTTAGTTCTTCAATTGTATTAATAACATTAATATCACACCCTATTACAACAACAAAAACATACTAATATGTATTAGAAAAATTAGCAATGAATTTTATTTTTATTCAAGACTGATAAAATAATCATCACAAATATAACACGATGCTTACAGATGTAAAGCAAAAGAAATAAAATAAGATACATAGAATAAAGGAAAAATAGCAAAACAACAAAAGCAAATGTTGCAAAGATAACCAAGAACGTACAAAATTAAAACATTAAGTAATAAAATCAAAACAAAGAAGAGTTCTAATACCACAGAATATTACAAAATCAAATCTATACAGTTACAAAAAAATATGAATGAAGCTTTACTTGAAACAGGATGAAAAATATTCGAAGACCAGTTGATTTTAAGTGCACGAAGTTCAGCCTTCAGGCGCTTTCTTTCTTAAATTTTCAGCAACAAATGATAAGATGTTGAACATTTTGCTCACCACCATCATTCCAGTCACAAAGTTTGCAAGGGCACAGGTTAAATCTGTGGACTTACACTTTAAAAATACCATAACCAATAAAGAATTACGTGATTTCCAAATTTGTAAAACAGTGATTACAAGACAGTCTGTGCTTAGTGGTAGAACCTGTTTTTTTTCGTCTGGAAAGGGTGAGCTGACTGCGAGTACTGAGAGTTCCAAAGAGACACAATATTTTCTTTCGTCGCTTTTCTCGTGAAACCATTTTAGAACATGAACTGATATTTTCTTGAGACAAGAAATCAAACCTGTCCTTTCCAAAAACTCCAGCATAGGCACCAACAAAAGAAAAAGACACAATTATGTTTGTCTCCTAAAGATTTTGGGGTATTTCTCGAATATCGGTAAAAATAACATTGCAAAACGAAACATTTTGTAGTTTTTTAGGAAGAAAGGAAATCCATACAGATCAAATATTTAAAATCACATTTAGGCTGCAAGATCGATTGTATAGTATGTTTAATACTTAAAAGTTCATGAGCATATGAAGATAAACATTAGAGTATTTTTAAAAGTATTTACATTATTTTCAATTTGTAAATATTCACAAAGAGAAGTTTGATGAAAAAAAAAAAAAAAAACTACAATCATAATCTACAACTACACTGCTGGACAATTGCTAAGGACGGATCACAAATTGTTATGTAGCATAACATTAAGCGAGACATGAGGCCTAGTAGGATAAAATATAGTTGCCACACTGTTCAGACATTAGAATAAAGAATATTTATTGTTCTGGAAAGTACAAAAGCTGTGAAACATCTGAAAGAAAAAAAATGTTCATTTGATCTGCGTACGGAGAAATGGAACAATGCATCTAAAAGTCAGCAGGCACCTTAAAGAAAGGTATCAGTACGGGATATGTCCACCGTGGAGTGTGATGCAACATTCCACACGTCGTACCATACTTTGCACAACATTATCCAGCAGCTGTTGAGGCAATTTATCCCATTCCTCTGTGAGTACACGGATGAAGGTGTTCTTGTTTGTCGGAGGATAGTTTCGACCAGCAGCTTGCCTCCCCAAAGCATCCCACACATTTTCAATAGGGTTTAGATCTAGAGAACGCGCTGGCCATACAAAACATTGAATACCCTCGCTGTCTAGACAATCCTGAACAGCGAGTGTTCGATGACATGTTGCGTTGTCGTCCATAAAAACAAATTTACAACCGACAGCACCACGGAAAAGACGAACATAAGGAAATAGAACTTCATCAATGTATCGTTGGCTCGTCATAGTCCCATTCGCAACCACATGTAGGCGCGTGCCGCCATTGATCATGATGCCGGCCCACACCAGGATTCTGCATGTCGGATATCGGTCATTTTCCTGAATATTTTCTGGACGATAAGCAGTACCACTCTCGCGCCAGATCAGTTGGCGTCTACAATTCGATGACAGACTGAACCTACTCTCATCTGAGAAAAGTACGCATGCCCAGTCCTGTTCAGTCCAATTGTGATGCTCACGACACCATTGCAAACGGGCATGCTGTCTGGTCAATGGGACACACACAACAGGTCTGCGTGCGTATAGTCCTCCTCCCCTCAAACGTCTGGCAACAGTGTTTCGAGAGATCTGCTTTCCTGAGGCAGCAAGAAACTGATTTGCCACCTGCTGAGCTGAGGTGCGCCTGTTCCTTTTTTGCTGATAGGACGATATATCTGTCTTCTGCAGGCGTCGTACTTCTAACACGACCTCCCCGTGCCGTCTACTACACATTCCAGTAGTTTTAAATGACTTCCACAGCCGTGAAACAACGCTGTGAGCGATGTCGAACTCCCTGGCAACATCTGTTATTTTTCGCCCTTCTTCGATCTTTCCAATAATTCGGCCACGCATAAAATCATCTATGTGATGTCGGGAAAACATGCCAAATATTTTAAGTTCGTCTATTAAATCTTTCCTGTAAAACTTTGACTTGAAACAACAACTGTCCACACGCGTCAAAACCTAAAACCTTTAAAGCTCTTATGAACGCTATCACGTGATGAACAGACGTGGAAAAAAAATTTGCATACTCATACTTCTTCTTACTAATATCCTGCACTTATTCTAATTTTCCACATTTTGCTTCCTTTCATTTTGTGGTTGCTATGGATGATAGTGTTATCCGTCCTTAGCAATTGTCCAGCAGTGTATAATATAAATACAATGAAAACAAATTTTAAATGAGAAGGATTGATGTACCATTTTGTGAAGATCTTTATATTATTATAAAATGCTATATTTTATATTAATTTAAAAACATCATATTTAAATCATTAGTAGAGTAAAATATTTATAAGAATATTAAACATCGCAGCTGATGTAATGAAATGACCGAGCAAAAAGATATATAATGGGAGTTTAATTTCAGTAATATTTGTAAAAATTCTATTAAATCAATGTTTATTCAAAAAATGGTACTGATTCATAAAAAAATCCACAAAGTAGATTCTTAATATTATTTAAGAAAACTTATGATAATCATTTAATTTGTGAAAATCAGACCGCATTCATTTTAAATCAAGGTGTTGATTTATTACTAGTTTCAGTCATATTACCTGAATCTTTCAAGAAATTATATATATATTTAGGATATTTGAAATCTCTTTTCATACCAAAACAGAACATTAAACCAAATTTATTCATGAAAGAGAAAGTGAAAATCTGAGAATAGAGAAACCGAAGATTCCTAAGCAAACATTTTCAGAAAAGCACTTGTAATGAAAGGAACAAAACAATGGAATAGTTTTAAGAAAAAATACTTATTTGGAAAATTCTGTGAGGGAATATTTTTTTATTTCTTTTATCAACTGAAATTGAAACAATAAGCTCGTGAATACACCCACGGCGTAATTTAAAACAGTTTAACACAACATCAAAATTTTTAAGTTCAAGATATGTGTAATCAAAACGTAAAGAATATGAAAATGCTTTAGTAAATGTGTGAGTAAAATTACAGATATTTCTTCAGTAATGTGAAATTTCTTTCTAAATTGCTTCGAGCAAGAAAACACAGTACTTTTACTTTCCGGTGCGATTTGTATATGATATATATATAAGTAGGAAGTATGAAAAGACAATATTAAAATGTTAAATCTCGAGTTATATAAGTGAAATATACAAATCTTAAACTAAAATCAAAAATATAAGGATACAGAACCGATACAAACAGGTAATTAAGAAACAGATAATTAATATAACGTCATTGTTTAAAATAAAATTTAAAATTTATTTTGAATTTAAAATTTATTATTTATTTTTGATGTACATGTCAGTAGTTTTGCATACAATATAACAATTATCAAACGAAATATAAATGAAAATTAGGGCGCTAATGTGATCCCGAAGTGTAACGCTCCAAGGTGTTATTTATGTTCGCCAAAGCGCGGGTGGTAGCATTGCAATATGTTTACCTATATGTTTTTATCATATGACAATGTGGTTCTGAGTGCCATGGGGATGACTTATGGTATGGTTAATTTTTATTGTTTTTTTTCATGGTAATTGTATTAACTTCAAATGATTTTCCGTCGATTTCTTTAAGACTTTAAAATCATTCTCATTGCAAGCATCCTAAGTCTTCTGTTGTATTTTATGCTATTTTTGAATATGGACGGTTCTAATATTTTTGGTCAGTACTAGTTTATTTTTTTTAAAGAATATGAGGGTTGGGCTTTTAATTAATGCACAATTCCACTTTATTTTACCTTTAAATAATACATTTTTAAACGTTCCTTGTTCGAGGAAGTTCCAGTTTCTGGAATACTGCAAGATATCAAGATTTATTAAGTGATATTATTTATTAATTGATTTTAATATATATATTATGTAATTATTTGAAGCCCAGTGGCTGAGTGGTTAGTGCATCACACTTCCACACCACAAGTTCCAGGTTGAAACCCGGGCTGGGCAAGATTGACTCAGCCTTTCATCCCTTCAGTGGGTCGATAAAAGGAGTATCAAGCTTGCTTGGGAACTTAACACTGAGGGTTTTCGCGTCACACTGGCTACCTGACCGGAGGCATCTGCTTATGCACTTCAAGGCCCATGGTCGCGTATACTGAGTTGGGCACAGTAGGCATTTGCCCTCACTGGGTGTCACGCCACTGAGTTAAGTTATGTAACATTTTATGTATAATATAATATAATATAAATAAATAAATATATATATATATATATATATATATATATATATATATAATTCAATTATGTATATTACAAATATTATATCATATTGCTCACACGGTTATTTTTCTATATAATAATAATTATTTAAATATATGATTATTAATATACACAATTATTATTATTCTATATTATACTATATTATTATTATTATATATAATAAACTTTAGTATTTTTACCATGATTATTATTATACATAACAATTATTATTATATTATATTGATATTAATTATTGATTGATATAGGTTATTTTCAATTCATTCCCAGATTCTTTATTTGAAATATGTTTCAAAACAGTTCTTTAAAATTATTTTCCTGGTGATTTGTTACCGCTAGGTCGCTATCATGTATTCCATATCACTGGACAATAAGCGCTTTTTGGCACGATTCATTAATCGCGCCAAACAGAATTTGGCGAGTAGCACTCGTATATCAAATTAGTTGCAAAATATCAGGTAACAATACGTAAGTGGGTTACAGAAAAATGTAACGTCAAACATATTTAATTACAGATTTATATTAAATAATTTGTTATCATAATTGTGCTCATTTTTATTGTGTTATTTAATTATATAGTACTTTATTTCTTTTGTAACGTATTTTTCTTAAAAGAGCAAATGCCTCGTGTACTAATTGTGGATACATATTGTAATGTAAATAGAATTAGCAGACTGTGTAAAATTTTAAAAAAAAAATGTTTTAATGAAACTAAGAACTGAAATTAGTCGTTTGGAATAGATCATTAAAAATAGAATTTAGACAGAATAAGATTTTTTGCGTTAAGAAGTCACAAGAATAAAGTTTTAACATACCTCACTTTATTTCACGATTCAATTTGAATAAGAACATATTGCGAAAAAGTCAAAACAAAACAAATGTATTGCCAGATACTTCTCCAATTAACAGAAATGCCTGACAAATAAAAAAAATTAAATTCGCTGGGGAGGCTTCATTTCATGACCCAACACTCATTAATTAGTGCCATTGTATGATTAAAAGTAACCAAATATTACTGATAATTGAGATTTAACACTTACATAATTTTTGATCTAATTTATAAGAAAACAGTATTCGCGTTGTTTCGATTGTAATTTTTAACTATATGAAGTTCAAACTCAATACTGTTTAAGGAAAGCAAGTCAATAAAAACACTTTTAAATGAAAATAATAAAAAAAAAATTATTATATTCTACACACAATAAAATAGAATAATAATGAATCACAATCTATTAAGCATTACAAAATCAAAATATTATTTCTGAAATATTTTGCTGTAAGCTAGGTGTTCCAAATTTGTGATGCAACATCTACTACTATTAAAAAATAGTTTACCGCAAATACACCTCTCACAATATATTTCTATAATATACAACATATAATATAATGAAAATATTTATAATCACTCAAAAAACATTAAGATAGCATTTAAGTTAAGAATATAAATAGAATTGTTTTACTTTTGGGCATATTAAAGCAAATATTATTGTGTATATAATAATCACAATCACTTTGGGAAACAACAGCAACATAAGAGAAAGTGTTATCCGGTTGAATAACACCTTCTTGAATTTTTGTTAGGAATGGCAACACCAGCTGTTATTTTTTTCAATCTGATGAATGCATTTACAGTCAAGGTGCTTGAGGTATCGCCGAGTGTTCCTAATGTAGCAAGAAGTTTGTCCCTGGACTATAACTCTTGGAGGAGCAAATATCCTGCCATCATTGCCAACAAGACATAAATGACTTTCTTCGAGAACCCCACAGATCTTTACTGCGTTCTCCAATGAGCTCAAGCTTGACACCGCTGAATTCACAGGTGGCAGTGATTTGAAGTTATTGGTACGAACATTCTAGGGATGTGACTCAAAACGGTCCCTCGAACAATCGATTTGTAACAGTTTACTGTATATTTCGTAACAACGGAAGCTCTAATTTATGATGCAGGTGCATTAAAATTTGTAACTGCCATACTTATACTACAGTGATTTTGTTAATCAGTAATTACCTGTATGCGCCAGACCTTTTTTCTACACAAATTAACTTTAATAACCACTTTTACCAACGGTCATGTATAATGAATATACACCTGCAGAGTATTTCTGCAACATTGAGGGAAGAAAACTCCATCTCGTAGCCCTATCACATAACTTCAATCAAACTTAGTAAACTGCTAAAAATGTAAGATCATTCTTGACTCAAATCCAACTGGTAGCACCAATTGGGGCTGCGGCAGCCTAGTGGTCAAGGTATTGGATCATGGCAGGCATATCATGAGTTCGAGACCAGTACCACTAAAGACCCGCCGTATAGGGCAGTGATGCGCGTTAAACCTGTCGAGAGCTGAAACGTCCTCCCGTTGGTGTGGTGTGATAGTTAGGAGGAGGGCGCCAGCTCAGGTGTCGTCCACGTCACTTGATCATAGTTCGAAATTACGTGGTCCGTCGCCAAAAGCCCTTATGACGCTAAACAGTTGTGATGACCCCCCTAGGTCACACCTTGAACACAAAGATTAATTTGAGGCAAAGAACCACCAAGACACATTTTGAATAATAATATTATTTATTTTGTTATAATTTCCTCAAAAATCTCTGATAACATATAATACAATAATGCTACGTCGTTTAAAGGGATTTACCTTTACATTAAATTAAATTACTAAGAATACAATTAATTAATAATCTAGCTCAACTCAAGTAAGATTTACCGAAATAGGAGATCCGAGAAACACATGTATTCGAATTCTTAACTGTCATTAACTTTAACTAAGTAGCTCAAACTGACGCTTACTTTAAGCGTACGTGAATTATATTTACCGCTGGCTTATATTAGCTTTCTGGTACGTCTAGCAGCACGACGTCTTCACGAATCTAATCTCTTTGAATCTTCTAGTATATGCGTTTAACGTTACTGGCTTAATAGCTTACCATCATCTCTCTTGCTATCTCGCAACCCTCGAATACCATATCTAATTTAAATATTCCATACTTCTTTTTGGAGTTGATTGGAAATAAACGCGAATTTATATTCCCCAGAAAGACGCCTAAGAAGATTAGTGGAAAGATTCCGTACAGATTCGTCACACAGTGAGATGTTGATATTCACTCGCTTGCGAATTTTGTGCTATGAATGTTTAAAATAGTGTGAACAATTACATCTAGATGTGAAATACTTTTATATTAGTCTATGCTGTATTTATTTTAGTTAAAATTGTAATATTTGCAATAGCAAACGCCATTCCTTACATAATAACCGTGTTTCATTGGAAACTAGGTAAAATCTTGATGATAGAGCCAAGGCGGAATCAGTTTTGTCGTTCATTTTGGTGACTTAGCTACCCTGTTGGCGATGGATTATTTTGGAAATTGAGAGAGAAATCTACTAACATCGCTATCTACGAAGCAAGTGGATTTTTCTTGAAAGATCTGTGAGGCATATAAAGAGTGAGTCGCCCGCTGAAACTGGGTTAGTCTTGATTTCGCCGTAGAAGAGTAGTAATCATTTGACCGAGAAGAGTCTACCAGCGGTTAGTGATTAATTCGGCTGCTGTGCTGGACGAGTGAGTGTTCATGAATAATCTTTTACATACTTGTACTTTAGACACTGATAGTTGTGTCTGAACGCCGTACATGGTGCGAAGGCATTCTGAGATTTATTCTGCGAATGTAACTGCTGTATTTCAAGATTTCTTTTTCGATAATAAATTTCCAGAAGAACGTGTAGTGTTTCAAACGCGATGCTCACTATAGATAGTCACTCACGGCAGCACCTAATCCAGAAGATACAGAATATTCTCGGATTTGAAAATGGACATTTTAAGTAAACGTCACCTACGTATTCTTAGTGGGGTTATCACTGCTATCACTTTTCCTAGCATAAAATTTGGATGGCCATTCTTCTTCATGTATGTAAACACATCTTCCACATATCGTTTGCATTGCACAACTCCTTTTTGGTGTTGTAAATTTATTTTCCATGATATATATATTGTTTGGGATAATTAGCAAAATATTTTATTTGCATAACACATGCTGTAAATTTGTTTACATTAAATAGAATAAATTTTCTAGAAATAGAAAACTTAAGAATAAAATTTTATTTTCATGTATGTTCTAGTGTTACATATGTTATATTTAAATATTTTTTTAAAAAAGAAGTCATTATAACTAAATAATATTTATCAATTTTGAAAAAAAATAATTTGGTGTTTCCGTGAATTTAAATTATTCTTAGATTAAAATAATAAAATTTAATGCTGAATAATAATAGAAAAATAAACTTTATATAATAAAATACTGTATTTTGCACACTTTTTAATCGTAGAGTGAAATTATAAATTTGCTTAGTTTGGAAATGGATTAAAAGCGCATTCATATTTTTTTAAAAAACGATATTAACTCTAATACAAATATTTATATTCAAAAAGTATTTGAAAGAGTTATGTAATGTATTTAATCATGTTATGTACAAAGAACAAGATTATATATGGTAAGCAAAATAATAAAAAAAGCACAACAGCAATAAATGAAAATATTTCTTTTTTCGTTGTTAAAATTTAAACAAATTTGGAATATTTTGAGTTAGGAAGTTAATTACACTGTATGTTATCACATTTGCTTAGAAAATTGAATTAGCAGTATTTTAGCTTACTATATATAAAAAGTTCATTTCATTCAAAAATTTAAGCTTAGTAAATAAACTTTGATATCTTTTTAAAAGAAAATAACTTTTTTTTCTGAAGTATTTTAAACTACTAATAAATATTTTTTATGAATGTTATTAATTAAAATGTTACTCATAATGTTTTGTTAAAACATTTTTTTTATAAATTGTATATATTTATTATATTCAGATTGTCCGTACCGGGAAATTAATTCCTTATTTAAAATAAATATATATTTATGCAAAACAAAAAAATTAAATATATATAATCATAAACTGTACTAAGTTATTATAATTCTTAAGGCTATGTCCTAAGCAAAAAAATACCGGAACAAAACAAACAAGAATAGCTGCAGTAATAGAATATCCAGTTTTCTTAAAGCTTATGGTTAATATTTAAGGTTTAGACAGAACTTAAGGCAGCAATACTTTACTTTACTTTCTGATATGATTGGCTTAAAATAAATTAAAAGGAAATGTAGTTTATTTTCAGATATGATGGGTTTGAAATAAATTTAATGGAAATGTAGTATAATTAACTGTGATTTTATGAAAAAATATAAATATATGCTTGATTACTTTTCAATTAACATTAAATCAAAAGTTTAATATATGTGCTGATGGATTATACAAGTTTAAGGTTCTACTTTTAGCACTTTAAACATGCTGTATTGGAGACAAGCCAAGGAAGCACTAAGCCAATCCAAATGGTGAAACTGGTGAAACATGTGTTCTCACATCTATTGTATGAAAACTGGCATTATCATGTGTTAGATATAACTTCGAATGATGTACATGTAGGATTTATCAGCAAACTATACCAGCATGTACACGCATTGGCAAATATTTGTTATGCCATTGAAAACACAATGTAATATTCCCTATATCAACAACTATGATTTATTGCCCCTTTTACTTTAAAAGAGCTATTTTACCAATATGATCCTGCCACGCTTTCGTTTGCACCTTTTCTTATAGCATATTTGAGAGTTGTTGCTGAACATAACTGTGCACAATTCGCTTACCCAGTTGCATCTAGCAGTAGACCAAATTAGTGTTAGTGGATAGTAAAATAAAGGGTGAGAATGTAACTAGGCATCCAGTGTAATCAAGTTTTGGTAAGGTAACTCCATCCATGACTGCCATTCACGCTTACTGGAAACTATGGTCTGTATCATTTGATAGTTTTTAAGAAACGCTATTTTTTTTGTGGTTCTTTTTCAGTTTTGATTGCATTCATCACTAATTAATCCCGTTGTGTAAGTAATCTTCACCTGTAGTAGAACTACGAGATTTTTTATGATAGAAAGCATTAATTTCAAATACACTATTTATCCCAGCCCTTTCAAAGGTAGCAAGTGTAACAGGTTCATCTACTCCCTGGTATACCTATTGTCTAAACATACCTAGAATAGTAAATATTCTTGATAAATAGCATAATTCACACACATTATAAATTAAACAACATGCCATTTTAACGAAAAAGATCGTATATTTTTTGTATTATAGTGACTTAAATTTCAGTCAAATTATGATCTTTTAATGCCTCTCACAATAGGGGATAATATTTTCGAAATTTTATTCAATTTATACAAATGTCGAATTAACCAATCTTAACTTTCTCCTAGTAAGTGTATACATAAATCAACTTAAACGATATCATTTGATAATACATTAAAATAATTTAAAACATATGTAATTGGTAAAATGTTTATAACAATATTTATTTTTGATAAAATGTAAATTTTAAAAACATTTCAGTTGAAGAGGTATAAACCAAAGATAACTACTAGGTTCCTAAATAAAGATGGATTTCCTATACTTTCTTTTATCTCCTTATACATTGTCTGAGAGAAATTTTTGATTAAGTCAATATGGATGAATGTTGATGGATTATGAAAAAAAACATGTTCGCGAATTCTTCCTCATCTGACTTGCATTAATAAGTAAGAAAATATTCGATGAATTCCTTTTAAAAATTATAAAACGAAATTCTTCTTACGAATTTTAATACATATCATCGATGAATGTAGTAAATCCTTGTGACAGAAAATCCATAAATTCATTTTAAGGGCAAGATCAAAGTGTGACTTTACAAAGATGCTATGCTAAAGATACATATTATATGAAACGAAAAAGAGAAAACACAAAATAAGATTTATAGTAATGTAACGGCATACTTCCTTGATTTCATGGTATTTAATATTTCCAATACATTTTTCAGGGTCCACAGAAATTCTATTCCAAATAAATATAATTTAAGGGTTTGCAGAATATTCTCTCTCATATTTATAACGGTCCTTCCTAAAATGAGCAATAATTGCACATTGCCTTTCTTAAAAATTCAGTTGATATCTCTGCTGAAAATAAATGGTTCGAATATAAATTATATTAAAAAAATTATAGTTAAAAATTATAGTCCCGTTTTTTGCGAACTGTGTTTAGAACTTTTAAGTATGCAAATATGACTCGAACATATCAAGTAGGTCAGTGCTTCTCAAACTAACCTTACAAGGGAAGCACGAGTATGTCGAAAATAAAATAGTTATTGAAAATGTTTTCATTGAACAGAAAGGAAGTAAAACAAAATATATATTGTGACACAATAAAAAAATATTTATTATAATTATAAATGTATCAGTACAGCCAAATATATTCGATATTTAATTTATGAATACCAAATCAAGACCAAGTTTATTAATTGCTAGTGATTACAAAGAGCATGCCTTACAGAGCAAAGTTTTACAAAAGAAGGTTTAATATCAGATATAGACACTTCTTTTTTTATTTAAGTTAACTTCTTATGGCATGGTAGGGAAAAATTTTCGTTACGCGTCACTCATTCCGACTCTTTAAAAAACGCCATATTATTCTTACTATCTTTCTCAGACAAAAACAACTACAGAATCGGAAAGATAATTTTTTCGCCACGAGATATGGTATATCGTTTTTACAAAATGATATTTTCTATTTTTTACGATATTTTTTTAATGAGTCGAAATTGATACGCTTTAATGAAAATAATTTCTTAATCGTTACCTTTCAATTTTCTTTCGCGTTAAAGAATTGATATTCTATATTTCTCTTTTAAAATCAGTTGTTTAAAAAAATGCCAAAAACCTTTTTGGTTAATATTTTTTTCAAAAAAGAATTAAAATGTTAATTAAATACTTAATAACTTCATTATTTATAATAACAATCTCACGAAACTTTTTGTGCGTATGTATAATAGTAATATCCGTAATCTGTACAAAGATTGAAAAAATGGCTTAAGAATTACGGCTTTTAAATTGTTTTGTGTGTTTTTCGTTTATTAGCCATTTTAAGAGAATATTTTACAAAAGTATTACTCTTACATTTTTTTCTTTAAAAATTACCGTTGTTTGCAATCGAGTTGCAAAGCAGTAGTAGATATTTCAAGAACGACTGTTCATGCAGCTTTAAAAATTTATTGATCATGATTACTTCCGTTACATTCTGAAACTGCTCAACAATAAAGAATTCTTTTCAAATACATAAAAGTCATAATCATTGATGAGATAAGTATGCTCATTGGTCAATTGTTATTGAAGGTTGATTCCAGATTAAAACAAATAACTGGAAAATTTCAGTGAATCTTTGGTGGATTAGTTATTATTTTAACAGGAGATTTGCGTCAATTACTACCAGTGTGTTCTACATCCATCTATAAGCAACCGAAACAGACCGCATCGGTGGACTGATTTAATGGAGAAATCTAAAATTTTATGAACTAAATGAAATCATGCGTCAAGCAAATCAAAAATTTCCGTCAAAACTTACAAAAATTGGAAACGGTGAACAACTTGATGAAATGAAAATAGCTCTGATTGAGTCTAGTTTTTATACTGTGGACGAAGCTGAAGCAAGGTGTCCTCAAGGTATACGATTATTCAACACTAACAATTCCGTTAAAGAGTATAATAATAAAATATTGAAAGATTATTAGGACAGAATATAACTTCAACTGCAAAAGATGTAAATATTGGTTGTACTTCAAAAGAACAAGAAACTCTCGTACGTCAAAAATCACATAAGATGTCATTAATTGATACAAATGGATTGCCTTATCAAACAATTTATGTGTATAATATTTATTACATGATTACCACAAATATTGATGACACATGGATTGGCAAATGTTGCAGTTGGAAAGCTTATTCATGCAGAAACAAATGATGAAGGATTAGTTAAGACAATATGTGGCTTGAGTTTCCAGATTTACCTCAAATAGGGGAAAAATTAAGATGCAAAAAGACAATTTCGTCTTATCTCTACAAAATAACAGTATGCCATCATCAATGACAAAATCAAATACTACGATTGATGCAGTGTTTTCGAGATTCTTAAATGATATTGAGTGCAAAACCTAAATTTCTAATTTTAGCTACCACAAGTCTTTGATAACAAAAGTATGTACTGAAAAACCCTTAAGCATAATGGAAATAGACTAATAATAATGATACTTTTCTATAAATGTATACAATAAAAAAAGTTTTAGTATCATGTATTGAAAATGAAAATTTGGTTTACACTTATACTTTTTCCATCTTATTTATTTTTTAAATACATTTTGAAATAATAATGATTATAATAATAAATTTGTTAATTATATATAAGATTACTTCAAAATAAAACTTTATTATACAATTCAATACATATAAGCAAAAGAAGTTAACTTCTACCACGTATTCACTCTGATACAAGCACACGTTTTTTTTTCTATATTTATAGCTGAGATCTATATCTTGTCCTTAAAGCAACCACGGCAGAAAATTGGTTTTCACAAAGGTTGGATGTTGGAAATCTAGGATTAGTCTTAAGATATGGATGATTGAAAAGATAAATATTTAATTTAATTAAAAGTTATTTTACTATCAGTTCCAATTTACAAATTAGAAAGGAAAGATAGCATAATACTTATCATATTGCTTAAGAGTAGATTACTTAAAATATCTATTACTTAAAAGCAACATATATAAACAATTTAAAAATAATCTTGATAATTTGATTGGTTTATAAATAAGGTAGTATTGTAATTTTCGCGTCAAAGTCTATTATATTGAATTAAATACATTGCTACTGTAAGGGGTGCACGACGAAAATTATAACTGAAAATTGGGTCGCAAATATTGAAAGTTTGAGAAGCAGTGAAGTAGGTCCAGTAGAAGTACGTCACTAAAGAAAGACAGACATCTTATCCACATGATGAGGATGAACTTACAGGTATGTCATTGCTCTACATCCATTCACATATGTTTTATCTTTGTCTATTTGCAAAGATTCATCTGCGTAGAATTCCTGTGGGGTTGAATCACTGACTACTGCGTTTAAAATGGGCTTAACACAAACAATGTCTTGCCAATGGGAACAAATTGTCTGCTCACATCAGACACATTGCAATCTGATATAAACAAAGAATGCACATGTATAACATCAGATGCTACACAGGAGAATATTTTCTCCTGGGATGTCTTGTTTATCGCCAGATTGGACAAATGCCCAACATTATGATCGGAGGTGCTACTGTGTATCATTGGAGATTCCACCTTCTCCAAGTTCAAGGTATCCTGAACGAGTGGTGCTTCTGAAGAGATGGAAACCCCAATGTCCTTCCCATCCTGTAGTGAATTCCATATTTATTATAGTGTCTGACTACTGTTTGGCGGAAGTTTCTTTAAGAGTTGGTGATATTCTCCCACCTACAGGTGAAGGGTTACTGGGTTTTGAGGGAGAGGTTTTTTTGACCCCGGAGAGTACGGTCAGGGAAGAGAAAAATCCCTTGTGTTTTGGAAGCGGGAAGAGCTGAACTGTAGTTGGGGTGAAGGAAATTGATCTCCATCAGTGAGATCAACGCACAGGTGTGATCTGGTGTAGTAAAAACGAAAAGAATTTCTTGGGAGTGTTTTACACGACGGAGATTGTAGTTTGATTGTAGTATTTAATCAAGAGTATTTTTTGAGTTGATTTCACTGTAATAGAGTTACAAATATGAAGAAGTAATTTAGAAAAAGAAATGAGAAGTTATATTACACTATGTTTCAGCATATCAAATTTTGTTCAAACATATTTCTCATAATCTGCAAAAATTCCTCAGCATGCGATCCCTTCCGACTCTTTACTTGGCTTGCACCCCCACCCCCACCCCAGGTTATGTCATTTTTTATACATATCTCAGATTATAAAGAGTGTTTTTTTTACAGGTTTAGAAGTTTAAGTTGGCATTACTTTCCAAGATGGTGACGATTTAACAGCTGTCAAGTGATTTACTCTCAGTTTCGTTTGGCAATTCATCAAAACGATCATCAAGCAAGGCGTAGATTCGTCGAATGGGCCCAAAACGAGATTGCCGTTGTTCCCGATTTTCGTAAGCGAATTTTGTTTTGTGATGAAGCGCACTTCTGGTTGAATGGCTACGTCAACAAACAAAACTGCCGCATTTGGAGTGAAGCTAATCCATAAGTGTATGTCGAAACACCGTTACGTCCAGAAAAACTGACTGTTTGGTGCGCTGTATGGGCTGGTGGAATCATTGGTCCGTGCTTCTTCAAAAAAGATGAAATCCATAACGATACAGTCAATGGTGATCGGTATAGAGCCATGATTACTAACTTTTCATTCCTGAATTGAACAATCATGATGTCCACGAGCTGTGGTTCCAACAAGACGGCGCAACATGTCACACAGCTCGTGCCATAATCTATTTATTGAAAGACACGTTTGGTGACCGCCTAATTTCTCCTTTTGGACCTGTGAATGGGCCTCCAAGATCTTGTGATTTAACACCGCTAGACTATTTTCTGTGGGGCTATGTAAAGTCATTGGTCTATGCGGATAAGCCACAAACGCTTGACCATTTGGAAGACAACATTCGCCGTGTTATTGCCGATATACGGCCACAAATGTGGGAAAAAGTCATCGAAAATTGAACGTCCAGATTGGACTACATCCGAGCCAGCCGTGGCAGTCATATGCAAAGAAATCATATTTAAAATGTAATGCCACAAGATTATCTTTCGAATAAAAAAATTTCATGTCAATCGAATAATACATCGTTGTTTTATTGCTATTTAAAGTTCTATGCCTCTAAAAGAACACCCTTTACTGTTGAGGCACTCAATCATATAGCTCATCTAGTGGAGATTACTGCAGCATGTTTGCATCAAATAGAGAAAATCTAGAATTAATCATTTAGAATCTGTATGAGAGTAGGCAGTACGATATGGTAACGCTCTTATATCATTGTGAAGTTTAGGAAACTTCGTGAGTTCATAATTATTTCTCACTGCTCTTCAAATTTTACCATTTACTTAAGCTTCTATTAAGCAATATGTGGAATAAATTTCATTTATATCTAATGATTCTTTCATAGTGTAGCAAAATTCGCTACCAGCTTTGTATCTCAAATAAGTTTTTCAAATCATATAAGATATTCAATGGTATTAAAAATATTATAAGAAAAGTAATAAAGAATAAATAATAATAAAGAACTTTTTCTTTTTGTGTGTGTGAGTGTCATAAGAAGTTTAGAAAATGAGAAACATAGACATTTGTTTTTTTGCATATTTCTTCCAGTGTCATATGCATCTACGTTTGAACTTTACATTTTATTAATATTGTGACTTATATGTAGCATATATGTTATCTAAGTGTTAAAATCTGTTTAAGCATGTTTGTATGAAATTAATAATACAATTATTAAAATAATTTGCTGGGGTTAAGTGTAAGTTTCTAAAACAAGTTTTTTGCTTTAAATTCAAAAATGAGCTTATATCTACAGAATTCAGCAAACTGAATTACAAATGCAGTTTTTTTTTCTTATAGTGAAGTATCTTTTATTATAAAACATTTAATATTATGTCGAATGACGGAAGCATTTTTTTTGGCGTTCTTTGGTGGGTAATCTTTTAAACTATTACAGCAATGAAATGTTCCATAATAGTAAAAAAAATATATGTAGCAAAATTATAAAAAGAAAAAAAAAGAAACTTTAAAGAAGTTTTTCTAATGTTTTCTTTTCAGCTAAACAAAGAGGAATCCTATCCATTAGGGAATATTTGAGCCAAGAAAAAGAGAAAAACTGCTGAAATAGAAATTTTAAAGCCACTGTGAACTACGAAATTTACGTGCTGGAGTACTTTCTTCTAATGTCAGTTACAATTGAAATTCTCGGCAATGAAACCATAAACTATCATCTGCAGAATAGATAAAGCTTGAAATTCATGACTATTTTTTAAATTCTCGAAAGAAATCATTCCATTAATTTTCAACATCTTTATAATTAAGAAAAAGACGAAAAAACATTCTTTGCTTTTGAAATTTACCTATTTATCTTCTGGAAAACTATTGTCGCTTTACATTTTTCTCGTCACCAGAAGTTGAGTTTACCTCATATTTTTTTCCATTTTATTTCATTCCATTTTTTTTTGTAATTACTTAATTTTAAAAAATGGGGCCAAGATGTATTATTTTATTTTAAAAAATACGAAGTAAGTAATTGAACAAGAAGAAATAAACTTGAAAAAAAATGTGTGTTTGAGTGTTGTTCCCCCCCCTTTTCAGCAAAAAATAATTATTCAGGCCGGAGCAAAAGCTCAGATAATTTTGTTCCACATTCGCAATGCATGACAATTAATGATCTTTCAAAACTCAAGAATAAGAAGAACATTCATTAACTAGATAAGAATATTATGGTATATGTATTGGCATTACAAAAATTAACGAACCTAGGTATATAAATGTTTAAAACAATTCAATTTTTCATTCTGAAATTTTTCTGGAAGGTCTAGTGAAATTAATTGTAAAATAATAATAAGTAATTTGCTGATTAGTATTGAATAATTATACCTCTAATTATTTTTCTCGTTCATCAATATATTCTTTTAAACTGTTTAGAGGTTTTCAACTATGTTCAAAAAGTAATTTTTAGTCAAAAAACGCAAACTCTTTTTATTTCACCACATTTAAATTTAAATAATTGTGCTTCTAATTATTTATTTGTGTTAACTATGTGATAATTAAAAATACAGTTCCTTAAAATACTTCTACATTTATCAAAATAAATAAAAATGCTGAAACAGAAATTGAAGGTTAACTTCTTAAAATGCGTTTCATAAAAGTGACTTTCGCAGTTCCACCCACTATATTCATTTTAAATATTTTTTGTATTAATTGACAACTTTTTTAAAAAGTTTTTTTAAACAACTTTGTTCATATATATATATATATATATATATATATATATATATATAGAGAGAGAGAGAGAGAGAGAGAGAGATAAAGTCCCAGGAAATTATGCAATTATGTGCAAATATTACTATAGTAAATTAATAAATGATCATATACAAAATAATAATGCATATGAAGTAAGTAAATTTAGTATGAAAAAAATTAACAACAGGTTATTGGCATTTTGTAAACAATTAAATAATTCTGGCAATAAAATTAAATATCCCCATATATTTTTGACTCCTAAATTTCATAAAAATCCAGTCAAATTCCGCAGTGTAACAAATGGGTTTAACGCATATATATTCAAATCGGGAAGAATTTTACAGACCATATTACAAGATACAATAGACAAATTAATAGATACTTGTATTATAAAAAACAGCCATGATGTAATAAAGAAAGTTGATTAAAACAAGAGGTATTTTCTGTGCATGGGTTCGATTTCGAAGATTTATTTAATTCCATCAAAATAGAAGATAATTCAGGTACTTCCAGATGCATATGAGAAATATGGTTTGAATAATTACATTAGTTTTGAAAAGTTCAATACACTAATTCGTTTTGTAATACAGGAGAACTTCATTATTTTTGATAACCAACTTTACAAACAAATCAAAGGATTGCCTCAGGGTGGCCCAGCCAGTAATAGTCTCGCTAACCTGTATTTACACCACTAAGAATCAATTCGAAGAAAGGAACCCTCTTGCCTCGTTTTAAGATACATAGATGATTTAATTGTTATAGGTCGCGACTGGGACTTTAAACCCAGCATTGATTTTTATCTGAAATACCTAAAATTAATACAGACAAATTTTTACTCGAACAAAGTTGAGTTTTTAGATTTAGATTTAAATATTATTGACAACAAATTATATAGAAATATATATGATAGAAGAGAAGCATTTAAATTCAATGTCATTATCATACTGAACTTCAATAGTTGTCTACATATATCAATATTTAGAAATATAATTTTAAATTTTTTGATGAGAAATAATAATTTAACTACATACAATATTAATAAATTCAAGAATATCCAGAAATTTATATTTTGTTGCATACAGAATGATTATCTAATCTACTTCTTGAGAAAATATATATATATTACAAATATTTCTTAAAAATATTTTTAAACTCATAAATGCACAAATCCACCACACAACATTAGGTCCACAAAGTCAGCTTGTTAGTGGTCCAGCTGGTGAAGTATATGTGCATTCCACATTCGGGATACATTTTAATGCACACATAGATCAATATTTACACGACTACACTTTAAAATTATTTATGACCAAGCAAACTTTTATGACCAACCAAGCAAGTTTTTTGCATACAATCTGATTTGCATCTAATACCAAATAGTTAAACTCTAATGTTAGATTATGAATCATTTGGATTGACATGGCATTAGTAGGAATTATGAGCAAAATATAGGAGTGGTAATTGTATTAAATATGAGAAGTCGTTCAATAATTATGGATTGAATTATTGATATTATGCTCTTTGGTGAGTTTTTAATGATTTACGCTATTCATTTGTGAATATACTAGGTTTTTAATTTGAACTTTCGGATTTTAGACATTTTTTTAATTTGAACTTTTGGGTTTTAGATATTTTTTTTAATTTGAACTTTCGAATTTTAGTTATTTATTGGTTTGAACTTTTTGATTTTAGATATTTTTTAAGTTTAACTTTTGGATTTCAGATATTTTTTATACCTATACAACTATTTTTTCTACCTAAACATCTATTTTAATGATGGGTGCATCATCTTTGGTGTTCGATGGTTCACTTATATTACGCACTAATTTGTTTTAAAATTTTAATATTTTAATGTCATAATATCTTCCAGAATGCGATGGCGAATAGTTTAATTTTTCAAGTTTAGTGGTTTAATTTTAACTTTTTAATTTTTAATTTTTAAATTTTTAAAAATTCGATATTTTCTGCGATTAACTTACCAAGTTGCAATAGGGGGACGGTTGGCGCCATCAAACTAGTTTAACCCCACTTATCGTTCCTAAGTCTGAGGTTGCACTTGGATATTTTATAAATTTTTATTTTATAATTTTTTAAGTTTGTTTGAAAACGATGGAATTTTATCTTCTATTTCGTCATTGTTTTTTTTTAAGTAGAATTAAGTATTATAAGATCGTATAATTTTAATTTTTTAATTGATTATTGTGATTGATTGTTGATGATTGATTTTATATATTTAAATATATATATATATATATATATATATATATGTATATATATGTGTGTGTGTGTGTGTGTGTGTGTGTGTGTGTGTGTGTGTGTGTGTGTGTGTGTGTGTGTGTGTGTGTGTGTGTGTGTGTGTGTGTGTGTGTGTGTGTGTGTATAGTATCACATAAATTATCTGCTTCTGTTATCTGCGTGTTTGAACATATTTAGAGAGATAATATATTTTAATACAGCAGAACATGATATAAGACTTGGTAAGCCTATGTAATGGTTATAATGAATTATTTTGGACCCACAGAGATAGTTGTTTAGAGGATTCAATTTGATTTCCTTAATATACACTTCTGTATTATAGAACTGCCCATAGTCTATTAAAGTAGACTATTTTTGCAGTTAATTTTACACAACGACCGAGAGTAACGACTCAGCTGGGACAGCATTCTTCTAACTTAAACATTATCCACATAATAAATTTGCGGCTCAGGTGGTTTTAATATACTGTAGTTCCGCAAAATTCTATAGGTCAAGATCTAAGTCAAACTACCCTTGTAAACTTATTTTAGTCCCCGATTAAGTATATTGTGTATTTCTTTAGTTTATTGAAAGACTAAATTTAGTAAAACTTTAATTAAAATCTTCGTCACAACAATTTTTAAAAACTATCTTCCTTATTATCAAAATGAAAAATTATCATGCTTCAGGGGAAAACATTATTAATTTTTACTATTAAACGGGATGTATATTAAAAAGCAAAAATTATAAATTTTAAGTATTTGATGAAAGTTAGCTGCTATATACATATATATTCGCGGGGATTTGATTAAGTACTCATTTTTCGATATAAATTCTTCCAATATCTAAGCCCTATAAAAATGCTAAGGACTCCGTTAGTGAGAGCTCAACTTCTATCGAAATAATTTTATATGCGTGTGTTGGCTTGAGAAAGGACACTGTTTTAGTTATAATTATAAATGAACCTAAATATATGAAACATAGATGTATCGGGTGAACAAAGTCGAACAAATATTTAATCTTTATTATAAACACCATACCAAGTTTATGGGACTACGTAAACAGTGTAACAAATATGTTTATTGTGAAATATTGTTGCAACTAGATATAATATTGATTAATAGCCTCATTCCCCAATTAAATATTTCCGGGGGCAAAAACGGATCTTGTTTGGCCTTAAATCATAAATACGGTAATAAATTATTGGCTTAATTGCAAACTGTTAAACTAAAACTCATCAATAATTCTAAATAAACAAATTTTAACTTTTTTATACTTTCTTGAATTATTTTATCCTTAGGGCTTTCATTTTCTTTCTATCTCTGTAAATATATATATATATATATATATATATATATATATATATATATATAGAGAGAGAGAGAGAGAGAGAGAGAGAGAGAGAGAGAGAAGTATAATAAAATAAAAGTGAAAAGTTCTAGAACATACAGTGCTAAAGAAGGAAGAAATTGGAATTCACCAGATACAACAAATGTAGATACAAAAAAGTCATTGGACTGAACTAGAGAGCTATTATGAATTCTAAAGCCGTCGCTGAATTAGGCTAGTTATTTAGGGTTAGCAATGCTTTATGGATCCAATCTTCCTCGTACAGTAGAAATTTTCGATATAATAGGGGAAAAATAGAACCATGTTGAAAAGTTAAGCCTTTTTTTTTCTACCACGTGAATGTTGAACCTAACAATATATTAAAATAAAATTAAAAAAAGAGAACAAAAATGAATCTCACAAAAAGAGGAATAATAAAAAAAAATTACAGAAAAAATTAGAATAAAAACTTACATGTAAAATAAAATTTTTTTAGAAATCTAAAAAAAATCAACCTTCTCCGTAATGATCCACGTGAAATGACTTAAAAGATTGGAACATCAACACAAGAAGGAAAAAACCGTGGCACCACTTGGATAGTTATTTTGCAAGTAAACTAACCACTGAGATATTTTAAAATAAACAAAACACAAGAAATTTTAAATAAAATAAAGAAAGAGACCTATACAGTTGCATTTTACAAATAAAATAAATTTTGTTTTTTGGAAGAAATTAGTTTATATCGATTCACAGGCTTTTACACAATTTGCTCCTTATATAGTTTAATATAAATAGAACAACAAAATATGTTTACAATTCAACAGTTTTGAGAAAATAATGTAATTTTAAGTTCAACTTGTGGCGTTTATACGCAAAATTCATCAAAATTTTAGTGTTCAAGTAGGTACAAAATACCGAACGTAATTTAAATCAAGCTTCTTTTTAAAGTTAAAGAATAAAATAAATATATAGAACTGAAATTTATTCACTGAATGCTCTATTCTTCAAATTCAATAACTTTCTTTTTATTTCGATGTTTACTGTACTAACGCATTTAAATTAATCTTAATTATGTTTCTTATTCGTAAGAACGAAATGTTTTTATTTTATCTTGTCATTTAAATAATCCGATTTAAACATGGCACATTCTTTTCTCTCTTACTTAATTTTGAAAATTCTCTGTTCTGCTAGGGAAGACGAACTATTAAGCAAAATTCTATTTTGATTTGCAGCTTGAGATTTCTTCTGGTTTTAATATCTCTTTCTGAAAAGTTGTCAAATTGATTAATTAAAAAATGTTTGTATGCTGATCTAGAATATTTACAGTTATATCAACATTTGATATTACTTTATTCGCCATTACACAATATATATTTTTCGTTCTTTCAAATATAATTTAAAAACAGTAAAAATAATCTAAAAATATCAGCATTAAAACTGAAAGAAATAAAGTTCGTTTATTTAATTCACTAGTAATCAAAAAGAAAATAAATTCTTAAGTAAAGACAGAAATGTGTACAAGTCTTAGTTATAAAATGTAATAAATTCAATTCAACAATTAATTGATGATAATTATCAGATGTATTGATAAACCAAATCTTGGTATGTATAATTATGTATAATAGCTATATTTCATATATTTAATTTGATTATTATTTGAGTTGATTATTTGAAGCATATTAATATAAATTTAACACATAATTTAAAATACTCGTATATAAGCGCTAGGTGTAAATTTTAAAATATTTAATATTTTGAATAAAAACGGAAAAATGTTACTTTTCTAAAGCTGGCATAAGAGATAATGTTTGCTTAACAAACATTTGTGCTTATTTAAGATGATAAAAAATTGTTTAGTTATTTTTAAAAATATCCATCTAGGTACAAGTCTCTGACTCCATAAAAGAGTTCCATTCTTCACAAATTTTATTTTTTTATTTAGTAAATTAAGAAAATGGATTTTGTTATAGATTTCAATATTGATTTGAAGAAACTGAGTTATGTTCTGTGAATAGAATGTCAAAATTTTAATTTCATAAAATTTGTGATTGTTTAAAGTAATAAAAGAATTTTAATTACCTTGATATCTTAAATCTAAAATTACGCTAAAAAATTTTCTTAATTTAAAATTGTTCACATTTTTTCTTTCTCTATATCTACATAAATTAGCATTTTTTTATGTAGAGATTGTAGGAGTTGTGTGTGTTTTAGGTGTGATGAAAAAATATTCAGAAATTGTATACCATTTTTCAATTTAATATTTGTTGGATGGATGTGGTCAATCAGAATTTATTGCGTGATCAGCTGTTTGAATATTTGAGATAATTGTGTATTGGTGTTTGAGGGTATTTCATAAGTGATTATACTGGGTTCTTAATTTAAAATTTCTTATAAACTGATTTTTGTAGTTCCATTCTGAAGGAAGACCCCCATTGCTTAAGTACCCAAGCAAGTTTAGTACTCATTTTTATCAGCTCTGCAGTAGGGGAATGAAAAGCTAAATTAATATTCTAAACTACCTAATAAACATTTTCAGAATAATAAGGTCTTTAATAAATATAAGAATTCACAGTAAAAAGTAAATCCATAACACTTTATTTACATAATTTATAGAAAAATTATACATTAATATGGATAAAATTAAATATGCGTGTATTTTTAGCTTAAATTTTTATAAAAGTCCTATTAGTCAGAGCAGTTAAAAACGTTTCTTAAAACTTTTTATTATTAAATTCAGAAAAATGTTAAAATATATAACACCAGTGATTGTAAATAACTCTAATTACTACTTAAATTATTTTATTTTTAAATGTCTAATATTAATATATCCAAAACATTCGGATCCCAATTTTCTAAATAATCTGAAAAACCCTCCCCCTGGTAACGCGTATATTTATTTCTGGAACCAAATATTCATTGATGGCATAAAAATTCAGGAGAAAAATCACATTTGCTTAGGAATTCACTCTGCGTTACCTCAAATTTCCCTCACGGATCGGTTACTTAAATCTCCTTGTTTAAAAAAAGCTATGTGGAACAAAAGCTGAATTTCGGGGAATATATGAATCAGAAAGAAAGTTTTGAAGATATTTTAAAGTAAGAGTGTCGTTCATGCTACACTTGTGAAAATAATTTACCGGATATCCTTCACTAATGAGTTATGGAGTATCTTAAGAGTCCTTTACGGTAGTTATTGTATGAAAGAAGACGCTGAGGTAAGATGGATAAAAATTCCTAATCATGAAGAATGGGAAGTAGAAATGAAGGCGTAAGATTTCAAAGTTAGAAATGATTCCAAGGATTTCCGCATGGTAATTTTATCGCTTCGGTGCCATCGGAAATGACTCGTTTGCAACATTCCAATCAAGTTGGAATATTGCTTAGTTTATTTCCTTTAAAATCACTGAAGTACCAAACTAAGTTGCTAAAAATAAATAATTTAAACTGTATTATCTTCAATCATAAATGAGTTTTCAGAAACAGATATGATTTAATCTTCACAATATTTTAAAGTTTATATTTGATTGCCGCGCAACCGGGCGTTACCAAAATAATTTCTGATTTTAGTAAAGCAAAAATCCGAAATAAAAATAGAATCTAAATTATGAGAAAGATATATACTGCAGATAAAACAACAAAACAAATTCAAGGTAGCAAATATATATATATATATATATATATATATATATATATATATATATATGCCAATTAAAGTTTTCATTTATTCAGAAGCCCGACAGTGAAAAGTGTTCACAGTTGTTTTACGCTCTGATAATAAACTCAATTATGTATATTGTTACGTTGATCGGGATTCGAGGATTTTATGCCAATCAGTCGTAAAGAACAAGACAGTTCTTTAAGAGCGATGAGAATTAATTGAAGAAATTCCAATCCTTTAAATACACGATTCAGCAGCAATATTCACAAAAAAATCTCAGAAGGTCTTCGCACTTTCAACAACATACAGACACAATTACCGGTGTTTAAAATACACGTATATAAAAGATTATTCACAAGCAATCACTCGTTCAACAGCAGAAGTAATCCATAATCGCTTCAACAGTCCACGTAATACTAACTGATTGCTAGGCAAAACCAGACTGACTCACGTTTGGTGAGCTCTTTCTGTATTTATATCCCTCGCGGATAATTCGAAAAAAAAAACAAACTTGTTTTATAGGTGTTGAAATTAGTGGATTTCTCTACCAATTTCTAGAAGAATCCAGAGGGTTGCGAATTCACAAAAAATGGTCGTCAGCATGATCGCCAAGTCACCAAAATCGTCGCCAAAAATAACGCCAACTTGGCTCTATCGACAAGATTTTGCCAAGTTCCCTTTGAATCATAATTATAACGTAAGGGGACTGCGTTTGCTTATGAATATTACAATTGTGATGTAAATTAAACCTAATTTAGGGTAAGATAATGGTATTACACATCTAAATACAGATTATTTACACTATTTGATATAAAATTCGTTGTAATATATATAGTTGAGAATTGACAAATGATTAGTCGAGTAAACAAACACCAGTGATTCCTAAGCCATATGATGTTTGAAATGCGGGGATGAAACACAGGTTGAATGTGACTGTTAAATTAACATCTCACTATCCAACTGCACAAGGGATATTGGCGACGAACCTCGTAATTTTGAGCCATGGTCAGGTGACAAGACGACACTTAATCTGGCTTTCCCATCTCTTAACTTCCTTTCCACACCAACGGAATGACGTTAAAAAGCCTCAACATATTAGCCTTGACTACACGGTGGATCTTTAGCGGTACTAAGCTTGAACTCATGACTCACCAGCCACAAATCCATGACTCTGAGCACTAGGCTCTCGTGGAAACAAACACACATTGAAGTAGTCCTAGAGTACATACAAAGCCTATTTCTTTCAGTGATACGTCATAGTAGAAACTGTTAGCTATGGTAGTTACTGAAATATTGATTTCTTCAAGTTGAATGCAGATTTTGTTTAAGGTATCTGACTACTTGCGACAGATTTTTTTTAAAAAAATGAAGATGTGGAAATTTCTTTATCGTTTCTAGATTTATTTAGTATATTTTAAGGAAAAAAAATTGTAAAATTGAAAACCGGAAAAAATGTATTATTATTAAAAGAGGAAAAAAACTGTTGAAAATGTACGAAAAAAAACTATATAAATGGAGCCCACTTTGTAGAAAAAATTTTTGAGCAAGTTCTCAATTTTTTTAATTTTAATGTATTACTTTGTTATTCATGTTTGAAATGACCGTCAAGATAAGAGATATTTTAATTTTTACAAAAAATAGAGCACTTCATATTCGATATTATATGAAATTGCTTAGGAAAAACAGTGATTATATTCACTTAAAGGACAGTAAATTTTGAAATAAAACAATTATGGATAAATCTGAACATCAAAATACTTCTACTGTTATACGAAACTTCCACAAAAAATTTCAGCAAATTATATTCAAAACTTTTTGAGCAATCGCTGTCCCCGTTTGAGTTTCTCGAGAAAAATACATTTCAAGTAAAACGCTTTTTAAAGTTTGACATCTTGTGTAAAGTTATGGCATCTTCTTTTATTAAAACACTATTAGTTTTTGTTCTAGTGAATGGAAAATATAAACCATAGTATTTTTATTAAGCTAATAATAGGGCCTATAAAATAAAATCATAAAAAAAATTGCCAATTTGTGAAAAAAAATCATAATTTTAGGGTAGTCGGTTACTATTGCTGTTACTATTTGAAAGTTGTAACAGTACGTATAGATATAAATTTATGTTTTCTAATTTTTTTCTTACATTTTTATCAAAAGAATAACTTTATCTCTCACACACACAATTATCAACATAATATATTGTTACATCCAAAAGAGTAAAAATCTCTATCCGAATTTGTTATCTAACGAAATTGAATAATTTTTAAAATTTCTATAGAAGTTAATACATAGTTTTTTACAAATACTAAAGTATACATTATTGAAAGGTACTTAATATGTGTCCCAATGTAATATGTTCCCGCTGAAACAGGAAATTGTATTTAAATTTAAAAAATTACTCAAAAGGAAAGCAATAAATAAATATTTATATTTGTCATAATATTAAGTAATAGTATTAATAATAGTAATAGTTGTACATAATGAATATTGATGGTCAAAAGAGAGGTTATTGAAGCTATTTACGTATTCTTAATCTCACTTAACTCTCATACATGAAATTATTATGCATTATTAAAATGGACCTAATTTCGTCAATTGATTCGATAGGATATATATAGGAAACGTAATATTATCAGGTAGGAAATATCTAATTTGAAATGCCATTGTAATCAATAATTCTCATCAAGTTATCAATCGAAGCAATCCACACGTGATATCACTCCAGAGAGCCTCTACTAATTCATTTGTTGAAAATAATCATTCTCAACAAATATATATGAAACCATTGCCAAATGGCTTCGACTTTTACAACAAAAGTAAACTGAATTACCGAAATATTGAAAGTGGCTAAATATAGTGGTATATGATGATTATGTTGGGATTTTGCAATGCTAGGAGTTGTGATAATACAAGTTTGTTATTTGAAAAAATTCATTAGGTAAACTAATTACTGGTTATTTATTAATTGTTTACTATTGGATTAACAAAATTAGCGTAAAATAATAGAAGAATGAAAAATATATGATCGCACCACTTGATTAAAATAATTAAAGTGTGTGAAAAAACATGAATAAATGCTATAGAGTTATAAATAAACGTATTTATATCATTTTTTAAGTTTTTTTCAGATTCAACACAAAAGGAGCAAAGTTTTATTAATAAATAACGGAAAGAGAATTAACTACATTTCGAAAGTTAAAAAAAAATTTTGTATTCCCAACAATAATTTAAAGATGCGTATGGTAATGCATGTTTCGAATTTCCTCTTGTAAAATAATGTATGTTTAAAGTTACTTGTTTTAAATTAGAAAATATCATAAAAATTCATAAATTTTAATATACAATTATTTTCTTAAAGTTGAAACTACAGTATATACCTCGACATTTTTTTTCTTATTTCCCTTGCAGGTTTTCTCTCATTCATTTTTTAAGGTATCCGACTACGTTCGGAACCGTGATTTAGCAAAAGCGTATAAATTGATAATATTTAAGAAATTTAATGTCACTTATGTTAGAAAATGTATATAAAATTGTTTTAAGAATATTATTATAATACAAATTATTTTTAAGTACAATATTTTGACAAAAAATTAACATAGAATGACCCATTTTCCCATTTTCAAAATATTCTCCTTTTGTGAAGAATGCTTTTATTATAATAATATTTTGCCTGTATATAGCTGGGACCTATATACAGAGGCTCAACTAGAAGTTTTGAAACATATAGCTTAGAAGTGGGTTTATCCATGTTTTACGACAACAGAGGGAAGAAATTTTAAGAAAAAAACGCCGATAACTATTTAAATTGGTTGTAACTCTGAAAATAATGTGAATTTTTCAAACATCATAGTTGAGCCTCTGTACAGAGCTCTGGGCTATATACAGGCAAAATATTATTATAATAGAAGCATTTTTCACAAGAGGAAATTATTTTGAAAAAAAGGTTATTCTAAGTTAATTTTTTGCCGATAATTTTATTTAAATAATTCTTTTGTCAAAATGACCTTAAAATAATTTTATACATGTATTCTAATCTAAGTGACACTAAATATCATGAAAATAGTCCATTTATGCGCTTTTATAAAATCATGGTTCCGAACGTAGTCGAATACCTTAATCTAAGGTATTTATAAAACAAATAAATATTACTTTAATAAAGGTGTGAGTGAGTGAATATTAACGTCGCACTGTGTTCAGCTACACAAGGGCTTTTGGCGACGGACGACGTAATTTTGAACCATGGTCAAGTGACGTGGACGGCACCCGCGGAAGAAAAAATTCTTTGAGCGGCAAGACTAGTTTGTTGGATTTTTTGAAGCCTTCTACATCAAAATAACTTCGGTTTGTGATTTTATTTTTGTGTTGTTTAAAATTCTATTAAACATTTTTTTCTAAATTGTTATTTTCCTTCTTCTCTGACTATAACTAAAAATAATTTATATGCGAAATTATACCTGAACTTCACGATCACCCTGCATTCTTTTGCATAGCATTCCCCTATTCAGTGGCCTTTTTATGCCGCGATGTGGCACTTTTTGAATTCCTCGGTTTCCTGACCCTTTATGACATGTTAACCCTTTATCTACCGCATTAGGATTTACTACATTTTTTTTCATATAATATTTTTTTTGCGTCACTACATCGAAATTTAAGAGATATATATATATATATAAACAAAATACTCAACTTTCGGAAATTTAATGCGTTAGAGCTAATTAATTAATTAAAGGTACTCCACTGTAAAATTAATTATGTA
The DNA here is from genome assembly GCA_019973935.1 of Trichonephila clavipes. Classification (NCBI taxonomy): domain Eukaryota; kingdom Metazoa; phylum Arthropoda; class Arachnida; order Araneae; family Nephilidae; genus Trichonephila; species Trichonephila clavipes. The sequence continues at coordinate 435,203 of BMAU01000949.1, forward strand.
CACTATCCACTTAAAATAAATATTGGAATTTTTTTCTAAGGTCTTCCTTAACATACTAAAAAAAGACATAAATTTTGACATTAACTGTTTTTTCGGAACAAAAGTGATAATCTTCGCAATCTGCTGGTAACGCCGTCAGCCGAAAACGAAATTTCTGCTATCAAACTATTTGCCTTCCCCACAGAAATATCATATCATAGAACCCGTGCTGTCACATATCTAGGAAAAGTATCGTCAGAATTTCGTAAGAATGGTTATTCTATGTAATTTTAAAGTGAGTGGTACTTATATGTACCGTCGGTAGATAAAGGATTAACTTGTTTCAAGCTGGCCTATTGCTTATTCACAATCGTAAGCACTCAAGAGATATCTTTCAGACTTTTTGTACTTAAATAATGCCCCACCACTCCATTCTTCGCAGAAAAAACTTTAACAACCTATGGCACTATTTTCATCAAATACTTAACTGCATGAACTTCTGGATGAATAAAGAACTATGCAATATGTTTCATTGCAGATAATGTCTTGTCCCATTTTGCCATCTGCATCTCATTTTACTGTGACTGGTCCGCTGTCCAAGAAGCTACTTCCTACAGCTACTTCAAAAAGGCTTTAATAAAAACAACTCCTAATTCACGAAAAAACGAAACAGTTGTTCCATAGCCTTTGTTAAGCCCTTTAAAAGCATCATTTATCCAGATTTATGTAGCCTTTTAAGGTCCCATTTGGTGATAATATGAATTTCATTAGTTGTTACTTTGAATTCATGACTGTGTACTTTTTTCATAGTAAAAATTGAGCAAACACATTACATCATTAAAATAACTTGAGTAGTTCATTTATTTGGTGATAAATCCTTCAAATATGAAAAAGTAAATGGCTAGTTTTATTCACTATTTTTTTTAATTGAAAAATATCCCTAAGCAATTTGGCAATTAAATTAACATTTAAATTAAAACAAATTTACAGTTTTTATTAAAATTTTAGTATTAAAAATTCAGCATTCACATTTCAAGAAAGTAAAAATGACCTCAGAGGAATAAACCTTAATAATCTTACTTATAGTCTCATAATTAATCATACTCACTTTTTTTATTCTAATACAGAAGTAAATTTAAGGAGATACTATTTCTTGACGAAACTAAGCTTGGACTTCTTCATTTTTTAGAGTACAAAATCCATCATTGAAAGAAAAAGAAAAAGGACTCCAGAGTACGTTCGTAAGTTTTCAGAATATAAATCTCTTTTCATCTATTACCCAATCTGGTTAATGTACGGTAAGTGGAGTGCGTGGAAGGCAGTTTCTGTCACACATATTTTAAAGTCTAACGCAACGTTTTCATGTCTTATTCAAACAATACAATCTCATTTTAAAAAGAGATTATGCAGTTTTATTTTCAATGAAATCAATCTGTTGCATTGCAGCCTACGAGGAAGCAGTTTATTACAGCAATGATTTATTCATTTTCTCATTGAGATAACCGTAAAATAAATTTCGACAGATTAAATATAAATTGATAGATAAATAATGTCAAATACTAGAGTTGTGTATTCTAATTCTTTTCTTTAAAAAGTAATTTAACATCATCTTATTTTTTCAAGCATTTTTTAGTACAAAAACTGAAAAATTGCTTACATAGGTTCTGCTTTTTTGTATATATTTCTCTATAATATATATGTTCTTTATCTATATATATATATATATATATATATATATTAAGAAAATAATGCTCCATTATATATTGCACTTAAACAATTTTACATTAGTACACACATACAACAATTATTACACAATGCATAATCAAATTCGTGCGACAAGCTACGCCATAGCCGTATTGAAGAGAATATATTCCATTATTGTTTTTCATTTATACCATTTTAATTGATTGCTTATTGTTACGACCGTGAGGTGCCACAAGGAACTATTACTTTTACCAATAGTAATTAAACATAATAATACTCTAATATAATATGTACATTTTTTTATAAAGTATACTTAGATTTTCATTTCTCACCGCTCCAGTATAGTGGTTAGCGAGGCTAACTGCTGTGCTGTTGGACCTGGGTTCGAATCCCGGAGAAGGCATGGATGTCTGTAAATGTATAGAACCTTCGCGGCAGGGGGGTACTTTAAATAGCACAGTTGATTCACAAGGCCTCTCATAAGGTTGGTGGGTAGGTAAGAGAGGTGGGAGGCCCATAACTACCCCCAGGGTGGCCTTCCTAAAAATTGGGATTTAACCGAGTCAAATAGTTCTGTCACCTGTATGGGGCTCAAAGCTATGGCTAACAACAGGCGTCACTTAGCCCTTTGCCATGATGAATTTCATGGGCCTTGATCTGGCCTTTGCCGATCAGGTGGCATTAGTAACAACAACAACAAATATTTATTTAAATGTTTTATTTTAGCTATATGTGTTTTTAAGATGATCCCACAAGAATTATATTAAAAGCAAATATAAGAAAAAGTAATATAATTTGCTTTTTTTCATAAACGTATGTATTGAAAAGTCCGTACATATAACTTTATATGTATAAACCACTATATAAATAAGCTATAAATCCACACAAAAACTCGTATATGTAGAAAATAGTCTACTAGGAAATTATTTCATATTGAAGCGATCTATTTCAAACTATTGATTGGTAGAGGGATCATTTTAGTGCAATTGCCCATTTTTATTTTACGGCTAGACATTCCTACACTTGACACAAACAATCACACATAACAAAGGGCTATTAACACAACCATATAGTAATTAAAATAAGCAGCACACGTTATAGATAAGGAGACAAAGATAGAGGAATTTCTAAGTTCTGGCAATTTACAAGAAGAAGCATAGGAAATATTGTAATCCTCGTGATTTCCGTGAACGAAGGTTATGATTGGTGAAACGATATCGTTCGAAAGATTCTGATGTAATCTTATTTTAAAAAAATGCAAGCTGTTAATTTTTCAAGATACATGATTATGGCTAAATCCCATCAGGCGGATAAACAATAACTATTTACGCAAGAGTCTTAAAGACCAGGACCATTACAAATTAAATTGTTATTCATGGGGTCATAGGGGTGTTAAATTTCTCTAGAGGGCTGAAAATATAAACAATTTTCAAAAACAGGTATAACTTCTTTAAATTTAAGTTAAATAATTCGAATCTTTTACACATTACTTATAAATGAATGGGGCTTCAGAAAAGTATAAAATGTTTAAAATATAATCATAAATTTAAAAATTATAAGCATATAAAAATAAGAAACTTTTCTATAAGAAATATTTATTAAGTTTCTCACGTCACGCATGCTATTTTCTAAAAGAGTAGGTTTAATTACTAGCTATATAAGTTGATTTATAAAGACAAATGTTTTCTTAATACTTTGTAGCTACTTTTATATAAATAGAATAATAACTTACATATTTTAATAAATAAAAAAATAATTTTTAAAAAATATTTAAAAAATTGCAATATTTTACAAATATTTTGAAATAAAAAAGATATATAATACGATGTGTAAATTAGGTAGAGTTTAAAGAGTATGATACATTGTATGATTCTGTAAAGTGTTATACATCAGAGGCTAATATTTTAGAAAATATCGTGCGCAAAGCAAAAAATACTTAATTTTATTAAAGATTTTTCATATACTTATGACTTTTAAAATTATTATTATATTTTAAATATTTTATACTTTTTTTTGAAGCCCCATTCTATTTTAAATAATATGTAAAATATTCAAATCATTTATTTTAAATTTAAAAGAATTAAACCCGTTTGAAAATCGTTTAAATTTTCAGACCTCTAGAGAAATTTAACACCCCTTAGAAATTAAAGGAAATTATTGCATTTGTTTACACATACCGTATGAAGAATGAAAACTTGTAAAGCTGAAGTGAAAGCAAAGATCAATGGAAAGAAAATAGTTTATTTACTTGATCGAATAGGCTACTTAAACATTAACGTGAGGCCGAAGTAGCCTATAGGTATCAGGATCATAAAACAGTAGTCTGCTTGTCATGAGTTCAACCCAGATTGAAACTGAAAAACAGCCATGTGGATGTGTTGATGCTAGTTAAATCAGGTATCTGTACACCTTCAAAACGTCATTTTCGTCAAATTTTTCGATTTTTTTAATTTAAATGTTATTTGAAAGTATGAACTTTTTTCTTTAAAATGGTGTTTAAATTTTGTTTCTATCTTATTTAGAACTTAAGTCATGGGGATTTGAGTTTCATTCGATAGCACCTTTTTGAACCCGGAAGTACAAGTCTGCATTGCGAAGTAGAAAAAATGTTTGTTGACATTTTTATTTTTCAAAGTATCGTTTAAATATGCAATAGTAAGAAATTTAAACTTTTTAAAATATGAATTTGAGTTTTCAGAATTATCAAGAATATAATTGGCAACAGGTTTTTATTTATATTTTTATCTAGAATCTGGCAAGAAAATAGAGTGCTTTACTGTTTGTTTACATTTGCTTATGATTCCGTAGCTCTTTATAAGCTTTTGTTTAATCCTTTTTTATAGCAGAAAATTTTAATTTTTGTCATTTAAAATGGGTAATGCTAAACGTAGAGTTAGTGCAAATGAAAACGCCAATTTCTAGGTAATGGATCTACCATTAAACATTCAAAAAATAGCAGCGCAACATCTACCAACGCCAGTTCTTCAAAAATTAAAATACCTGCTGCCTTTGATGAAGAAATAGCAGAATATCAACGTAAACCACTTACTGGTAACAGAATAATTGATATGGAAGTCCTTTTAAATTTGTTTTTACAACTTTGCTGCCCAAGATGTTTCGAAGAAGGTATCCTGGTTTCTGAGGATTCCACATATGGTTTGTGCTCAAATTTTGTTATCAGGTGTAAACATTGTGACTTTTACTCAGGGTTTTCTAGTTCAAAGAAAACTTTAAACTGTCTTGAAGTAAATACAAGATTTGTGTATGGTATGAGAAAAATTGGGAAAGGTTTTTCTGCTGGGTTTAAATTATGTGGTACGTTAAATTTACCCAGGCTCAGTAAAACTGCGTACACTAATCATGAGAATAAACTCATGTCCGTGATTTCAGAAGTTAGTGAACTACCAATGCAAAAAGCAGCTTCTGAACTGTTTTAGTGCTACATCCTACTAAAAATAAAATTGTTGAATGTGGAATTTAAGTTGATGGAACGTGGCAGCGTAGAGGTTACTCTTCCATGAATGGGTGTGTCGCAGCTTTGTCAGTTGATACTGGTAAAGTAATAGACATTGAAATAATGTCGTCATATTGTCCCACCTGCAGAAAGATTTCTAAAATGCCTAGAAGCATTGAGTCGGAAACTTTTGCAGCAGATCACGTGTGCCATAGCAATTTTCAAGGTTCTGCGTTAAAAATGGAAGCTGTTGGTGCTATGAGAATCTTCCAACGTTCTATTGTCAAACGAGGCCTTAAATATGCACATTATTATGGTGACGGGGACTCTAAGGGCTTTATCAGTGTCAAAGATACTTATGGGAAGGATAGCGTCACAAAATATGAATGCATTGGTCATGTTCAAAAGAGAGTAGGTGCGAGATTGCGCAAACTAAAGTCTAAAAAATAAAAATCTGTCTGGTAAAGGCAAACTCACCGACTCTTTTATTGACCGATTGCAAAACTATTATGGGATTGCTGTTCATAGCAATGTTGGAAACCTATCCGGTCTTCAGCAAATGTTATTGCGGCTTTGTTTCATTGCTCATCAAGTGTCGAGAAACCGATGCATGGGCAGTGTCCCATCGGAAAAGATAGTTGGTGCTACTACCAACGAGCACTGTCTTGTGGCAAAAAGCCAAACGAAAAATATAAAGGCTTATCAAATGAAGTACTAAACTCGATTAAGCCTACATATTTAGAGTTGTGTACCAAGGAACTGCTTACTAAATGCCTGCATGGCAAAACACAAAATTCAAACGAGTGTTTAAATGGCATTATATGGCAGAGAGTACTCAAGGAAGTTTTCGTGTGCCTCAAAATTTTAAAATCTGATGCATTGGATGCTGTGATCCAATTTAATGATGGATACAAGGGTTGTGTTGAAATTTTTAAAAACTTAATATAACTCCTGGTTATTTTACTTTAAAAGCATACAAACATCTTGACATCAATAGAATTAACGACGCAGAACAACATTCAACACCAAATGTAAAGCAGCGTACAAAAATTTTAAGAGCTACAAGGAAAAAAATCAATGTTTTAGAGAGTAAAGAAGGTGTTATTTATAAATCAGGAGCATTTTAAGTATATCAAATTGGGTTTAATATTAAAATTTGCAGTTCAAAGTTTATTTCTGATTTATCTCAAAATGAATTTGTTTAACGTATTGACATCTGACAACGTAAATATCAGAAAAAGTTGTGAACCAAATTAGTTCAAATTTTATAAATATATTTGTTTTATAGATTTAAAGAACCCCTACTACTTTCATAATTATATAGTTGATATGTTTTTAGTAACTAAGGTATATATCATGCTCGTAATAATTTTTTAATGATTTTTCAATGTTCTTTTACTCGAAACTTGATAAAAATTGTAATAAATTGATTATCATCAGGAAAATAGTACCAGCCCTAAAAAATGTTTTAATGATCATCATCAAATTTACAGAAAAGGGATATTTTTGTTTACATTTGAGTTATTCTAATTGTGCGTTATTCTAATAATCAATTTAATTACTATTTACACTATGCTTTACTCCCTAAATTTTTTTATGTACTACAAGTAACATATTAAATGTATTTTTCATAGTTTTAAGTTATATTTCATCAGTAAAAAATATTTTAATAGCAAATATTACAGTTTTTAAAAAAATTTTCTTCGAAGGTGTACGGATACCTTAAATCAATATCGGCTCAAAGTCTTTCCATTGGAATGGTGCGGTAGTTGAAAAAATATGAGCCAGCTAAGATATTCAACTCGTCCAGAGTTCAATGTCATAGCTCAATAGAGTATTGACCATGGTCCAGAATCACAAAGTATAGTGTGTGATTAGTGCTCACTGACTCTCTTAAAAGCATCATAATTACCCGTTTTTCTCCTTATTGATGAATGCATTTAATATGAATGCAATCACAATTGTTAACTAAATTTTAATTAAATATTAGTTATTAAAAATCTATATTTATATTATGGTTAGATATTTCCTTAAAAAAATATGCATGTATTCCATATTGTTGTATTCTCTTTCCAAGTCTACACACAGATCAAAAACAAAATGCAATTATTTAATGAAAGAGATTTGTCAAAACTGAATACTTCATTCTAGAAACATTTAACTTTATTTGTTGCTTTCTCACCACATCTATCGTATTAAGTTACCTGGAATAATTTTACGTGTTTTTAAACTTCAAGATGAAGCATGATCAACTCTTTTTATTGATACTAATTACTCCACGAAGAATGTTTATAACCGATATATCTTCTAATATTCTAATGCGACAGTATTTAATCTTTTAGTTCTATTTATACTGCTTTACCAAGTACAACCAATTTCAATATTTGCGACCCAATATTCAATCATAATTTTCATCGCGCCCCCCTTCCCTATAATATTACTATGTATTTATATCACTAATAACATACTTTGACACTAAAGCTACAATACGACTTTAACCTCTTAAGTGACACCAGTGTATATAAGCGTCTCGCTCACCTAGTAGTTAATTGACTGAGTCGTATATACACGTCTTACCGAAGTACGGTCTTTTCTGTGCACTTCTAAAACTATTTTGAAGGCTTTGGAATACAATAAAATGATCTTGACAGTTTTTCCAAATTATTTACTTATTTCAGAGGATTTGCATACTTATTCCTCTTTTCTAGTCTTCCCCACAATACACCTCATACACTCACCTACACCGCATTGGGGAGAGAATCGCGTAGTTTATAATGGGCATTTTAAGGATTAATTATAAACAGTGCAAATTATCAAGATACATGTTCAGTTTTGTATATAACTTTATTAATAACAAGCCCATGGAGTCTCTGTTATTTATTAAACTTGTCCTTAACTTAGGATTGCTTATATAGTTATCAAATACATTGTGCAGTTCTGGTACATTTATAAATGTATTATATCAATGTAAATGTGTACTTTATTTTTTTATTACGTCAGAATGTATTTTGGTTCTTTACTTTCAGTAAATTAATAATTTTTTTAAAAAAAAATAAGCTTTTGTTTTCGAATTTTCAATACGCTCGTCCCTCCCTTCAAGAGTTATTACACCCCCCTAGAGAGTGCGCGCCACAGTTTGAGAAACGCTGAAGTACAACAAATATGGTATAGAACAATTCCACATCTTTTTCATTTGATAGGGCTAATTCCTTTAAATACTTCCATTATATCAACATTTAATTTGAAATTGGGATCTTCAAATTATACCCTATATTTCCTCTAAAAACAGGTATTAAACGTAGATTCATTTTAGATAATTTGTTACTGTTTCGGGAAAATAATCTTGCCGACTACAAATTTACGCTTTGCGGGGATTCTTCCTTCGTGCTTGAGAGACTTCTTGATTCTCGAAATGAAAATTTAATCTTAATTGCACTTCGTAAATTTCAAAAGATGGCGTGAATTATCTTGGCATTGAAAGAATTTTGTCAGCAATCGTGACGAAATGCAATTTTGGAAGGATTTAACGGAGATGTAGTTGAATCTATTTTTAGAACTTTCTCTCCATTAGTTAAAACTGCCTATGTAGTATTTTTAAGCATTTATTTTTCATTCTAAAAGTCGCTGAATTTTGTATTAAGACTTTGAAAGAAGTGTGATGTTCCATGTGAAATCACAAGTATTGTAAAACTAAATTAAAATTAACTCCTTTATAAGGTTATTAAGAAATTATCCCATCTTTTTTGCCAATTAAAAGATGAAATTTCATTATTAATTTAAAAATGAAATTGCTGTGATCCATAAAAAATTATTTTGATAACCTTTTTTATTAAACTTTTTTCACCAATGCCATGCATTTAAATTAAAAAGCGTTAATTTCATTAAGAGTGAACTTAATATTTATGATGAACAGAAAGATAATATTTTAAAATTTATAAAAAAAATTAAGGTATCCCCGACTACTTGTGACAAATTTTTAACAGGAGGTGGAGATTTTCTGGAAATTTTTAGATTTATTTAGTACATTTTAAGAAAGAAAGCTAAAATTAAAAAGAGAAAAGTAAATTATTTCTACTAAAATGGGTAAAAATTGACAAAAAATTACATAAACGGGGCCCGATTGGTACAAATAATCAATGAACAAATTCTCAATTTTTCCATTTTCATGTTTTAGTTTGCTATTCCTTTCTGAAATGACCTTCAGGATAACAGATATTTTAATTTTTACAAAAAACTAGAGTACTGATGCGAGGCCAGATTTGTTAATGTTTTAGAAATCGGATGTGGTGAAATTCCTTTTGGTGGGGGGGTGTCAAAAAAGTTCCCGCGTCACAAAGTTCAGTAAACGGATAAATTTTGAAGTGGTGTAGCACTGCGCCGGCCTCGGGACCAATCAGAGAAATTATACTGGACAAGGCAAATAGTTTGGCTCTAGGATTTTGGAGTGATTAGGGGTCGGATAAAACAGGGACGCAGAGAATTTCAGAGGCAGAGAGCCTCTCCCCGAGCAGCGGAAAACTTCAAACAAAAGACGCCGAAATTCCACCCGGACCGGGAGTCGGTCGTGTCTAACCCTTTGCACCTTCTCTCTCTCAAGTTAAGTTTAATAATTTTTTGATCTTCTTGTATGTAGAGTTACAATTCTTCTTTCTTTAAATGTGCTTAAAATAAATACAATTGTTTTCCAATATACAGCCAGATTTTAATTTAGCGTAAAGTTAATTTGTTAATACATAATTCTCGTCTTATTTAATTTTTGGTCATGATGTGATGTTGGAAACTGGGTTCACAATTAAGAAATATAGCGTCGCATCACTACTTTATCCTAGTTATTAATGAAATTGCTTAAAAATACAGTGATTATATTCACATAAAGAACCGTAAATTTTGTAATAAAACAGTGATTGATAAATTTGAAGGTTTAAACACTTCTACTGTTCTATAGAACATACACGCAAAATTTTAGAAAACTATTTTAAAATCTTCTTGAACAATCTGTGTCTCTGTTTGAGCTTTTCGAGAAAAACATATTTGGAGTAAAACGCATTTTAAAGTTTGACATCTTATGTAAAGTTATGGCGTCTGCTTTTATTAAAACACTTGAAGTTTTTGTTATAGTGAGCGTAAAATACAAAAACTGGTATTTTTATAAAGCTAATAAATTAAATCATAGAGAAATTTGGCAAAATTCACAGTTTTAGGGTAGTCGGATACCTTAAACATGTTATTTTATTAGATATGTGATACAATCTCATTAAAATAAATTCAATAGCATATAACTTGATAGGAAAGTGTATAAATAGTTAAACTATAAGATATTGACTCATATCTAAAGAAAAAGAACATAAAGTCAAAGTTAAATAGTTACATGTAAATAAATGTCATGATACACAAAATTAAAAGTATAAAATATACATAAATATAATACAAAGGTATTACTTTTGAAGTATTTATTTTTTTCTCTAACATTTACTATATTCTGCATTAATATTTTGAAAGAAATACGATGTTGTATGTGAAAATATAGATGCTAATATATAAAATTATTTGATAAAATAACATTAAATAAACTATCTTGTTCTTTTGGCAACATATGCAATTTTTTAGTATTAAAATAACGTGTAAAAGAGATCTGAGACCTTTGAGCAACAAAAAGGTCTCAGATCTCTTTTTTTATTATTCTATTTTTAAATTAACATAATTTCTTATCTTACGATATCTAATTAGCTGTTTTTTGATACCTATCATAATAACTTATCATAGAGTTATATGTTATAAACTTCTGATTCATTAAATTCATTAAAGAGGAACTAAAGGGACATTGTCTCACGGAAAAAGATATAAATTATCAAAATTAAATTTCTCTCGCCTTTAATATAGGAATAAAAAGAAGAATTATACATACACTGCTAGCCACTAAAATTGCAACACGAGGTAGGAAAGCAAATACAAAAAAACCCCCACAATAATCTATACAAACAGTTATAGCATGAAGAAAAAATGATTAAATATGTAAGTAGTTTTAGGGTTTACAGGGGTGTGAACATTGTAGAAACGGATTCCATACCTGGCAACTAAAGCGGTCCTTTCCAAGTTATCCATGGAGTCCGACTGGGCTTGAATGACATGGGCTCATTCTATGCTGCTTCAAGTTGACAGCATAGTTTGTAAAACGTATTAAATGGAGAGAGGTGGCGATCCAGTCTTTCAACAGCACAATATCAGATATTTTCCATGGGTGACAGATCTGGAAAAAGGGTAGGCATGGGCAGTAATAGAAAACCTGGAGCATCGAAGAATATCAGAACACGATGCGAAATGCGTAGTCTTGAGTGATTGTTATGAATAAGAAAAAGAATCAATTTAGAATTAGAATAATAAATATAGCATTAGATTCAATCATGTTAATTGGATGTCAATGTATTTCGACTTACCGCGACTGCTGCTTCCATGCTGGACACCTAAGTACATTTTTTATAGAAGCTTGAGGGAAAAAATTAAGTTACGATGTGTCATTGAGAAACACGCAAAGAACCTTTCCAGTCTATATTTTGCAACAAAGCACACAAGCACACTATTACATGTAGGAAAACGTTGCACAACACAATCACAAAAAAAAACGATGCTTCCATCACACACATATACGAATCGAATGAAATTTTTCCGGCCAATAACAAATCCTTCTAGAATAAAAAATGTCCCAGTTCGTGGCACCATCTCTAGACGGTGAAAGGAGTTAACAGTTCTTAACATCCTCCGGGGGGCGAGAAGATGTGGTCGACGGTGGTAGGGGTAAGACTGCATTTTGAGAGACTGGTGTTGTCATGACTCCACTTGAGGTCTGGATAGTGACGACAAGACATATTCCATCAGCTCCAGGATGTGTGGCCACAATCCGTCCGAGAGTCCACCTGGTGTTGAAAGAGGCTGGATTTTTGATGAAGACGAGGGACCCTACCGTTAGGTCTTTCTGGCCCTGCATCCATTTGGTTCGGGACTGCAGGGTGTTGAGGTAGGAGAGCTGCCAGCGAGACCAGAACATCCTTTTCAACTTCATCAGAAGAGACCACCTAGAATGAATACTCAAAGATTGGTTAGTCAGACTGTGATCAGGGAGTCCGAGCAAGGGACACCCGATAAGAAAGTGTCCGGGTGTTAACACCTGGAGATCCTTAGGGTCTGATGATAGAGGATAAAGAGGACGTGAATTTATGCACGCTTCGATTTGGCACAATATTGTATCTAACTCTTCAAAGTTCAGCACAGCCGCCTTTAACGTTTTGAGCAAATGTTGCTTTGTGAGTTTGACGGAAGCCTCCCACACACCTCCAAAATTCGGTGCATATAGAGATGAAGTGCCACTGAATGTTCTTGCTTGACGAATAGTCCTGGACATTAGAGTTGTGAAGTAATTGTAACAAGTCCTTCAAGTAAGCTGACGCACCAACGAAATTGGTACCGTTGTTAGAATAAATAATAAATGTCTGATGGATAGCCACGGCGTGAAACAAATCGACGCAGTGCTGACAGAAATGCTGCTGCTGTTAGCCAAGATACGAGTTCAAGGTGCACCGCTTTAATACACATGCATATGAAGAGGAAGATGTACGACTTGAAGTTGTTCGCCTTGCGAGTATGTTGGCACTTTGTCGTGATAGGTCCAGCAAAGTCAATTCCTACTTTTTCAAAAGCACGACAAGGGTTGATTAGTTCTATTGGTAGATCACCCATCATTTGAGAGACAGGTTTTGCCACAAGTTTAAAACAGTCTATGCAGTTGCGCAGTTCTTTCTTGACAGCTGATTTACCATGCGGGATCCAAAACTGTTGACGAATGAGGGATAAAACTAGTTCCTGTCCAGCATGGAAATTGACTCTATGTTGTTGTTGTTCTCGTGTCCATGAATAAATGCAGTAGATATCACTAAATTCCGTCGAAAGTCTTGATCACTGCCTCTGCTATTCTGGGAGCATCAGGGCTGTACAGGAGTCCCTCAGAGGGACCATTCCCATTTTTAGTAACTTTGTTGCGACGGCTGGGCATTCCAAGATGTGATTGGGCGTCAGTTGAAGATCTGGGCAGTGTTTGCATTGACCTTGTCTTATATGGGTGAATCTCCATGCCCTTAAGGTGTTCAGTTCTCAATCTGGCAATTGTGGATGTTATAATTCGAGGACAGTCAAATTCCGTAACTAGGGGTTTTTTTTAAAAGTGTGATTCATAATTCTATGTTTGGCTACTGCGTTAGCATCATCAAGTGTGATGGTGGTGCACTTATGTTCGATGTCTCTAGCTTCTTTGGCGAGGCTATATATATATATATATATATATATATATATATATATATATATATATATATATATATATATATATATATACATATGCACATTCATTACCCTCAATGTTGACATGTGCGGGTATCCATTGCAGGATACAGGATTTTCTTTTGTTGTGCAGCTGTTCTAGAAGGGTAATAATATCACAGGAGATGTTAGTCTCTCCGTTTCTTATGGCTTCTATAGCTGATTTAGAGAATCTGAGAAGATTACTAATCCTTCTGTAGAATCAATAACATGTGGGTTTTGTTGATATAATATAAGGGCCTCTAATTGCCACGAGTTCACTTGTGAAGTTTGAGGCGATTATGCCTGTGTTAATTTTGTGTTTGTAGTTATTACCATCTGGAAGGAGTAAGATGATTCCGGCACCTCCATTGCTGAGGGATCTGTCTGAGGAACCATCGGTGTAGGCGATTGCAAAGTTATCTTGAGAGTATTGCTATCGTTCCCAGTCCTTTGTCTGACAGTTACAGGGTCTTCTTTTTTTTTTGGAACATGGCTGCAACAATTCCAATTGAAACAGGTATTCTTTTGGTTTTTTGAATGAGGGGCTCCTGAAGGAACTCCAAGGAGGAATGATCCAAATTGAGTTCTTTTCTGATTTCACTATCAAGTTGAGAGTCGAAGATCTTTTGAGCCTTGTAGAATGCTTCCATTTATCAAAAACTCTTCTAGAGATATGGTCCAAACCATATGAGCGTAGTTTATTAGTGAACTTGATAGTGGCAAGTTTGCGCCTGCTTTCTAGCGGAGGCAGGCCGCATTCTTGTTCGGCCTTTTCATTATTGGTTGATGACACTGCTCCAATAATAATTTTGGCAGCTCTGTGTTGTACAGAATCAAGTTTCCGCTTAACAGAAATAGAGGCCGGAGTCCAAATTGGGGTCGCATATTCTAAAACCGGTCTGATAAAAGTGCAGAAAGTGCTTTTTAGGGTTTGAGGTCTTGAGCCCCAAGAAGTTCCGCATAGCTTTCGAAGAATATCCAGTTTTCCAAGAGCTTTGTTGGTAGTTTGTTCGATGTGCTTTGAAAAGCGGAGTTCGGGATCTAAGGTTACTCCAAGATAGGTGGGTAGGTCGACTTTTTTGATTTGAGAGTTCTGTATTTTGATATTAGCATTAAAACTGCTTCTGTGTCTTCTATCGGTAGAGAATATGCAGTAGTTTGTTTTGTCTGCGTTGATGGTTAATTTAAGATTATCTGCCCATTCAGCAATACCTTTCAGTGTTGTGTTTAGGGCCTTTTCCGATTCTGTAATGTCATTGTGTGAGTGCCATACAGCAATATCGTCAGCGTAGCAGGCGATATTTTTGTCTGGGTGAATATGATGGTGGATGGTGTTCATAAAGATGAGAAAGAGCAAGGGGCTTAAGACAGAGCCTTGAGGAACTCCAGCCCACATTCTGCGAGATTCTGAAAGTGCCCCGTTAAAGCTAACGGAAAATTTTCTTCCTCTGAGAAAATCATTTATCCACAATAACGCTTTGCCATTAATTCCGGTGTCTTGGATAGTATGGACCAGTTTTTGACGCCAAACTTTATCAAATGCTGCTGAGATGTCCAAAAATACTGCTTAAGTTTTCTTGTGAGACTTTTCTTGAAAACCATCAATTATCGACTGGTTCAGGTAAAAGAGCTGGTCGGTAGTACTATGATGGGTTCGGAAAGCTGTTTGATAGAAGTGAAGTTTTTTGTTTTCGATGAGCCAGTTCATAAGCCTACGGTGGATAACCCGTTCCATGAGCTTGCAGAGGGTGCTGGTGAGGGAAATTGGCCTATAGTTTTTGCACTCTGAAGCATTCTTGTTAGGTTTCAGAATTAGAATGACGGTGGAAAGTTTCCAGATTTTGGGCAATTTGCCAGTAGCCCATGAAAGGCTAAAAATTTCCAATCGTTCTTTTTTTGTAAGATTTCCAAAGTGTTGGACCATGCGGCCAAAAATAACATCGGGACCAGGGGCTTTGCCGGGATTCATATTAGCAATGGCAGCTTCTAGCTCTTCCATTAAGAATGGTATGGTGAAGATATTTTTATGGTTATATATTTTTGAGTCTTGAATGGTTTTCCTGTAGGTACGCAGCAGTTTCATGTCATTTGCGTTGAAGGTTAGCTTGCTTTTGTTTTCATAGTGCTTTGCTAGCAGGGAAGCAGTTTCCTTATTTGTGGCTGCATCTCTTCCAGAAGATGATATGATGTTAGTAAGAATGTCTGCTTTTTGGTGTGTTGACTGATTATTAAGAGTTTTGATGATTTTTCAATGCTGAGATATTTTTTGGGGATCTAAAGTTTCGCAGAATTCAGTCCATTTTTTACGCTTGCAGGAGGAAATCACCTCTTCAACTTCGTGACAAAGGTTCGTGAATCTTATTCTGTTTGTTTCAGTATTATTCTTCTGAAGTTCTGTACTTAGTTTGTCACGTTCGTTAATTAAGTTCTCTATGTTGGTGTCTTTCCAAAACGGGACCCAGTCATTTCTTCTTTTGACCCTAGGGATAGAACGTTTTGCAGCTGCATTAATATGCGAAGCAAAGGACTGTAGTCTCTCGTCGAGGGTGTGTGGCGAAGAAAGGGAGCAGAGCATTTCAAGTTCAGAGGTGAATTTCCCCCAGTTTGCTTTCCGAAAGTTCCAGGATCTTTTGCTTTGGATGGTGTCATCAACTATTTTGTTTATCCTCGGGGGAACCTGTAACCCCTAGAGGGCGCGTCCCCAGGTGGCGGATAGGGGAACGCCTCCATTGATTTCCAATGGGTGGTAGAAGGGAAATAAAATACCTTCCGTGGACCAACAGGTAGAAGTCCAACCTTCTGGAGGCTATGGCACCTTTTTTTCCATGAATAGTGCAATTGACTCTATGAAAATGTCTAATGACTAAACTTGTAAAATGATGCTCTTTTGGTATGAGCATAGGATGCTTTGGTTCAAATTTAAGAGTTTGTTGGAGACGAAGACGTCCTCCGACACGAAGAATTCCCTCAGAATCAAGGAATACATTCAAAGACTGAAGTTTGCTAGATTTGGTAAGAGGCTTGTTACATTTCAAGAGAGTAAGTTCTGTATGGTATTCTCCATTTTGTAACAATTTGATTACCTTTTTTTATTGAAGATTCTAATTCATGTGTGTATAAAAGCACAGTAACTTTGGACACTGATTTTGAATTATGGTAGAATCTGAATATCCATGCCACAGTCCTAACTACTTTTATGTATGAGGAAAACTTATCCAAGAAACTAAGAGAATAATCAACACCAGTTGAAAGAACAGCAGAGTCACTTAATGATTCAGACTGATCAATAGGAACAAGTGAAACAGGTTGTTCAGAGAAAGGAATAAAACAATTGGAAGAAGGATGGAAATCATGAAGCCATTTTGGACCAGCTACCCCCTCTGAATTTTCAAGAAGTTGTTTCGGGTAGAGGCCTCTTGTTGCCCAATCTGCCGGGTTAAATTTTCCAGGAATGTGATGCCAAGATTATTTTGAGGTTAGTGCGTGAATTTTCCCAACCCTGTGTTGCACAAATTGATTTCCTTTTACAGGTGGATTATTTATCCAACTCAGTGTAATTGTTGAGTCACACCATAAAAATGTATCGTGAGTGATGTTAAGAGATTTCTTAAATATATCTAGAAGTTCAGCCAGAAGCAGAGCACCACAAAGCTCCAATTTAGGCAATGATATTGTTTGTACAGGTGCCACACGAGTTTTTGAAGCCGTTAAGAATAAATGTGGCGAATCAGAAACAACACGTAAGTATATTACGGCTGAATATTCCTTTGAGGAGGCGTCACAGAACCCGTGAATTTCACAGTGTTTAGCATTTTGTATTTGATCATACCTGTCAACTTTTATTTGTTTGAGGCATGAAGTTTCTGCTTGAAACCGATTTCATCTATTAAGAATGTCTGATGATATATCATCATCCCAGTCAAGCCAAGCCTTCCATAGGTCTTGAAGAACATTCTTTAAAATTATTGTTGAGGGGGAGACAAACCCCAGAGGATCAAAGATGCGTGCGATGATTGATAGCATCTGTCTCTTGGTGGATACCTGGTCTGATAAGACTGCTCTTACTTTAAATGAATCCTCGTTTAAATCCCAGAATAAGCCAAGAATTTTCAGGGTGGACTCATCATCAAATGAATGTGAGGAAATATTTGTTTTTAGAGTGTTTGGAAAGTCTGACAAGACTTCTGGATGAGTGCACGACCATTTCCGCAGCTTAAATCCATCGGCTGACATCAAATTTTGCAGTTCGTGAACAATTTTCCTACCCGAGTCCAATGAGTCAGCACCGGCTAACAAATCATCAACATAGAAATGATCTTTTGCGAGCTTAGCTGCCTGTGGAAAGCGATGTTTTCCATCCTCACATAATTGTTTCAATGTTCGGATGGCAAAAAATGGGGCACAAGATGTACCATAGGTAACTGTATTTAACTTGAATATCACTAATGGTTCCTCTGGAGACTTCCTCCAAAATATTTGTTGAAAGCATGCATCATCTTGTGATATTAATATATGTCTATACATTTTTGCAATGTCAGCAGAAAAGGCAATTGGGAAGAATCTGAATTTAAGTAAAGTTAGAAAAATGTCTGACTGTAGTTTTTTACCAGTCAGCAGAATGTCATTCAAAGAATTTCCATTTGCACTTTTGAATGAGCCGTCAAACACCACCCTTAATTTGGTTGTGGAACCATTATCATTAGTGACACCATGATGTGGTAAGAAATAATGTGGAGATTTTACATCTGATGCGAGAGGAGTCATGTGACCAAGGTTTTGGTATTCCTCCATAAATTCTGTGTATTGTTCCTTTAATTGATTATTAGAGTGAAGTTTTCTTTCAAGAGAATAGAATCGTTTTAATGCACCCTCTTTACTATCTCCAATACTTGAATCATCTCTAAATGGCAGTTTTAGAATATATCTACCATCTGCATTACGAATATAGACTCACCTAGCTCATCCTCATCCTTTGACGGAATGCCCTTAGGAACAGATTCAAGTTCCCAAAATTGTTTCAAAGAATGGTCTATGTTTAAAAGAGTGTGACAGATTAGGGATGAATTTTGATTATATTGTGTGTTTATGGTACCTGATAATAAATGACATAATTTTGTTGGCAATGCTGATGGTGTACCTTTGGGTCCCATTATAGGAGTCCCTGAAATTAATGTCATAAAAACATCAGCACCTAGAAGAATGTCTATTTCATTTTCAATATAAAATGTTGGATCAGCAAGAGTTAGATCTTTGATATGAGGCCACTCATGATATTTAATTGTAAAATTTGGCATAGCTGAAGTGACTTTCGATACTAACAAAGCTTTTACTTGAAATTTATCAGAGGAAACACAAGAAGAAAATTCAAAATTTGTTGAATATAATGAAGTTTCAGCAAATGTTTCATTTACACCTACTAATTTATGATTGGTGTGTTTTAATGGTAATTTTAAGCGATCAGCATATTGCTTGGAAATCAAAGAATTTTGAGAAGCATTGTATATCAAAGCACGGCAAGTTATTTGTTCACCATGTTTAGATTTAACATTTATTAATGCTGTGGACAACAATACGTGACCTTCTGCCTATTGTGTGCAATTGTTAGACACTGTCACAATAGAATATGCTTGAGTATCTGCTGAAGGACTGACTAAATATATATGTAATAATGTATGGTGTCTCTCAGAACAGTTTTTGCAAGAGAATCCTATTATACATGTGTCAAGCCTGTGGTTACTCTTCAAACAATTGGTACATAAATTATTGTTCTGTACCACTTGCCATCTTTCATTTACATTCATAGAATTAAAAGTTGGACATTTGAATAAGGCATGACTTTGATAACATAGAATGCAATTGTTACCTTTAACAACATCTGGTTTTACACGTGATTTTAAATGGTTACATTTGACAACAGTAGTATTTACATTTGATTTGTTAAATGAATTTAATGGTTTAACATTACCTTTCTTAATGTCAGGTTTTACAAATTTTAACTCATTCAGACCATGAGCTTCTCTTTCAATGAAAACTCTAAATTCCTCAAGAATACGAATTTTACTATTTTCCAAAGATAATTCCCACCGTTGACTAATACATGCATCCACTTTTGAAATGAGAAAATTTATTATGATCAACTCTCTGTTAATGAATTTGTTTCTAAATCCAAAGTTTTCAAATTTCGAATGACTTCATTACAAATATCTATTATTTCCAAAAGCAATTTTGAAGTATTTGCCCTGGAAATCTTAATACTAAATAGCTTATTTATTTGGCTAAGAGCTAATTGTTGTTTGTTTTCATACCGACTGCACAGTATATCCCAACAATTCTTAAGATTGTCCACAGTAATTGCAAAACCCCCAATTAATTTGGCTGCATCCCCGCGAACAGAAGCCTGTAGATATTGCAATTTTTCAAGATCACTTATTGATTTGTTATCTAGAATAGAAGACTTAAATAACTCTTTGAATGAAATACAGTTCTCGCAATTTCCATAAAAATGCGTAACTTCAAGATTTGGTAGATTAACTACTGAAGACTTAACATGAATACTACTATTTAATTCCTCAACCTGTGATTTTTCTTCAAGGTCAACAACCCAATTGAATAGTATATCTTTATATTTCATATAAATATCAAATGATTCATCACTTTCATGAGTTGACAATTCACTGAATATTTCAGTTAATCTAGTTTCATTGCAACACTTGTGTTTTTAAAACACGTATGTGTGATTTATTATCATCGCATTCATTTATCCTATTTCCAAAAGCTTTTAATTCTTTTATAATTAAATCAAATTTACCAATATTTTTCGACTGTTTTGGAGCCATGATTTATGAACGAAATTTTAAAATGCTTATAAAAATGGAATTTTAAAATTCTACACAAAATATACACTGTACCAAAATAACAAAATGCCAACACAATGCAAATACAAACTATCAAAAAAATGTTTATACAAAATAGAATAAACGAATAAATCTAGAATCAAATAATAAATAATATCAATCAAAATGTATAAGAATACTTCAAGAATTCGTATCAGAGTAAATGCACTAGAATAAGAATATCTCGAATATGAAACGAATAATTAAAATAACAAAGAATAAATCACATCAACAACTCTGAACTCGACGGACCACATGTTATGAATAAGAATAAGAATCAAATTACAATTAGAATAATGAATATAGCATTAGATTCAATCATGTTAATTGGATGCCAATGTATTTCGACTTACCGCGACTGCTGCTTCCATGCTGGACACCTAAGTACATTTTTTTATAGAAGCTTGAGGAAAAAAATTAAGTTACGATGAGTCATTGAGAAACACGCAAAGAACTTTTCCAGTCTATATTTTGCAACAAAACACACAAGCACACTATTACATGTAGGAAAACGTTGCACAAAAACGATGCTTCCATCATACACACAATCGAATGGAATTTTTCCCGCCAATAACAAATCCTTCTTGAATAAAAAAAAGTCCCAGTTCGTTGCGCCATCTCTAGACGGCGAAAGGAGTCAACTGTTCTTAACAGTGATCTTATTGGAAAATGGGGTTTAGAAGCCCAAGCACTAGGACAAGACCGCTGGACGTAAGATGTCAAAAATATAGCAATCCGCATTCAAATTACCGTCAATTCGAACTAGAGGAGCATGTCATGTACCCAATAGCTGCTCGAACAATCGCACCAGATTCAAGTCCTCTATGCCGATATCGAATTCAAGCAGGCGGCGAGTGGTCACATCAGTGTCTCAAGACACGTGTACGGCCATCAGCATACTGCACGCAGAGGCAGAACCAGGATTCGTCTCAAAAGACGACATAGCGCCTCTCCTAAATCCAGTTTTGTCGTACAGTGAACTAGGTTCACCATCTCCCTTTATGTTGCATTGAGAAGAGAAGTCGAAGTAATGGCCACCCTGCTGACAATCCACACTGCTGCAAATATCGTGGCACCGTAAGGATTCCCAAAGTTGTCTATATCGACCCCTAGGGGTTTAAGACAGCAGGAAAAAATTGGGGGGTTCATGTTGTGTAAATGCGGGACTCTACGATTGTGGCTTTCATTAAACAGTTGGTGCCTTTAATTTTAACTTTCAATGAATGGAATAAATACTACTTATTTACTTACGTAGTATATTTCATTATACTATAAACATATCTATTTGATGAAACGGAATATCGTGATAAAATCTTTTTAATTGCTTTTCCTAGTTGACAGAAATTTCAGCACGGTTACCAATCTTCATTACAAAAAGAAAAAGAGACTGGATGCTACTAACAGGGGAGAGATCTAAGATTCAATCGAACAAAATTAATGCCACATGCTGAAAATTTGTTAAAAAGCATTTGATTCATCTGTATTATTAAAACCATTTGTTTGTTGATCCGTTATTTTATATATCAGTTACTAAATTTTAATTTATTTAATACATGTTTAAAATTAAGATGCGTTCGTTTTTTTCTAAAGTTTTTCACTCTACACTTCACCATAGTTAAAGATTTAAATCTTTTAATGTAAGTAGCTCAAGACCAGCTGTCAAGAAATCATTCAAGTTGATGAATTTGCAAAAATTCAGCATTAAGTAAGCATGGGTCAATCCCAAAACAGAAAACATGACAAGGGGTCTATGAGACAAACACGTTTGGGAAACTCTGGTCTATGATTTGGTAGTACATTTTTGTACGTTCGACCTCACAATATGTGTGTCCTCTAGGGGGAGTGTAGAGATCATGTATGTCACTCAGTATCAGCTTCAGCAACCCATGGATTCCATATTCGCATGAAAGTGGTTGGATTTCGATCAGTGTGACGGTTGATAATCCCCACTCTCGATAGGCAACTACCTTGTATCTATTGAATTCATACACTTGTGGGTAAGAATTTCTTCTTATCCGAAGAATAACGCAATATTCAGAGCAAATTCCAACCTTTTATTGCACTGCCAGAATGAGAAATCCACAACACAGTTTTTCTTTTATTCGGTGTTTCAGATATCGGTTCTACCTCCTGCAGACTCTAAAGACGCTGAAATGCTACACGTTTTCTTATATCAGCTACTTCTTATTCTGGTGAAATTTTAACGTTCGTCAGATGCCTTCTTTCTGGTGTTTTAATTTTAATGTCTAGTAGTGTATTTAAAAACTGTCTTGTTTTTTTGGCAACATATATAATTTTTTTTAAACTAATATAACGTGTACA
The DNA here is from genome assembly GCA_019973935.1 of Trichonephila clavipes. Taxonomy (NCBI): domain Eukaryota; kingdom Metazoa; phylum Arthropoda; class Arachnida; order Araneae; family Nephilidae; genus Trichonephila; species Trichonephila clavipes. The sequence goes on from BMAU01000949.1 coordinate 457,901, forward strand.
ATATTATGATTTGATAAAAATCTTAAGATCTTTTCCAATTATTCCATTTTAAAATTAAAATAAGTACTTATCTTGTGATCTCTGAGCAACCGTTTACTAATACCCTATCTTCGAATCCTATGTTACAAACTTTTTCCGATTTTTTGAAGACATTGAAATGAAAACAAAAATGACATAACTTTATAAGGAAAGGTAAAATGATAAAATTAAAATTTTTTTTTCATACTTAATAAAAAGTCAAATAAGCAAAGTTATACAAGGAAATGTAAAACCGTAAAGAAATTTCGGAAACAATTATCATTGTATTTCAAGTTGTGATCATTTCTATTTTTAGTGTGAGTGTACAAATTTCTGTGAAAAAATTTTTCAATACCGAAAATAAAACTTCTATCTTATCGATAGCTTCTATCTTAACAAAATAAAGACTACCAATTGAACTCAAAAGGCAATACTTATTAAGAAAATAATTCACTTATCCATTTCTTATCACAGGTACGGAGTTATGAATATTTGTTCAGTGATCATTTAAATCAGGGACGTAGCTACCATCGTATCAGCCGTATCAATGATACGGGTCCCCCAAGCTACAGGAGCCCCTACATATGCAACTACAATTCCACTAATAAGGCTCTCATATCTAAAAAAGGGCGCCAAAGGTATTTTGATACAGGGCCCAAATTTGAACTAGCTACTTCAGTGCTTTAATTATTCAGTATTTTAATCGGATATTTAATACGAAAATTTCGTTTACTTAGAAATTTTATAGCAAGAATAACTATCCATTTTCTTTATCAGATTCCACAAAAGTTGTTACAATGTACGTATAAATGATTTGATTTTTTAACCACTTCCATACAGAATCGAAGATAAATGTCTTTTATTTTGCATGAATTTTTAAATAAACTTTGAAAGCTTTTAAAAGTTAGAAGTAAGTAATAAATAAAATCTCGTGAATGTCTAGAAAAAAAATTGAATGATGTTTTAGCTTCTGGAGAGGAGAATTGACGATACTAAAGAATTGAAATGAAAAATTATTATTCTGATTTTAACGTTCATCCTCGAAAGAAAGTAAAGTTTAATTGCTTTTTTTTAGACTCCAGACAAACACTTCTTTTCATGCCGACAAGTATAACAAAAGAGCTTACAAACGTAAGTCAATACTAAATCAATAGTAGAAGGAGGTTTCAAGTAGAAGAATGCAGGCGCAAATTGGAATCAAAAGGGAAAGAAACAAATAAATACAAAACAAAATACTAAATTGCTCACTTGCAAACGGACACATTCAGTAATTAAAATTATACAATACAGAAAGGAAACATGATCATAACAAGACTTTCAAAATACAAATGCATAAAACACACATACACATTACCATATATAAATAAATATACATACAAATGTACACATATGCATTCATATATATATATATATATACTAGCTAACCCGGCCACGCGTTGCTGTGGCTTTGTTTTAATACGTCAAATTAACATTATTCTAAGCCATTCAATGCACTCAAATTAATCTTCGTTTACAATTTCGAAGAGTTGAAATTAATCATAAAACAGCATAATGTTTTTTATTTTGTATTTTATTCATCTCCTATTTCAATAAAGAATAATGCACGAAATACTTACGAAGTTGTTAAGTAACAATATATGATTTAATTTTATAAATGAGGTGATTAATGGTTGTTTTTTATGATTTTTTTATTATTCTTATCAGTTTAATGCATAACAATAAATAAGCCTTATATAACTAATCGCTAATCGGTGCACAATATTTTTCGGGAACCCGTATTTTGCTATCTCAAATAGATTCGACGGTTTACCCACTCGTGAGCATACAACATATAGTTGCCCATTGGAGAAACATGAATTATCTAAGTCCAAGCGTCAAATGGACGTTGTTTGTCTTTGAGATTTATTGATGGTCTTCGCAAAAACCAAACGAATCTGGAATTGAAGCATTTTGAAAGGTATTGGGAACTCTGACGTTAAAAGTGGAATACGTGGCAACAGGATTATTTCTCCTTTAAACTTTATAGTCAAACTTTTTGCTTCAAGATGTTTCCCGGTAATCCTTTTAATGATCAAAAGGGTACAGTTGCAAATTCTAGGTGGAATTAAGTTTTGAAACAGAATAATCAGTGTACCAATGTTCAACGGAAGATTGTGTGGTGGTGTTCCTGATATATCTATAGAATTAATAAACTCAGCTCGATAATTTTTGGTTTCTTTTTTTTTTCATCCACAATATTGTCGATTGATTTAAAAGGCATTGGATTACTTGGCAACAACTCTATATCTGGAAGTTCATTTCGACACTATCCACTTTTTTTCTGATTAAGTAACAGGACTACAAAGCCAATCATTACATAGATAATTATACAGTATACCCGGGAAGACATTTTAAATCAGTTCCTTTTCTGTCTGAACAATAGTACAGAAATGGCTGGCTATTTTGTACATTATGTATTGGTATACAGTTCTCATTTACCGTTTCAAGATCCAGCAGTTGGTTAGAAAATATTTTCCCTGATTGTTCATCTTGCAAATGTACTCGCGTGTTTATGGTCCATAAAAACGATTGGCTTAAACATGCGTTAATCTCTTGAGCGTTAATCTCTAGAGTGAGGAATGACTGGTGATATCAGTGGGAAATCCCCAGACAGCAATACGACAGCACCGCTTGAATACTTCCTTGAGTCCGTTAAAAATCTTGCAAAGTTCTATGTAAGGCTTTGAGTAAAAGTTTATCGGTCATGGTACTTTTATACTTGATTATGATTGAACTTCTTTGCAATACAGTATCCAAATCGCCTTTTTTCAAAGGCACAGATTGTTTCTGGTTTCTTATGAATGTCTAATGGCAGCATGAATGCAGAATGTGGACTTTGTCCGCCATCTAACACAGTGACAACGATGCCTGAAAATGTCATTTCCTATCGCGATCGTATTTTCGCAAGTTTAGTTGCTATATGAAATGAAACTCCGGGCACGGGACTCGAACGCAAGGTAATTCGACGTTATTCCAGCAATGTCCAGCAACGTTACGAGAGTTTCTAAAATCTGAATCCAGTTTCTCGTTCTCCACTCCAAGATGCACCCAGTGCTGGGAATTGCGGTCGGTTGGCACTATCTGACAAAGTTACGGGAGTTCCGAAAATCCTATTTCAGAATTCTGTATCCCGCCCAGAAAAGCATCAGGTAATCACTTTTCACAGCCCCAAGAATTTTTAGGTCAGCCCCTGCAACATTTCGCATAAAATAGGGTCGCCTGGCATTGCTTGAAATATTTATGGGATTTTCATGAATTAGATGGGAATATTCAGACCAGCTGTCCCGAAATACTTCTATGGCCCACGTTTTGCGTCCCTACATCTGCGTTAGGCTGGGTTAGCGGTCCGTGACTTTTACGGTCGTCCGGCATTATCCGGAAAAGTTTTGGAAAATATAAAATTAGATTTAAAATTCTCATTTCCCATCCCGAAATGCACACGGGGCTTACCTTCGATACCACAGCGCGTATAAGTTCAGTCTCTAGAGGGAATGAAAGTCCAGACGTGGGACTCGAATGCAAAGCTTTTCCACCTAATTTCAGCAATATTCCGTAAAAATACGGGAGCATCTGAAATCTGATATAACATTACCATTTCTAGCCACTAGACGCACTTGGAGACACCTTTCGGTGTCCCATAGCTTGTAAGTTCAGTCGATGGAAGGGAACATTAGGATCGCACGGCAGTATCCGGCAATATTACAGGAATTCCTAAAATTCTGTTTCAGCTTGTCGTTCACCATCCCGAAATTCACCAGAAATGCATTATTTCCGCTCCAAGAAATTAGGGTAAGCTCGTGCCATGGTTCGCCTAATAGACCGTCGTTCGGAATATCTGGTAAATTTACGGAATTGTTTGGATCGGATATCGGATTTGCAAGGTTCGATACCCTTCAGGAACCAAGTATTCACTCTCCAAGGATTTTAAGGTAAGCCTCTGCCCAGTGTGTCTAAATTATAGTTGTATAGCAGTACCCGTCAAAGTTTCGGATATTTTTGGGAACCGATTCGAAAATCGGTTTCCACGCACCGAAATGCGTCGAGAATTCACTTTTCGTGCACTTTCGTCATCAAAATCCGCTTCCAGTGAAAGTAACGCTTTGCGACATTTTGCGAATTTTCCCATTTTTTGGTTTCTTAACATTGCCGGACCACTCTTGTCACTTAAGGGCAGTGGTTTCAAGCTTTCACTACTGGCGATCCAATTTTCAATCATAATTTTTATCGTGCCCCCTAAAAATAATAATTTATTGAATGCCATAATAATGCTTTTTGGTGCTAAAGCTATAATACGATCATAATTATAAACCGTACAAATTAACAATTTAAGTATTAAATTTTGTATATATTACTTTTAAGTAATATATTTTTTAAATTTTTTAGTTCGGTTCACTATAAAAGCGCATCTTTTAGTTTGTTTTAAAACTATAATTTATTTTACAGTTATTTTTACTATACACGATAAAAATCAAAATTCCAGTGAATAATTTAATTAAGAGAAAATATACTTACCTACTTTCAAGGACTTTTCAATTTTTCTTAGAAAATTTGAGAAAAATCCAATAAAACAAAAAAAAAAAATGTTCCAAATGTGCGTGACATTAATACAGTACATAAATCACAGACACTTTTAACTAACAATACAGGAATGTTATTTTCCAGCTAAACTGTCATATTTTGTTCACGTTTTTGTAGTTTTGCTGTTTGATGATCTACGAATAGCATTTCGAACTTTTTCTTCCTTGTGTGTTTTTGACAAGATGAAGTGCTACATTATGGTTTCATAGTTTTCTTCATAGAGATCTTTAGGCAGCATTTGAAAATTTTGAATCAACTCAAAAGTTTCATGTCTAACGCTTTTCTCATATTTACTTTCGCTATCTTGATTAATATGCATTATTTCAGTAGGTTCTTCAATTGCTTGATCAGTTTCAAGTTCCTTCCAATAGGGATCACAGATGCCCATTCTTTTAATATTCCGCTTATTTACATTTATAAACTATAATAAGTCGTACAACATAGCAATCAAAACTACAAAATTGTTCATGGGGAAAGTGTAGCATGTTCTAAAAAATAGTTTTTAAAACGTTTTTCATTATGCATTATATGTTTCAAAATACTCATTCTCATCCATATATCATAAAACTCTTTCACATGGAAAAAGATAAAACAGAAATATATTACATATATTTACAACTTCCCTAAAAAAAAAAGACGGAGATAACCATACCAGTGAGTTCGAAGGTCAGCTGAAGTAATATTTTAGGTTAAAAGAAACATAATTAAAAAATATCTTATCGTTTGGTATCGTTAAAAGAAACTTAAAAAAATCTCTCATCGTTCTCATATTGACTGCAAAGCAAACACATTTTTTTTTAAAACTTTGGTTTTAGGATCAATGATCTCTAATGAGCGTTTGAATTCAAATCTTTTATTTTTGATCACCAGATGATAAAAATAAATTATATCAGTGTAAATGTGTATTTTTTATTATGTCAGAAAGTATTTTGTTTTACTTCATTCCAAAAAACTATTTTCTAAAACCTTTTATTTTCAATATGCCCGCGCCCCCCTCGCAGGGCTACCACGCCTCCCAAGGTAGCGCACCCCACAGTTTGAGAAACACTGTACAACAGAAATGTTGATCACAGTAGATAGTGACAAAGTATTGAATGCAGGACATAGTATAGATTGCACGAGACTTGTTAATACTTATAATGCTAGAGTATTCTGGAATAAAGAATACTTAAAGAACTCTAAAAAAGTTTTTTGGCATTGCAATAATGTTTCAAATAACTGTAATGCTTACAAATGTAATTGCTACTTAGATAAGCTTCAAATTAGTAAATTTGGCAATATTAAAATTCCTTTTTACAAAAGATGTGGCGACAAAAGATGTAAACCTTGTAAAATGATCCATAATGATCAAATCAAAGAGAGGATTCCAAATTTACCTTCTGTAAGACATATAACTGTATTTACTTATTGACGTGTAATAAATGCCAACTTAAATGTATTGGACAGGCATCTAATAAAATTAATATTACAATTAATCAACATAGGTCAGATACTAAATACTTCAACAGTATGAAAATTTACATAAGTTAGAAATAAGACACTTTAGTACACACATGGTTTTGAAAATGTTTCTCTCAATGTTATTAAAGTTGTTCCTGATATTAAAGAAAGATTATGGTGGGAAAATTACTATATATTTAATATTATAATGCAGTTTATCCTTATGGACTAAATGTATTATACCAAGGAAAAAATATTCTCAATGCAATTAAACAAAATTCTCAAGATTATTATTATAATACTAGAATTAAAATAAAATAATTAATAAAAGAAAAACTAGAAGAGGTAGAACTAAAAGATTAAGTAAAGACAATAAAGTACTTACAGATAGTATTATAGATATTTGTAATAACTTTCATAACAATTTTAACATAAAACATATTAAATCTTTTATGTTTGGACTCAGTAAGACAGAACTATGTATTACAGAAGATGTACTAATATCATAAAAAATTAAAGATTGCCATGCTCTGCATATTATAAAGAACATTCACAAATTTTTGAAACATAAACATAAAATAAAAGTTAACGTAAATAAAGATTATCAAATAGAATATTGTACATTTTTATATATGAATAAATCATATGATAATATTAATTTTTCTGGTATTTTTAAAAAACACATGACATCTTTCCCAATACCTAATATTAATATTAAAAAAGCTTTTCAATGCAATGAATAAATAAGTAGATCAATTTTTAACTATAATGTGCCTATAAAGCAAGAAAACGTATTATGTAAATGTAATAACTTTAAAGAATTCATAGATAAACATCACAAGCATGTTGTAAATGATGACCTCAATATTGTATAAAAGACAACAATCTTAGAAACATAATGAATAAAGTTACTGGGTTTGAACTAATGATTTCGAATAATAATAAAATTATAAAAAATCAGTTATATAATGATATTGATAAATTTATATACAAAATAGCTATTAAGTATAGTATGTCTATAGAGGCATTCACAGAATTCAAAGGTAATATTAAAAAACAGTTTAATAAATATAACTTTGGTACAGATAATAAAATCTTTTTTAATGATATTAAAAATCAGATTTAAAAATTACAAAATAATTTCATTATAGCTTACGTTGATAAAGTGCCAGGTAATTTCGCTTTCATATGTAAATACTATTATACTTTAATGATCAACAGATATTTTGATAATAATACAGCTTTTATTATGTCATCATTTTCTGATAGAGAAATAATAAATCGAATTTTGGCTTTTCATAAAAAATTAAGGATTCAAATTAATAATAGTGTTAAATTTCCACATATATTTATTACTCCCAAATTTCATAAAGACCCAGTCAAATTTAGGACAGTTACAAATGGATTCAATACATATATCAGCAAAAAAGGCAAAATTCTCCATGAAATATTACATGATACAATAAATAATCTTAAATCCACTGTCATATTTAAAAATAGTAAATCTCTTATTAAAGAAAATTAAAGATAAAAAGATTTATTCAGTCTATAGTTTAGATTTTGAAGATTTTTTAACTCGATTGATATTGATGATATGATTAATATACTTGTAAATTTGCATAAAGATAATTTATTTAATAATGTTAATTATGAAAGATTTAGTTCACTACTTAGGTTAGTACTTAAAAAGAACTATATATTTCATAAGGGTAATTATTTTCTGCAGATTAAAGGTTTGCCACAAGGTGGCCCTGCGAGCAACTGTCTTGCCAATTTATACTTACAATATTTGAAAATAGTTACGTTAATAATCCTAAATATTATATTTATCATTATATAGATGACATAATCATTTTTGGCAAGCGAGTCAATTTTATACCTAATACTAATTTTTATCCACAATATCTTAATTTAATACACACAAATGCTAACAACAATGAAGCAAATTTTCTTGACATGCATATCAAATTAATAGATAATGTAATAGTTTCTAATATTTATGATAAAAGAGAAGATTTTAATTTCAATATAAAAATGTTCCGTATTGGGATAGTAATGTACATATTTCTATATTCAGAAATAATATTATTAATTACATACAACGCAATAAATTTCTAGTGTCAAAAAATCAGAAATAATAAATAACTATAAACATTTTCCTAAATATTGCTTAATTCAGAAAAACCCAATTCATTTTATTAATAGTTATATGAATAAAGCTATTCAAATTTGTAAGGATTAAAAATTATTAGATTAACTATAGTTTAATACTTTAAATTTACACATTTCATAGTTATAGTTACCTCAATATTCTATTATTAGTTAAAATTACTTATTATTATTTAATTCATATATAATGTAGCGTCTCTAAAGTTATGGTTTTTTGTAACTATTTTATTAATTTTTGTTTCTATTCTTTTTATAATTTTGTTAAGTGCTACATTTCAGCCATTCACATGCTTTGAATCTGCATTACGGTCCAGAATCTGGCAATAACTTATTTATTGCACTCAGATTTAGCGCGGGTTCTGCATTTTCAAGTGCAGTTTTTAAGTAAGTAACTCTATTTTGTAATGGATTTAGATATTCCTATCCATTACATTCAATAGGTTTTTGCTCAGTATTATTTACATAAAGGGGGGTGGTTGGCTGGCAAAAAAACATGTTCAAACCCACTTTTATATAAATTTTTTTTATATATATTTGCTGTCCTAAGTCAGCAATGTTTATAATACTGCAGCTTTCATTTTATAATTTTTAATCTAGTGTCCTTCATTGTATGTTCTCTTTACTTCTCTTTAATGTGATTGACGTGAAAGTTCATCTCTTGTTTGTAGAGAGACTATATATATATATATATATATATATATATATATATATATATATATATATACTAGAGGACCAGTCAGACGTTGTCCTGTATACACATCTTAAATTCTGAAATTCCAAATTTTTATGAATAAGCTTTAACAATCTGGACCATTTTGAGTAAAATCTGAGTAAAAGTCAGTAAAATTTTTAAAAACTAATTACATCTGAATGTAATAATTTAATTAACATACAATTTATTTCAACAAAATAATAAGACGTAATGACAAAATATTTTCCTGAAATGATCCCAGCACCAACTGTCGGGGCCAACTTGAAGTATAATAAAAGATTTTTGAACATTCCATACTGCGATCCTAGCGCAGTCTGCCGGATTCAATGTAAAACATTCCAAGATCAACAATTTATAAACAAAAAATTAATTAAATAAACATTTCTAAACCGATTTATAAATCTAAGCCATTCTCGAGTCCACTGGAACAGACAAAAACTTTCATCAAAATCGGTCCAGTCGTTTAGGGGGACTTCAGTTAAATACACACGCACAAAAGAATTACATATATAAAGGCTATTTGAAAAGATATGAATTAAAAACGCTTAAAAGCGTGAATCGCGTCTATATTTTCGTAACAATAAAGAGCGGGTTTGTCCAGTTTGGCAGAAAATAATTTTTCGATGCCAACATACGTCTTCTTCAATTCCATCTATTACCTCACGATCTCTATACATATTTCATTTGTGTGTTTGTTTATTTATTTAATTATATTGGTGGAATTTTCAATCGTTAATAAAATACCTTTTAAAGCGCTCAATTGAGCTGAAATGTAATGTGCATTTTTATTATTTTGGTTGACAATACAATAATTTAATTATAATTAATAAAAAGTAATTGATTAAAACTAATTATTTAAAATATTACAAATACAGCCACGTTGTCAACTTAGCGACCCTTTTGGCGACTTATGTCAAAATTTGAAAAAGTTTTTTTCTCCCGTGTTAAAGCATTTAGTTGAAAGGAAATTTTATACACACGATTGTTTTGGATAAAATATGATACTTTAATGATAATTAATAAAATTATTTACCATTTAATGTTGTGATTATGTCATATGTATATACATATTTATATTAATTGCAACTATTTAATAAAAAGTAGCTAAAATAAATTTTTTCTCGGTTTATCTAAGTAGGAATTGATTTAATTTTTTTTATATTACTTGTTTATAACAATAGCTTTGTTACAACAATGCAGGTGAATATTGAGTTGTATTTTTTAAATGTTTTTAATTAATATCTTCTTAACTAATTACGATATCGGACCTAATTGTAAATATAAACCATTCTCGAATTTACTTGAACCCACACAAAAAGTTTCATCGAAATCGGTCCAGCCGTTTAGGAGGAGTTTAGTGACATACACACGAACAGAAAATTTATATATTCATATATAATATATATATATATATGTGTGTATATATATATATGTATATGTGTAGGCGAATGAGAGAGAGACATATTGAAGCGTTTCAAATATACTTTAAAGTTGACATGTCCAGTTAGAAGCTAGGTAATTTTAAAATTAGGTTGAATGTGGTTAGCCTTTATAAGTAACTGAAAAGAAGGAACAAATTCCTTAGTGAATTGCGGATGATTTGAAATTTGATACAAGTTCTTCCACTCAGTTATAATTTGTTTCCTTGAAAACATTCTTATAGAACGAATTCTAAATGCTCATTCTAATCAAATTGCTTAATTTTGTCGCTTCTTATGCTAGTCAACATGTTCATTGCCACAGGTTCTCGTATAACCTCGAACAAAAGAATTGAAATATTGTGCACATTTGCTTCAAAGAAAACTGACATTATTTTATGTTTTAAATATTAGTCAACTGTTTGAAACTATAAACAGCGAGATGACATTTTTACGTCCTCTGTTTTATACACAAGCAAATTGAGATCCCTCTATCCAGTCATTTAACTGCCAAAAAGTATATTCTCTAATTTTATACATGTCATAAAATGTATTCGTACTTAATTTAGTTTCATTTGGTTAATTCTTTCTTGGTACATCTCTTTTTATGCTACAGAGTGTGTATATTTATATTTAATTAATGAGTATTGGTTAAGTAATATGATTTAGTTATAATATATATATGATAGTAGATGTAATATGGTATGATAGCTTCTTGTAAGTTAATATGTATTTTTACATACATGACATATTATTAATTATCAGTAACAAAGCTATAAATAAAATAATCGTAAATTATTTAAAGGACAATGATATTTACTCCATACTTATAATTTTGAGGATCATTTTAATTGAATAGATAAATATATATCTTATAGGAAACAGTATAATTAATTCAGCCCTTTGAGTCAACTAATCATAATTATAGTGTACAGTCAGATGCAGAAACTAAACGCTTCCCTCAAGGTAATAAATAATAGTTTAGCTAATTTATGTCTATATATTTATAAAAAACATTATCAGATATATTCATGATCTTTTATTTTTAAAACAATTATTAGTCCATTAATAGTATAACATTCAGCCGTAATTATTCAAATTTTATTAAAACTAACAATAACCAAATTATTTCACGTTACCTATACAGAACTTTTGTTTAACTAGATAGAATTAGATATGGTTCTTAAATTATATAGTAATAATTTAATAAAGGCAACTCTATTAGTTTAAACAGTATTAAAATTATATTCTGGAAAGATAATAGCCATATATGTATTTAAAGGAATTTTGCGTTTAATTATATAAAATGTGTAGCTTATTTAATTAATAAAGCAAGTGCAATAAAAAAATTGATATTAATACGAAATTCATAAGATAATCTTTAAACTTTGACTGTCCTAATAAATTTTTAATTAAATACATTTATAATTATGTTGCAAGGTCTTTATTAGCATTAATTAATTTACATCTTAATATCTATTAATTACTTTACTTAATTATAAATAGTACCATCATTTAATCTATTAGCTGCTTTCCATAAACCTAAAGGGTACCATCACACACACACAACTAACATATTTAGAATATTTTCATATCAAAATAGTTTTTTCATTTTAATTTCTAAATTTTCTTTTCTGTAAAAAAGTGCGATTTTCTTTTTTCTAAATTCAATGTTCTGCTGCTATTTTTTTTTCAAGAATATTTATAAGAAATTATTTCCTTAATGCTAGACTGTAATTTCCATTATTTTAGTTTTTTTTATACTTTTCGTTGTTGGTGTGATTAAGTATTACAAATTATTATTCAATATTTAATATATTCTTCTAATTTCTTAATAAGCATATTACATTTTATACTATAGGAGCTAAAAGGACTTATACTTCAGAAATTTTACTTAAAATAATTTTAAGGTGATTTTTTCTTCTTATCTTAACTCAGCAGCCCAGTACTTTAGGCATCTGAAGATGCAGATTGGAGACATGAAACTGAGTTTATTCTTGCAATCTTAGTCCTCGCCCTCGGTCGCTTAATATGGATACGTTTAACATGAAAACGGTTAAGATGAAATATTGGAATGAACACAAAACGGAAAACCCATCCATACAGGTACATCACCGTAAAAATTCGTTGCAGTACATGATTATAATGTGTATACAGCCTCAATTATGGCAGATAAAGACAATTTGAAGTTGGTCCAAAATTAAAAAAGTGCCATTGATGCTGATTCCGATGACGAAAATGAGATGCATAATGAAGCTTCTAATTTCACGTCCTTCGAATTGAGGAACATCATGAAAAGTATGCGCAGTTATTAAGTTGAACATTCCAATGTTGAAATGTTGTAGGTTCTTATCGGAAGTTTATATACACAAATACCTTAGTATTTTAAATTATAATGTTAACATTATTTTTTCTTCATACCCATCTCGAAGAGCGGCTCAATAAAATGAAGAGCAATAAAAACAATCACCAAAGGACCTGTCAATAACATTGAAAGGAAATCAGTTTAAAGCAGTAGAGAATACATTAAGGTGATCCCAAGTCATGGCTACTCCATGGTTAAAATTTGAGCATAAATCTGGGTTTGTGATTTCCATTCTATACACGTCACTATGTAAACAATCATAACCAGTGTCAAGTCTACAAATAACGCTGACCATTCTAGGTGAGGAGCTAGAAATTCTTGTTGAATTATTCAATTGTGAGTTCAATTTCTTTTTCAGGGACTTTTCTATATACAGGCTGTAATGGTTAGATTTACTATTAACACTTTATATTCCGCAAAGACAAAATATCTGCTTGTGTCATTTGGAATTCATTCTTCGCCAACATATTTGCCCTCACATTTCCATACACTACACAATGCTTAAGGATCCTTTGCAATGTAGCCCGGTTTATTCTATTTCACAATTTATGAATTTACTCAATGCAGACCCTGGAAGAGCCTTTGAATCATCAAAAAAGATGATATTTTTCTTTGCACAATCTTTTATCATGCCAAAGAGTAATGGAATGTCAGCTATTTAGCCATCAAAGTTTGCAAAATGTTTTACAACATCAGAAGACAAATTAAAGTCTTTAGAAAAAATTCAGCTCTAGTATTTTCAATAATTCCTTCACCCTCAACGGTATAGACATGAAGACCTGAATTATCCATGTAATGATCATTAATAGTCATGACAGTATATTTCAATTCAGAGTCAAAAGTCATGTTAGGATGCATCAGAAACAAAGTTTAAGCATTTCCCTGCAAGTTTTAAATTTTTCATTGCACACAACAAAATATAGTCTGGAAAGTCAAAACTACTTGAAGATGAAAATCAAGAGTATTATGTAATTTTTTTTACTCAAGAAAGGTAAATTCTTTGTGTTTTCAATGTCTCCCTAGCCGAGTAGTAATAGCCTAGAAAGTGACAAAATATAAGAGATGTATCAGTAATCACTTATTGCAAAGTATCAGGTAGTGAAAGTATACAAATATTTATAGGAAAATTTAAGACTGATGTATGAAGAGTTTGATTAGTTTGAACAACCAATGTTTTGAAAAACTGGAAAAGCAATCTACTGCATAAATTTTTAAAAATGGCCCTCGCACGGCCTTATCTATCAAGCAGTTTCTGACAAGAAAAAAAGCAGTACTGTGATGAGGCATCCTCCTTCTTCGCAGGATTTTGCCTCATGCGACTTTTTTACGAACATTCAAATTTTGCCTAAAGGGAACACATTTTACCTCAGTTGAAGAGTTTCAGGCAAAAACGTAGAATCTCCTCAAGAGCCTTCCAAAAGTATTGTTCCAGAATTGTTACCAGCAATGGCAGCACCGAATGCATAAGTGTGTGAATGCTAAGGGGAAGATGATACTATCACAAACAACTGGTTCGTTAAGTACGAAGATTTATTGGACCAGTCTCACTTTTTTGTGCCACACCTCATATTATCAGAATTTTTGTAAGTTGATGATGTGGATAATAGCTCTTCTTTTAACTGGATGTATTTCAAAATCATCTGTAAATTTTAATATAATCAAGCCCTATAAAACCATTTTCAGTGGGTTGTATGAAAGAAGCCAAATATTTACTTACGAAAGAAACATGTCATTTTTTATTAAGAGAAAATGTATGCAACTTCTTATTATATTACCGTCATATTTCACTGAGTGTATCATAAATTAGTGGTAGAATTAACTTTTTTTTAGTATAAAATCTAATAATGTATGAATAGGAAAATGATAAAGAATGCGAAATGAATAAAATAGTTTTATGTTTTGTTTTGCTTTTGTATATGTACAATAAACAACTATGCATTATACATTGTATATTTGGAATACATATATTTCTGAATATTTTTAGAGTGTTAAAATAAATTTGGCACGTATATTTTTTATCCATTTTCCTACATGCTTTGTTTATTTCCATAAATAATCCATATAAAATTTTTATAGAATATATTTTTGTGAAGTAATGTACTATTAAAAAATGCTTCGTCGTCATTTTTTAATCTTGGTGGAATCTGCTGGAATCAAGACAGAATATATTACACAAAAATTGTATTTTGCAAAATAATATTACAGACAAACTAAAACATCTGAATAGTTAAGATTATACTTATAAAATTTCTCATAAAAAGACACATTTTTCTCATAACGGGATTTTATCTTTAAACATTGCTTTCTGTAATTTAAAAGTGAATGATTCAAGGCCATTTTTTTCAGAATTACTACTTTTTAAAAATGCTGATTTTGCAACATGAAATTGCTTTTGGATGTTGAATACTTGATGATAGTGTTACTGTATTTCAAATGTAAATGTCAAATTCATTTGTTTTACGTCTTCTGGTCTATATTTATTTCAGAAACAAATTACTTAACATAAATTAAAATAAAAAAATAAACCAAAACTTAAATATACATAACTTAACCTTTATTTTATTTTATTTTTGTGGGGTGCATTTGTTATGCGAATTCATTATATACAAATAATTTCCTTTAAAATCTCTCTAGTCCTCTTTATGCAAATTTCTTCATGATTTTTGCATTCAGTGTATTTTTCTATTAAGTATATTTAATATATAATATCAGTCATCAGTCAGTTTTATCCTTTCTATACATCGAACTTTAGTCTTTTTTCTAAAATGCAATGAAAATTATTGTTTCGAACTTTTATAATCATATAAAAAAAAAATTATATTTTTCCTCCTAACTGAATACCTCTATTAAAGTTATAACAATAATTTTTACAAGAATGAACATGTTTTGTTGTTTTTGCCAATCCTCTGGAAGTTGATTAGGTCAAATAGGATCCATTATACTGTTGGGTCTTCAAAATTCGAAAATGAACGGAGAATCCGTATAGATCAGCGTTTCTCAAACTGTGGGGTGTGCCCCCCTAGGGGGCGTGATAACTCCTCGAGGGGGGTGCGGGCATATTGAAGAATCGAAAACAAAAGGTAATTTAAAAAAATATTAATTTACTGAAAGTAAACAAACAAAATGCATTCTGACATAAATAAAAAATATAATTAACATTTACACTAATATGACACACTACACACACTGATATGACACCACTACACTACTACACTGATATGACACAATGTATCAGTACTACACAAAGTATTTTATAATTAATTTAACAATACTATAAGAACAAGTTACTAATGACCCCATGGGTTTGCCATATATAAAATTATATACAAAATTTAACAGTTATCTTGATAATTTATACGAAATCTATATCTTATTATCTTGATATGTTACGCAATCTGCTCCTCAATGCCACCGTTTTCCAAGTAGCCGAGCTTATGTAATGTACGGGGGATGAGGGAAAAAGGAATAAATAAGCAAATCCTCTGAAATAAGAAAATCCTATTCAAACATTGTAAAGGACATTTTATTATTTCCAAAGTCTTCCAAAAAACTTTATGAATAGCAGTGCACAAGAAAGATCGTCCTTCATAAAGACGTATATATACGTCCGGGACAATTAACGCTTTGGCTGAACGAGACGTATATACGATGGTAGTCCTTAAGAAAAAGTCGTATTACAGCTTTTGTGTTAAAGTGTGGTATTATTGAATTCAATACATTGTTGTTTGTATGGAAGGGGGCCGCGATGAAAATTATGATTGACTATCGGGTCCCAAATATTGAAAGTTTGAGAAGCACTGGTATAGATATTTCTCTTTCCTAGAGAACTACACACAAATTCCAGTATGCTCGACATAAGCTTTGTGAACCTGACGCTTGGCACAAGTGACGCGAAGATCTTCCGGTTTTCAGAGAAAAAAAGGTCCTTAAACTCGTACGGTCTACCCACGTACCAATAATAAATGGGAGACACAATTCACTCCTCTATGTTTTGTGATTATTTTCATTGGGAATAATTTCAAAAAAGAAAAGGTGAAAATGAAGTTGTTGGAAGATTACAACCTTTACTGGTAGTTTTTGTCTGCCCTTTTCATTGCCATAAAGATTAACACGAGATGAAAATGGACATTGTAGTGGAGAAATGTAAGTTTCATCTAATGTAGGATAAAGAAATCGGTCTTCAGCCCAACAAGAAACCTAATGACAAGGCACTGGAACAAGCTATGGCTATTGGAACGAATCGAAAGATAACCATGGTTTTTCTCGGTTACGATAGTCTCAAGTCAATTGCTAATTTACTTCTAAAAACCAAGCACAAGTCTGACTTACATTGTTTATGAGACTGAGTGGAGAGTATGAAATTAGATACTGCTGCTTGTTCGGTCAGATATTTTACTGTTATTAATATAAATTTGAATAGCATAATTAAAGATGTTGTAAATGACCTTCAATACTAATTTTGAAAGATTAATTTGGGAAAAAAAACTCTCTGAATGTCATTAGTAAAACTGTGGTGGAAGTGAGCCCTAAAGAGTCCTTCCGAAGGATTCAAGTAACATTCTACTGAGTAAGACTGTACATCTACAGTAATTCCTTGGACTCAGCTTGATTTAAGGGGCTGTTTTATTTAATTTTTGTCTAGTTCAACAGTTACTTAGAAACATAAAAGTTTTATTATGTTAAACTAAACAAGAGAATTTATAGTATCATTTTACCAGAAAGTCTTTGATATTGAAAAAATTGCGAATATGCCTCGAAAAGTCTCTGATTTAATATTTATTTTATTATTGAGCTATTATTGTGAGCTATTATAACTTTCTTATACTTTTAAGAAGAAAATTACAACAGATACATGATGCATATATTAATATTTAGTTAGTAATTAAAGCCATTTTAAACATGTGTTTTCCATATCTTTAGTTTTCTTCTTACAAAAAATTCCATGTACGTTTATATAAAATACAAAGCAGACTTTTAAATACCAAATTAAAAATAAAATGAAATATATTTTCCTTCATTCCATTATTCATTTCAAATAATTTGTAAATTCATTCACCAAACCAAGTACAAATGTCTTAAATGTTCTTTATAGATATTTAAATTAATTTTCTGAAGATTAATTTGATGTCTACACGAAATTTTGAAACATTCATGCAACATCGAGTTTTAGAGATTATTCTTTATTTTAAAATTTTATTTTTAATTATATTCTCCATTTTTGAAAAGTTACTTACTGATAACAGTATAATTATTGCAATTTAAGGATTATTAATTTTAGACCTGAATGATTAATTGATAAATTTGTCTTTTTAGAAAAACAGAAAATAAATCATTTCTAAATATTTTTACAATATTTCGCCCATTTTATCAACAGATTTCGAATTAAAGTATTCTATAATGAAACAAGTGAAAAGAATTACATTTAAATACACAAACAAATAAACGCAAATATATGCAGGTATAGATGTTTATAATATTGTTTCAATATGGTGCAGAAGTTCATAAGAAACAATCAATTAAATTAAATCATTTAGCATCACATTAAAATGACACAACTGAAATAATATTACTGAACTATTATTACAAAACTGAATTGGTGGGGACATTCGGAAACTTTTTAAACTTTTAAATGCGAATAGTATAATTGGAAATGGAAGTCTTATAATCTTAAATATCACTCAATTCTTTAATAACAACATACCTTTGTAAGTAATTTTTTAGAAAAATTATAAGAGAAAATGCATGTATTTTTAATTTTAGACATAAAAAAGAGAAGTCATTATCCAGATATAGATGTCAACACAAAAAATTTTTAAAATACATTGCTTTTTCTTTTATAAATAATTTTATACTTTTTCATACATTTTTTCCAACAGCAAATTCTGAGGAAATTTTGAAAACTTATCTCATTGTATGTATTTTGCATGTATAATACTGATTTCAAAATGTAACAATACAAAATTCATAAATTTGTAGTAAGTTGATATTTTTCTAAAAAACTATGTTATATTTAACACGGTTTTGTTTAGATAACCATTTTTGCTACTTACATGTATTATTCACAACCAATATTGTATTGCGATAAACAATGAAATTTGATAAAATAGTTTTAAGTGTTTTTTGTTGAATATAACGAAAGACAAAAGTAAAATCTGCAACATTTCTCGAGTAAAATAAATCAAACTTAAAAGCACATTTTAAGAGCAGTAACATTGGCAATATGATATAATCAAAATCAATGTATTGAATTTCTCTCCAAAATACATCAAGACTTTGTTTTTCGATTGGCATGTAAATAGTATTCCATAAAAATGAAAATGAATGTATAATGGCAAAATTTGTGTTGAAAACAGATTATGTAGGTGTACAACCTACTAGAGAAGTGCCAAATAGGACATATTTAAATATTTTAATATTCAATCTGCAAATCTGAGACTGAATTGAATTAAAATAGAAGTACATATAAATTTAAACCGAATCCATTTAAATACATTGATACGAACAAATTTTGATTTATTCATACGAATAGCTTCTTAGAAATTATATATATATATACTCAGAAGTATTGAAAATAGCGACCCAAGAAGAAAGCATCGGATTGAAATGAAATTTAATACACATAATGGCACAGATGAGAGATTCCTTGATCTAAAAACAAGACAATTAAACGAATACAGGGTGTGCAACGACACAAATACTGGGCAATTGGCTTTCTTTCATTAGCGCGTTGGACTACCTGCAGCTCCAATACATGCCGCCACACGGTAGGGAATTGAGTTTGATTAGACACCTCATGTTGTCCTGAGGCAGATGGGCCCACAAATCTTGAACAGCAAACTCTAAATCATGTAAAGAGTGACACGATGGCATCTGACGTTTTAACTGATCCCAAACGTGCTCTACAGGGGACAAATCGGAGGAACGGGCCGGCCATGAAAGAATCTGAAAATGACGTAGGAAGTCTTGAGCAACTATTGCTGTATGCAGACGAGCATTATCTTGCTGGAAAATAAAGTTTTAACAATCTGGATCACTTTCAAATGTACTACTGCCTATCTTTTAGTTTAACTGGGAGACCATTTAGGAAAGGTCCGACATGGAGTCGAAGAATATGATCAACGTAACGTTGGCCCGTTAAGGTTTGCGCATCACAATTAAAGTGGATCGGTTATCATAGGCTATGTCCCCCAGACCATTACACCAGCTGTGCGGTCAGTGTGACGTAGAAAAGTGTGGGGCAATTGTACCGCTCACCAGGGTGCCTCCACACCCGTACACGGTTATTATCTGTCCCCAAAACAAACCAGGATTCATCACTAAACACAACCAGATGAGAGATTTTTTCCAATCTGTGACATTCCACATTGATCTGGTTTGGCACCACAGTTGATTGTAGACGCAGTTGCCGATGTTACGGTGTTATAGGTAGTGCACGGAAAGGGCGCTTGGATTTAAGATTTGCGTTTGCAAGTTGGGTGTCAATTGTTTGTGGAACAATTGCTACGAAACAATTGCTACGCCTACGTCTGCTAGTATCGTTGAACGAGTCACTGTGGGTTCCACAAGTGCTTGCCGCACTATACTTCAATCCTCTGTCCTCGTGGTCTTCCTGGTCGCTCCAGACCCGGTTTTCCGCGCGTGGGTACATTCTCGTGTCCACAGCTCCCAACAATTTCTAACGGCTTACTCCGGATGATCCATCTGGCCAGCAACACGGCACGTCGACCAGCCTGTAGTTTTCATCCCGATGATCAGGCCTCTCTCAATTTCGCTTAACTGTGAGAAATGTCTTCTAGCACGTTTATCTGGCATGTTTCGCTTACCAAAGTCTTCCTACAATCGGCGGGGAATTGTCACGTTTATGAATCTTCGAATTTGCGCTGGCTTATATAGCACTCTCTTCCTGATTGTAGCGCCTCCTCTGCGTGTATGAGCATGCGTATTTGCGCAAAACTTGGATTATTTGCATATCACATTACGCTGTACTTATTTGCAAAGTTTCGCAATTGTACTTAGCTTCCTTCTTGGATCGCTATTTTCAATGTTCCTGAGTGTATATAAATATAAGTTGACCTTAAAAAACAACTTAATACACAAAATTTTACATGTATTAATCTTTTTCATTGCTAAATAAATAAAAATTTTGTTTTTATCCATATGTTCTTATAATACAAAGATGGTAAAGTAAAATACATTTCAGAAAAAAAGGTGAAGTTATTTATATATATATTTTTTTCAAATTAATCGGTGCTCCAATCAATTCATTTATACAATCACAAATCTTAAAACCCTTCACAAATCAAAGATGAAATGGTTATTAAATATTGCTATTAAAATTTAAAAACGTACCAGTTTTCATAAAAATTAAGATTTATAATCATCTACAATAGAAGTCTAATTACCTATTAAATGGATTGGGCCCTTGGGTAACATAAGGCTGACAAAGAGTTTTTTTGCGTCAGAAAATGTTCCCTATTTTTTGGTTAAAATATATTTCTGAGCAAAGTTTATCTTCCATGAAAGTCAACAAGAGTAAGTCTATATGCCAGTTGGCTGACATTACCTAACTATGGCAAGAATTTCAACAAGCAATCTCTCATCTTTTTTAAAAATACGTAGAAAAGTGTGGTAAGTATAACATGTTTCTCAATAAACTGATTCTAAAATTAAATGTGCTTGCTGCTATGGACACTGAATCAGCACAATAAATGAATTGAACGAAACTACCACTATTTTACACTGAAGTGCCAGTGTGGATGGCAAGGGAAATGGAAATTACGAACCGTTGCGCATTATTTATGCGCAAGTGAGGACACTGTGGTAACTGTATATATAGTGCGTACTGTGGCTTTTCTGAATTAGTTGTTGGAATTACCAGTATGGGTAAGCTTCCTGATTTACACGTCTTCGATCGCAAACAAATCGTAGGTGTGCTACGCAGGGGCCATTCAATTTCGGAAAACATCAGACAGCTAGGATTTTCAAAGTCGACAGCGTCTGGAGTATACCAAGGTACATGAATGACAGACAAAACACGATCAATCGGGAAAACTGCAAAAGACAATTAGCCTTGACAGTGCGTGGTGAGAGATAGCTTAGGCGTATTGTGCGCAGCCAGAGAAGCCAAACATTAATTCATATTAACACTCAGTTGAATGACGATTCCAGTCGTACAGTCAGTAAAAGGACTGTGCAAAGCTAGCTTCACCATATGGGTTTAGGGAGCCATCGACCTACGAGAGTACCATTGCCCAATGCTCGCCATCGGACAGCATGTCTTGCCTGGGCAAGAGAGCACTGAGACTGGAGTGTAGATACTAGAAACGAGTAGCACGGAGTGATGAGTTTTGATTCCGACTACTTAACACCAACGGAAGACTGATAATATGGCGACAGGCCCATGAAACCATGGATCCTGCATATTTGGTTGGAACTGTACAAGGGCATGGTGGCTCAATCATGGTCTGGTTTTTTTTCGTGGCAATGTTTGGGAACCTCCCTCAATGTAATTCGGTACGTAGAGTTATTACAATCACCTCCATCCATACATTTATGATGTTCTGTTATCCACACGGTAATAGAGTTTTCCCGCAAGACAACTGCGCCTCTCAGAAGTCACAGTTGGTTACTGGCTGGTTGGATGAGCATTCATCTGACTTTTCTGTTATAAATTATCCACCTAGAAGTCCAGACTTAAATCATGTTGATGATCTTAGGGATAGTTTTGAACAAGACGTGAAAGGCCATCACACAGCACCAGTGAATCTTACAGAATTATAGACAGCTCTAGCCAATATTTGGCGAGTCATTCTCGTGGAACGTTTCGAGAAACTTGTTGAATCTATGCCTCATCTAGTGGCAGACGTTATTAAGGCCAAAGGAGGCTCAACTCGCTAAAAGGTAGGTATGCCAAATTCAGAAGCACTTCAGTGTATATTTAACTTAAATATATTGATTTTTGAGGTACACTTTGTCGCTTTTCTGATATACAAAGGAAACTAGTGAATGTAATTAATTTTTAAAAGGTGCGTCCTCCTTCGTTATGCCGACTTCCACAATATAGCCTTCGAGCCAAAATAATTGCACAACTTTGAGCTATTATTTTTATATATGTGCCTCTAAAATAACAATTACATTAAAACATCTTCAATCAATCTATTAAATTTGAAATGCCTTGTAGTGAATATAAAACGCTGCTCCTTAATACTAGAAAGTATATACCTATATTGTCCAAAAGCAGTCAAAATTAGTGAATTGTGAAAGAATGATTAATGTGTAAAAAATTTTGTTTAAAATTAATTTTTAATATTTTTTATATTATATTTATAGTTACACAATAAGTTATAAGTAAATATTAACAGTAAAAAAATTGTCTTCACTTGGAAAAAATATTTTCTAAAAAATTATAAGAAATTGTTCTTAATATATGTAATTTTTTTTCTAATTGGAATCAAAAAGCAGTGAAAATAATTTCCTTTAGGCAATCTATTATTAAAAGTGTCTTTGAGATGTTGAGGAAAAAAACTGAAACAAACTTTTTATAAGAACTTTTCATAATGCAGTTCTGTTGAAAGGGAACAAACTATTGCTGTCTCGACAATGACCAAAAGTATAAATAGCTTACTTAGAAATTTGTAAATGAGTACTTTTTGTTTTGCAATCGCTTTTAAAAGTTGTAAATGAACATTAGTCACGTAATCACAGTTTATATTCTCTCACTAGTTTTTGGAATCCGATTGAAGTTTTTACACAATTTTTAGAATCAATTACATATTCAGTACAGTAGTCTCCTTTGCCTTTGTTAATTTAAATATAATGTATTTTTAATGCATTAGAATATATAAATTTTGTGAAAAGCATTCTGTCTTAGTCTTTTTTTCAAGAACAAATGAAACAAGAAATTTGCTAGGAGAGTTTGAGGTAATGAAACATTTTGCTTCCATATTTAAAAAAAGAGTAGATCCTAAAAAATTGACATAGATTTTCGTGAAATATGTGTCACACGATATTTAGAATTTTGTAACAAAATTCGTTCCATATACAACATATATGGACAGCTCTAACCTCAACCAGACGAAAGAGATTTAAAAAATGACGCTATATTTTTATATTCAGTGTCTGAGAAGCAAAGTCTGAAAAAAAATAATCCCTTTAAATTCTAGAATAAATTTGAAATTTGACAATAAGCTAAGAATTTATTGTATCTGTCTGAAACCATGAAAAAGATTTTTCTTAAAAATGAATAAAATAATCTTATAAATTCCAAATGATTCTAAAAAAATGAAATTGTGAAATTAAAAAATACATTATTTTAATAAACTTTTTAAAGTATTATAGCTAACAGCAATAAATGTTAAATCTTACCTTAAATTTGGAACAGAAATAAAAAAAACAAGTAATATAAAAAGATTTTCTTAAGTCAAATCCTACTTAGATCAACAAAGAAAAAATTTATTTTAGCTACTTTTTATAAAATAATTACCATTAATATAAATATGTATATACATATGACAGAATCACAACATTAAGTGGTAATTAATTTTTATTAATTATCATTAAAGTATCGTATTGTCACCAAAAACAATCGTATATAAAATTTCAGTTTCACTGAATACTTTAAAACGGGAGAAAAAAAAACATTTCAAGTTTTGACACAAGTCGACAACGTAGCTGTAGATGTAATTCTTTAAATAATTAGTTTTAATCAGTGATTTTTAATAATTATTATTAAATTATTGTATTGCCATCCAAAACAATCAAATATATTAAATTTCAGCTCAATTGAGCACTTTAAAATGTATTTTATTAAGGATTGAAAATTCCACCAAGATAAATAAATAAAAAAAAACAAATAAATAAATATATAGAGAGTATGAGTGAACAGTAGGAATTCAAAAATGTTTTAAAGGTTTCTATTAATAATAGTAATAAAGAAGACTTTTAATATAAATTAAAGCTTTATTTTGGTTATTATGTGTTGTATTTTTATATATTGGTCGATATGTGTGAAATTTAAGGGTTATTTATAATAAATTTACTTAGAAAAACAATAACAAATTCTATACCAGGGATGTCAAACTCATATCATATTACGAGCCATATGGTCTATTTTATTACAAGTAGGGGTTACGTATGTTAAAAATCCTAAAAAATTAATAACATGCGATTTTTATAATATATTATGCATTTATTAGACTCAATGCCCGCGCGGGTAAATCTCAATGTTTTTTCAATTCTACTATTAGATCACATTCTCTATATATTTATTTATATTGGTGGAATTTTCAATCGTTCATAAAATACATTTTAATGCGCTCAATTGTGCTGAAATTTTATTTACATACAAGATTATTTTGGATGACAATACAATAAATTCATTAAAATTAATAAAAAAATTAATTGATTAAAACTAATTATTTAAACAATTACATTACAGAGCCACGACTTGTGTCATCCATTTTTTTCTCACGATTTAAAGCATTCAGTGGAACTGAAATTTTATGTACACGACTCTGTTTTGGATGACAATGCAATACTTTAATTATAATAAATAAAATTTAATTACCACTGAATGTTGTAATTCTGTCATATGCACACTCAGGAACATTGAAAATTGCGACCCAAGAAGGAAGCCAAGTAGAATCGCGACACTTTGCAAATAAGTACAGCGTAATGTGATATGCAAATGATCCAAGTTTTGTGCCAATACGCATGCTCATACACGCCGAGTAGGGCTTAACAATCAGGAAGAGAGTGCTATATAAGCCAGAGCAAATTCGAAGATTTATAAACGTGACGATAACCCGCCGATTGTAGGAAGATTTTGGTAAGCGAAACATGCCAGCTAAACGTGAAGGGAAGACATTTCTCACAGTTAAGCGAGTTTGAGAGAGGCCTGATCATAGGGATGAAAACTGCAGACTGGTTGACGCAACGTGTTGCTGTACAGGCGGATCGATCGAAGTGTGCCGTTAAAAATTGTTGGGAGCTGTGGACACGAGAAGGTACCCACGCACGGAAAACCGGGTCTGGAGCGACCAAGAAGACCCATGAGGATCAAAGGATCGTGCGGCAAGCACTTGTGGAACCCACAGTGACTCGTTCAACGATACGAGCAGACGTATGCGTAGCAATTGTTCCACAAACAATTTCCAGACACTTTGCAGAAGCAAATCTTAAATTCAAGCACCATTTTCGTGCACTCCTTTAACACCATAACATCGGCAACTGCGTCTACCGTGGTACCAAGCCAGATCAATTAGGAATGTCACAGATTGGCAAGGTTGTGTTTAGTGATGAGTCTAGGTTTGTTTTGGGGACAGATGATAACCGTGTACAGGTGTGGAGGTGCCGATGATGAGCGGTACAATGCCCCCAAACCGTTCTACGTCACCCTGCCCGCACAGCTGGTGTAATGGTCTCGGGGCCATAGCCTATGATAGCCCGTCCACTTTAATTGTGATACGTGGAACTTTAACGGGCCAACGTTACGTTGATGATATTTTTCGACCCCATGTAGGATCATTCCTAAAATGTTCTCTCAGGGGCAATTTTCCAGCAAGATAATGCTCGTCCGCATACAGCAAGAGTTGCGCAGACTTTCTACGTCATTTTCAGACTGTTTCCATGGCCGGCCTGCTCCCCGATTTGTCGCCTGTAGAGCACAGTGGGATCAGCTAAAACGGCAGATGCCATCGTGTCACTCTGTACATGATTTAGAGTTGGCTGTTCAAGATTTGTGAGCCCATCTAGCCTCAGGACAACATAAGGTGTCTAATCAAACACAATGCTGGACCTTGTGGCGGCATGTATTGCAGATGGAGGTGGTCCAAAGCTCTATTGAAGTTGCCCAGTATTTGTGTCGTGCACACCCTTAAGTCGTTTAATTGTCTTGTTTTTGAGATCAAGTGAATCTCTCATGTGTGTCATTACGTGTATGAAATTTCATTTCAATCCAATGCTTTCTTCTTGGGTCGCTATTTTCAATGTTCCTGAGTGTATATACATATTTATATTAATTGGAACTATTTAATAAAAAGTAGCTAAAATATAAAATATTTCTTGGTTGATCTAAGTAGCAATTGACTTAATGTTTTTTTTTTGTATTACCTCTGTTTTTATTATACATACGTAGTAGTCATATATATATATATATATATATATATATATATATATATATACCCTATAAATATATATATACCTAAATAATATATATATATATATATATATATATATATATTTATATATTTAAAAAACTTTTTTTAAGATTTTCATTTTAACATTATTTTTTATAAGATAGTTTGCATCGTTCTTTTCACAAGGCAAGTCATCAATATTTGATTAAAAATACTGTGCTGATGTAATTTTTAAAATTGATGATGAAGCATGATTGGGGTTAATCTTAATCTTTCTGGATTTTAGCAATTTTTCATTAAAGAAAATAGGTGCCCACATTTAATGAGTACTTTCAAACATAGTCATTATCCGCATAACAAATGAAAAATTTTAGGAAACAAATATATTAATAAAAATATAAACATAAAAATCTAGAATTTCAACTTCCGTAGATTTTTTGCACAACAAAGAATCACATTGGGTTTCAATTAATTTATTTATAAGTTTTCATCAACAATTTCAATGTTGATGGATAGAGATGAAGTAAAAGTGCGAGATTAATTTTCACAAGTTTTAAATTAAAATTAATAGTTTCGTTTCAAACAATTTAATTTTTATGAAAGTATTCAGTAAATGTTAATTAATGGGACTTAATCAACAGATATTGAAAATTTTCAGAGTGATCCAAGTTTTCTAATTCTATGTATTTTCGCCAAGAAAAAATAATAATTTGTTTTAATATTATTCAATAGAGTTGTAACAACATGATTTTTGTCTTGAGGCTTAAAATTACAATTTTTGATTAAGCATTTACTTTTGTGCACCGTAATACTAATCTGAGAATTGATTGATTGTTTGAATATTAACGTCGCACTGTTCAGCTACACGAGGGCTTTTGGCGACGGACCACGTAATTTTGAACCATGGTCAAGTGACATGAACGACACCATATAAAAAAAATAGCTGGCACCCCATTATGAGAGATTTTTTTACTAGCTACTGTTTCACACCACATGCAACAGAGAAAACAGGGAGGACGTTTCAGAAAACTCTTCGACAGATTTAACGTGCATTATAGCGCTGCCCTACACGGCTTATGGGTCTTTAGGGAAGTAAGTAATGGTACTGAAGGATCGAACTTATTTTTACGTATTCTATGACAAAGCAAGCCACGATCCGATACCTATGACCACTTTTTACCCGTAAGTGGTCGCTACCATAGCGAAATCCTTACTGTTTAATTGTTGAGAAACCCTGAAGTAGGTCCTTTATCCATTTGTATCTAACACATAATTATAATTTTTGTTTCCAAGAAAATTATAATTTAGTCCTTTAAATATAATTTGAAGAACTGTTTTAACACTTTATGATTTGAAGGATAGTGAACTTCCATTTTTGTTTTATATGGTCAGCTATTATATCAATAATGTTTTATTTTCTTATAAATATTTTATATCTTCTAAAATAAACCAAATTAATTAAGAACAAGTTTAATAGTATTAAACTCTCATGGGTGTTCTTGCAAAGCAATTAATTTACAATTTTAGTGACTACTTTTTCTATATTTAGCAAAACATGTCCTGCGTTTAAATCAATTTTTGGTGCAACACCTATTATTTTAAATGCTAAACTATTATCAATCTCAGAATTTTTAATACCTTACTATTTAGAATAGCCAGTATTATTCATATAAGTAATAATAAAATTAATTGGGTATTTCTGATTTAAGCAATATTTAGTAAAATGTGTATAGTTATTTATCATTTCTGATATTTTGACACCAGAAATTTATTGCCTTGTACATAATTAATAACAATATTTCTAAATATCGAAACATTTACATTACTCTACCAATGAGGAACTTTTATAATATTGAAATTAAAATATTCTCTTTTATCATAAATATTAGAAACTATTACATTATCTTTTGATTTCATATGTATGTCAAGAAAATTTGCTTCATTGTTGTTGTTACTGTTTGTCTGTATTAAATTAAGATATTGTGGATAAAAATTAATGTCAGGTATAAAATTGACTTGTTGCCAAAAAGGATTATGTCTTCTATGTAAGGATAAATTTAATATTTAGAATTATTAATGTGTAACTACATTCAAAATAGTGTAAGTATAAATTGGCAAGGCAGTTGCTCGCAGGGCCTTCTTGTTTAAATTTTCACTCGTTAGTAAAATACTTTCATTCATCCACTCATATTCAAATACATGTTTTAAACTTTAGAGGATATAACTAGGTGTTAATACAATTTTTTTTAAATATTAATTCCTTAATTCTATATAATTAATGAATGAATATAAAACAAACAAAATAAAATGGTCCAACCCTATATATAAAAAGGAAAATCGCAGGTTGTGTCCCTATAGCTCAAAAGATAGCGTTGGCGTGTTGGAATAGCTTGAATTTCACTATTTATTGGAATAATTAAATTTAATCTGAATGACCCAACGGTTTTTCTAGATTATTATTTCTTTTTACTGCACTTTATTTTCCAATTGGAATAATTAAATTTAAATTAATGAATAAATTTTAGTATTCCGATTAAAAAAACAAAAATGTACCAAAATAAATAGTACCAAACACCATATATAGAAAAGAAAGTATCAAATTATAAGGAAAATCGCTTTCTATAGTTCGTAACTTAATATTGTGATTCTATCAAATGTGTATACCTATATATATTAATTGTAATTATTTAATAAAAAGTAACTAAAATAGAAATTTTCTTTCTAGACCTAAGTAGGAATTGACTTAATCATTTTTATTTTACTTGTTTTGCGTTTAAATAAGAATGGTTCGCACATGGTAGATGCACGAAAACCTTGATTATCGGAAAATATTACTTTCTTTTACCCTGCAATATCAAGCCATAATATAAGGTTATTGTATAATTTTATACGTTGTAATCCATATGTTTATTGATTATTTGATGCTGAGAAAGATTTTTATTGCATTTATGTATATATATGCGTTTTCTTATTTTATGTAGGTTGTATAGTTTATTATTGCATGGAAGCTGTATTCTGTACATAAAACTGCTGCATTTTTTTATGTGATACATTTTGTATTCAAGTATGCGCAAATAAAAAGTGAATGTGTGAAAACGATAATATTACTAAACGTACATTAATTTTGAATGGTTTTTGTGGAATTAATGAGATACTTCTTAATAATATTAAATGATTTATTTAGTTAATTAAATCTGAGTTCGAAAATATTTTTTATGTAATTTAATTTCCTATTCTAAAAAAATTTCAAAATTTGTTTCTGTTATATAAACTGTCCATTTATTGTAAAATGCTTTGTAAGTGATCTCCACAATATCTAAGTTTCTTTCTTTCTCACATATCTGAGATTGTGTTGTTAATTTGCAATATTTTGTGAAATTTCAAGGAAAACAATTAAAATGAGTAACTATCAAGACCTAGATAACCAACCGAGTTGATGGGCGAATCGTCGCTGATTTAAAGCAAGCATAAGGTACAATTTTATAAACTTTATTATTACGCTCACTGCAATGTGCAACTCATGTGGACAGTTGAAATAGACCGGATCTGTAGTGCAATTACCTGGAAATGATTGTCCAAGAGCAACGACGATCATTTAGGTATAAATTCATTTATTACATTATAGAGCTATTAGAGTACAACATTTCCTTAACGGCCTCGTGAATTTCATACTGCTGCATGAAGTTTACTAATTTACTTACTACAAAATTTGTTATTTCCAGATGATAAATTAGAGGCAATATGACAAATATTTCCAAAAAAGAAACCTTATTATTTCCGTTGGGATGTCGTGAGACTTGAAAAAACTTCATTTCTTGATAGCGAGAAGTAACCAGTCTGTTAACTAGCAACCCAAATGTCTTTTATTCACAAATTAATTTTAAAAAATTAAATTCAAGATTAATTATTCTAATCTTCTCAGCCTTTCGCTGGATAAAAGTTCAAAACCAGAACAATATATCCTTTGATCTTAATTCGATTATCTCCCGGTGAGGCTATCGCAGGTATCGTACATGGTCACTCCCTCGAGTGGTTGCATTGCAGACTCCATCACTCCGTCATTAAGAGTCCATCGTAGTTGCTTTCTCTTGGTTCTTGAGGTGCGGCTGCCCCGCAATCTCTATAGCGCATCTTCGAAGAAGAAACAAAACTGATACGGAAATGCAGACGATAGAAGAAGATTCTCGTCAACTTTCGAGCCTACCCTTTTAAGACCTCTAGGCGGGCCTCTTTCAAGTCCCCAATCATTTCTGATTGGCAAGCGCAGCGTATCTGCACACATGGCTCCTCATCTTTGT
Organism: Trichonephila clavipes; assembly: GCA_019973935.1. NCBI lineage: Eukaryota > Metazoa > Arthropoda > Arachnida > Araneae > Nephilidae > Trichonephila > Trichonephila clavipes. Next base: position 489,073 of record BMAU01000949.1, read on the forward strand.
CCCAAATCCATTGGCTCTTTGAGACAATGGCTGGCGGGGCAGATATCAAGTCCATCGCCGTACCTAGTACATCAAATGGAGGGTCTCTAAATTGTCCTGTCACCCTAACACTTATGGTACCTACCAGGGCTTGTCTTTATCACAACAGAAGGGCATTATTTTTTATGCAGATAATTCGTGGTTCACATGTGCGAAGGAACCATACAATACAAACAGTTTTTAGGAGTGTTCTTTCTATAGGTCATTGATACTAAAATAATCGGGCAGGAAGAAATGTGATACCAACAAAAACGTTTTCAGAATCGTCAAAACATCCATTTTGTCCAAGGCATAAGGGAAAACTACATGGACTCTTTTGGAAGATTACAATGCGTAATCGCACAATGCTATTTGGAGGATTACAATGAGCAGGATGACCCTCTGGGAATTCTTCTCACCCCGTACTTCAAACCTGATAAGTATTCTCGTTAAGTGCTCATCTAAAGAGCCGACGCTACAGCGTCTTTTTCATGCAGACACACAGAAATACCTGTTTAGTAGTGTGCAATCAACAACGACATTGAAACTGACCAAGGATTTCTTACTGTTGTATGAATAAGTAGGAAATTGTTCCATTTATAGATAAGTCCAAATTCCTCCTAAATACGAATTATTGGCAAACATTTGTCTGAAGAAAATAGGAACCCACCTTAAAAAACCGACATTGCAGAAAAGATTCGATGAACTGTGTAAGAAAAATGTCAAAATTGCATAATAGTCTTCACGTAATTTAAAAAAGTTTTATGACTGATTTGAGAAATAGAGATGAAAATTCAAGGATCTATATTTTCTTATTAAGAGGGAGAGTAGGAATTTCCTTCTTAAATTTTTATGGATTGAAATGTTAATCCACATAGAGACCATATGAATTCCTGATCCAATTTTGAAAATCAGTATATTAGAGGCAGGAACTCGCTTACTAGATTCTCTGAATCTAACCCTTCAGATTCTCTTGAAAATAAAATTTTAATTAACCTTCTCTCGCCCAGAAACACCCTGGAGCGAATAAAGTATTGTCAAGAGACAGAAATCAACTGCCACTGGAATTATTTTGTACATTAAAGATGAGAGAAAATTAAGGAAGAACCAAAAATTAGAAAAGTTGAGAACCTGTTCAGTATTTTCTAAGGATTTTTTTACTCTGTAAAGAAAGACGTTTTATGTGATGACTTCAAAAATATTATTTTTGAAATTCATGTTTAAAATAATATTCGTAAATTATATATGTTCATTGAAACCGTAGAAAAAGATCTAATTTCCTATATATATAGGAGAGCTAACTTCTAACTTTTAAAAAGGCCAATAATAGGTTTTACCCTTTTTCCAATTGTTTTCCGCTACTTGTACGCTAGATTATTTTAATTAAAATTATTACTATGATTGGTGACTAAAATGATGTATAAATTTAAAAAGTTTGAAAAAATATAATACAAAAATTGTGGTTGCGTTTATAAAAGTATTTAGCTTTGTGCACGCACTAACGGTGCATTTACAATTAAAAAAGTATTAGAAAAAATGCTAATGGTTTTTCAGTTACCTTTTGGTGGTCATTAAATATTTATAATTCAAATTGAGATTACATAAAATAATATCGTAATCAGGCATTGTGTGTGTGCGTGCGTGCGTGCGTGCTCGCGCGATTTATTTTCATAAAATTATTAATATTTGTTCAAATTAAAAGTATGTCTTAAAAACTATGGATTTGAAATATAAGTTTAGTCCAGTAAGCAGTAACTCATACTCACTCATGCCACGGAATTTGTTTGTGTATCGATAAATGTGACGAGCATCAATCTATCTACACGGCGATATGGAAATAGGTCCAAAGATTGAAACCCAACACACGGCAAAAACAAATCCATTCGTGATTTCGTTATTGTAACCATTCCGCTGCAATAAAATTAGTGCCTTCAAGTTCAAAGGGAATTCAAATTACAATAATACATAATTATTTGAGAAAAAGATGCCATATGTAAAAGTATTTGCTACTGTTGTACTTTATTGTAAAATTTTAGTGGTTATTTTATATTACATTTGTAACACTTATACTAACCCCTTATTTTGCTAGATTTGTATGGTAATTTTTTAGTAAAATACACATCGTTTAAATGTTTTGATTATTTTTCGTTTATGATGCGTTTTTAAGCAACACGAGAGATACTGAATATAGACTCATAATTTTGAACTACGGTTAGTTAACAAGAAACCCTGAACTATATAGTACCCATTTTCCAAATTTCCATGCCTTGACAATATTAAGTCTATACACCTAGACAGATTAAACGTGTTTTAGTAACCTTTGTATCAGGGCTCGGACCTATTCATTGACAGAAACGACGCTGGACACGAGTTTAGCGCCATGGTCACTCGGTTGCCAAGTTTAGAATAATAATTAAAAAAAACAGAAAAAATATTTATCATATTTTCAATGGCCTTTTGACTTACAAAATGGAATATAATGCCATATACAACCATAAATTTCAAAGAAAATTAAATCCGTATGATTAAATTAAATTTGTATTTTCAATTGTTTTAAATTTCACAAAAATGGTGAAAAAGAGAGAGAGAGAGAATATAAAGAGAAAAGATATGAGACATTATTTGCGATATATCAAATGTCTAACAGCATTCATTTAATAGTTATTGAACCATTAAATGCACGTTAAGCCACACAATAAAGTTTATGCTTTGTAGTATAAACTTGTGCATTATATTAAGCTAGACCATACATTTTGTAGTTTATAGCATACTTTAAATTTCATGAACTGTAATGTTTCTAGACTGTACAATAGAATAATTTTACAGTTCAGAAAATCATTAATTTTTTTTCAGTTTCTAAGGTAAACATTTTAGAGTCAAAAATAGATTGAGTGATTGCTTCTTAATATCCATTTCAAACCACTCGAGAGCTGCTGGGAGTGAATAATAAAAGAATTTTCGACAACATAAATAATAATATAAAAAAATATTTTTAAGTCAATTCCTTCTTAAAGATCGACAAAGAAAAATTTTATTTTAGCTACTTTTTTATTAAATAGTTACAATTAATGTAAACATGTACATACATATGCCAGAATCACAACATTAAGTAGTAATTAATTTATATTAATTATCATTGAAGTATCGTATTGTCATCCAAAGCAATCGTGTATGTAAAATTTTAGTTCAACTGAATGCTTTAAGACGGGAGAAACAAACATTTTCAAGTTTTGACAAAAGCCGCCAAAGGGGTCGCTAAGTCGCCAAAAATGATGCCAATGTGGCTGTATTTGTAATTCTTTAAATAATTAGTTTTAATCAATTAGTTTTTATTAATTATAATCAAATTATTGTGTTATCATCCAAAATAATCATGCATATAACATTTCAGATCAATTGAGTGCTTTAAAATGTATTTTATTAACGATTGAAAATTCCACCAAGATAAATAAATAAATAGGGAGTGCTAGCTAATAGTAGAAATTGAATAAATGAAGAATGCAAGGCCATAAATCAAAATTAAACTAAGCGCATTTTTAATTTATTATTCTCAATGGCTGAGACTATATAGATTAGAAATACAATTTTTCCTATATTCAGCCGTCACTCAAATAATCACATATGTTATGCATTCAATCATCTCTAATTTTGAAAGACTATTGAGAAAGCTTATAAAGGAAAGCTAGGAAAGCCGATTTGCTTTAGCTTCATCATCTTTGCATGAACTTCTGAAAACATATTCAGACTTGCTAAAAAAGTAGAACGAAACAAAATGAACAAATTCGTAGAAAATATCACAATAAACAGACATGAATTTTGCAATTAGAATGAACATATCTATATGAAAAATAGTAAATATCTACTTGCAAAAAGTTGCAACTATTTAGTACAATTAATCAAGTAGTTCAATTACATCTTACAGAAAGGTATTGCTACTTTTTTCCCCTTCCTAATTAATTTACTGTTGTTGCTGTTACTAATGCCACCTGATCGACCAAGGTCAGATCAAAGCCCACGAAATTCATCATGGGAAAGTGCTAAGTCACGCTGTGAGGGATTCGTCCCTCTCTCTTGCCCGCCTAGAGATGTGGGAGGAAGGGAAGAAACACTAGCCATAATCAAAAACAATCTATTTATTGTTCTCACAAAATAACAACAATGATTCAATGAATTTCAACTAGAAGAGATGTTCTCAATATGAACAAAATGTGGATTAATAGCAAGATACTAGAATTACAAGGAGACTATCAATATAGATCCCTTTATTACAGAATATTAGACAAATCTGCTATCCTACTTAATTTAATACTAATTCAACTATAGTGATCAATCATGACTTTAAATCTTTCATCTATTAATTATTTGATATCCTCTATAAAATGTTATAGTATCTGATCAGTAGCAATCAATTTTATCTCACGATGTTCTCTCTCCTTCTCCCCTTGCTAGCTAGAAAACATTGACTATATGTAGTAGACCTAATTTGAAAATCTCACGGTTTCTTCTTCAAAAGGGTTGGTTGTGAATTAATATGAATTAGTAGCCCACAGATTTCCCAAGAGGATTAGAAGAAGGTACGCGAATGATTCGTCTCAATTCCTATCGTTATCCATAGCTTTGAGCACCATACAGGTGACAAAATGATTCAGCTCGTTTTCATCCCAATTTTGAACCTTGGAATCGTTGCCAAAGCCTGGAGATGACACTCTGGGCGATTCCAAGTTCCTCGGATACTTCTTGCTGGGTACGTCCACATTCCAGTCTTCCAATACTTCTACCACGTAAGAAATCTTCCAAATGCTTCCTTTGTGCCATAACTATGCGGTTATAGCACTGAAAGGCTTTTAAAGCGCTTGTGAGCAATTTTACTTCTTTGCCACCATTCCTTATGTACCCCTCTCTTACACTCTCGTCATTGTGACGTACTATCCGCGCCATAAGGTGGTTTCCTGTAATTTGCATATTCTTCTTCAAGATGGGAGTGTGATAATTCTACAGGTAAAATTTTTATTTTAGAGCTCAATTTCTGTGTGATTCTGAATTATCCTTAACTTATGGGCATGAGTGGAAATACCTATCGAGCCATAAATCCTTTCCTGAGGTTGATGGAAGACTCCTGAATTGATTCATGTTTTACAGTCACCAGTATGACGCTCAAAGCTACGGATAACGACAAGTGTACAATCTAACCCTTTGCCTTGATGATTTTCGAGGGCTTCCATCTGGCATTGCCGATCAGGTTGCATTCACGACAGTAAATTCCAAGTAAAATTAAAATAAGTTTTCTTCTAAAAACAATTCACATCAACTATTGAAAGTCATCTTTCATATCCTATTACAAATTTCACGGGAATAAAAAATGGAATGAAATCAAGCAAAGTAATTTCGATACATAAAATGGAGAACCACACAGTTTTACTGCAAGAGGGTAATAAAAATATCAATTCACTCAACCTATCATCATAATAATTGCAATTGCTGATATGTCTCAAAGGAAATTGTGTATATTTTCCTACCCTTAAGGAGAGAAAACATATTTTAACAAATCAAAAGTAAGTAATATTTCTAAAAGTAAAATTGTTTCATAGAGGTGTAAAAGAGATAGTGATACTTTAGAACCAAACAACTACTGAAGTAACTAAACTAGTACAAAATTTAACACATTTTTACTCTAAACAAGTACTAAATTTTAAAATTATGTTGAGATGCTTCAAAACTGTTCAGCTTGAAAAAAGTTCCAGATTCTCTTTACCCTGCACATTTATAAACTTTTTTAATAAAAAAACAGTTGTTATGATAAATCAATATAGATCAATAAAGATAAACACTATTTATTACGGAATCTAGTACCAAATTCCACTTTAAGTTTAAGAAAAGAGCAGTTGTTCCAGCCGAACATTCAACAATGAGATAGAAAAAAAATCAGGATTAATTAATTCATTGGACTTAACTTGATGATCTATGTGAGCATTGTTGCTCGAGTTATTTAAAGATCTTGAAGAACAATTGTTGTAAAAGGCAAGGCAAACATAGAGATCCAGCGTTACTTCATTCGTGGCATCTGTGTAAACTATGCATCGGTATACTTAGATGTCATGCAGACAATCGATTCGATTTCTGCGACTTAAAGTTTCTTTTGATTTTATTGTCTTTTGCAGCTAAAATTTTAAATCGGGTATTTAATTTACTCTTTAATGAGATTCTCGAGAAGAGTCTTAGTTTTGTTGTAAACAGTACTCGTCATTATGAGTAATAATACCTTTCCATTTAGTTCTGAAGCAATACTTGAAGACCCTGTAATTCTGAAGTTTCATACAGCAGAAAGATCAATATAAAAAAATCACCATTTTCATTTATATGTCTTTCTTTCTTATTAATTCCATTACTAACTAGGAGTTTATAATTGTGTACTGTGAGTCGTGATACTCTCAGTAATAAAATGCATGACTTTCAGGTTATAAAATTAAATTCAGAGTAAATTAAACATTTTTGAGGACAAAAGCGTTTGTACGATTTCTGATTTGTTGTTTTTATTGTAAATTGTTTAATATTAATAAGTCAAATATTTCGATATTAAATAATGTATTCTTGCGTGAATAATGTATGTTGATAATTACATGGAAATATTAAACCCTTGCCTGTGGAATATATTTAAGAAAAACGTATCAAAAAAGGATTTTTTTCCTTTTTTAATTTTATTTGTTATCACCCTCAAAATGTTAAAAATAGATTTTAAAAAAATGCAACTAATGCAAATATAGTAAACTAAAATGCAACAATATTCTTATTTATATCAACTTTCATGACCTCCACACATGTCTCTCAAAATCCTTAAAATTTTACAAATTTCTTACTCTGTGGTATATACGTACTACAAAATCACAAAAATCCGATAAATGGCGCTAAACTACCGAATCTTTCACGGGGAAGTGTTAACTAACATTAGAAAAATGGTAAATTACATATTATGCATTGCACGAACTGTATTCGGGCTTCATGGGATTGAAAGACCAAGTTTTTTTTTATCGAAATCGTCTCGGGCTTTCCAAAATTGGAGCATTTGCGTTGCCTGAACTAAGCTCGGGCGTCACAGGCAAGAGGTTAAATGTTAGTCAAAATATATGGAAGTTCTCTCAGTCACCCATCACGAGATCTTTCAAACTCTTTGACTTTCAGTTAAAAATTTGGTTAGCATGTTTCTTCTGTTGAGAAGATATCCTCTCAAGATTGATTATTTCGGAAATTGACCCCCATGAGGAGTTACAAGGGAGTGAAACATAAATAGACTTTCGTTTCAGAAATCCACGTCATTTTTCAATCAAGAGGGGAGAGCTATAAGAATGTTTTTCAATACATTTGAAAGCTTAATGTTAAGGCTTATATATCAATAACTTAAAACAATACCATTAAATTTCCAGAGATTGAAATGGGTAAGCAGTTGTAGCAGCTGTAGTGAAATATATTTATTAAAAAGTATTCTGTAAATATTTACAATGATATATTTTCTGTATAAAAATATTAATAACAGTTTATGAAAGTAATATAGATTTTAAAATATTTTTATAAAAATATTTTATTATTTAAATTAATGGATTGAATTTGTCAGCCAGAGAAAAATATTGTTACGTAGATCCGGATTCGAGAATTTTATGCAAAACAATCACACAAAAAATAAACAGTTCTTTAAAAGCGGTGTGAATTTATTATCGAAAATCCAATCCTTTAAATAGAGGATTAAGCAGCAATATTCACAGGGTAAATATCCGAAGGTCTTCACACCTTCAACAGCAATCAAACACAATCACCAGTGTTTAAAAATACACGAACGTAAAGATTATTCACAAGCACAGCCGAGGTAATCGCTAGTCAAAACACAATCCTCACTACTCGCTGGCTTAATCAAGACTCATCGCCGTACCGGCGAGCATCGTTTTATAAGCGCGACAGAAACTTCTAGAAATATAACCGCTCGTGCCATTGAACGTGACACTAGTGGAGAGATCTACTACTTTCTAGAAGATTCCAGAGAGTTCCGAACTCGCCAACATGATCGCCAATGACGCCAAAATGGTTGTCAAAAATGATGCCTACTTGACTCTACCGCCAAGATTTTGCCAACTTCTCATTGAATCGTCATTATAACGTAAGGGGCAGCACTGCTTGTGAATAGTACAATTTTAACATGAAATAAATATAACATAGTGTAATATAAATACATTAAACACTCAAATACAAATTATTTACACAAAATTCGTGACAATGTTAACAATGTAGGAAAGTTAATCTTGTTATAAACAATGGTGATATGAAATATTAAGCAGTCTTTTTTTCACAAACATGTATACATTCCTTTAATTTAGTATAATTCTACACACAAACTCACGCGCAATCATCTGTTTTGCTAACAACATTCTTTATATAAAATGTTCATATTTCTGAAATCCATTGAAATTTATAAATATATTTGGGTGTGCACCTTAACACATGCCGTTGAACCCTCACAACACAAAAAAATGCATGTAGGAATCACATAGTGTGAATTAAGACTTTATAAATTTAAATGGTCGAAAAAATCAAGACATGCACATTTAAAGGCTTATTTTGAAATCTAAATCTTCTTTCCAACGAAGAAGTGTACATTCGTATAGAAGACCAGTTTTGTTTCGAACTATATCATTCTTGATAAGTAAGGAAATAAAAGAATCATTTACTTCGCAATTTTTATTTTTACAGCGATTGTGACACACAAAATAAATATGACTAAAAATTTTAAAAGTGATTTCTTCAGCTTTAAAAATAAAGACGAGCATTGTACACATAAATTTGTTTTTCTCTCTCAAATCTCTAATGACTTTTAAGTTTAATAAAAATAGTTTTTTAAGCAAATTTTTAGAATTTCTTTAAAAAATGATGAAGTTAATTTTTTTTTTTAAATATACAAAAATTAGTTGATTTATGAGTCTAATTTTGACATGAAATATATCAATACGCAAAACAAAATGTCAATTTTTATGTAATTAGTAAACCTAACTTTTTATTTTAATTTTAATTAGGTTTTTTTGTTTATTTGTTTTATTACAGATAAAGGTTGAAAAACTTTAAATTCCCTTACTAAAATTAATGTATCCGAAGAAATAAAACTCGTAATCTTTCCGCATTACAGAGAAAAAAATTCGTCGAAAAGCTAAATACATTACATAAAACAGGATTGATTGCTAAATTCTTAAAAGAAAGGAAATGTGATCTATCTTCCATTATGTCATTTCTACAAAGTGAAAATGCAGCTAAAATGGGGGTTTCCAAAAACCATTTTAAAGTCCTGTCATTTAATAAATGAGTTTGAGAATCCATGGAGAAATAAATGTAATGTTCTTCGTCTTATATTTTGTTTCTTATATTTGAATCTTTTCTTGTTCATACATATGCTTTTTGTTTTATGCAAAATGTACCATAAATAAACATCATGTTTTATAGCTTTTATGCTAAAATTTTCCATTTTCAAACGGTAAATGAGATAAGGATATACTTAGCTGGAAATGTCCTTTGAAAATCATATCATCACTTCTTATATCGAAAAGAAATAATGTAATTTAACTGTCTACTTGTTGATGTTTTTCAGCCTCTAGGGACATGTTAGATGCTAAAGTGATCAGCCAATAAGTATTGTAAATATATGAAACAATTTGAAATATATATTAAATGAAACATTCTAAAGCAAAAACTGATTTCATAAGTAAAAAAAACAACGTACTACTTCAAAAACTATTTATAATTAAATTATTTGTACTGAAGGAATTAGGGACAAATTTCTGTCAGCAATCTTATTAATTCTAAGATACTGAATGTAACTAATGTTGCTTTTATTTTAAAAAACTAAAAATTATTGATAACTTTATTTGTTTGTTGTTTAATTTGTTATTATTTATAGATTTACAAAAAAAAAAATTAAAATTTTCAAAATAGAAAATAACTATGTGAATTTGTTTTTTTCTTACCGCTAAAATACAATGTTTCAATTTTAAGGACAACCCTATGTACTGTATTTAGAAAAACTTTAAAATATGATTGGCACATGCTAATTAAAAGCTACAGTGACTTCATACAATCAGTCAATTATTTTTTGTCTATGTCACACAGTTGATTTATGATCCCTGGTTTATCAACTGTGATACTGAAGTTTATCTTCAAAAACAATTTATGGAAAAGTAATAAAGTGCCATAAATGCAGGCTGTGCCAGTGCAGAGACTGCAGAATGCAAGGACAGATAGTGTATAGTTAAATGATGGGAAATCACAGAGGAAAGCATTGTAGGAATCGCTTCCCTGAACCTAAATCTCTTGAATTTCTTCTTTTGGAACCGCATGAAATCGCCTGCATATGTCACACCGGTAGCTACACATAGTACAGATGGTTATTGCTTCGACTGACATCGCCAGCATACCGGATATGTGTGAACGCGTTGTGACGTTTGAGATAAATAACGGTAGCGTATTATTGATTAATATAAATATTTAGTTTATTTACGTCACAGCCGTTATTTACAGACTATAAATTGAAGTTATTAAACTTATTAATATATTATTAGAGTTCAAAACAGTGGCTTAAAAGAGGAGCCCTTGTAAAGGTCCCTCCACTTCTCTTAAAGGTTCAAAGCATCTCTTCCTGGTTTTCCCTCTCTCTTCTCGGGAATCAGGGGGTCGGTGCTTCTTAACATCTCGTTACATCCTGCTAGTGGCGGGAAAAGGGTCCCTCCTGATGTCAAAGATTGACGAGTGATCCAAGATCGTACTACAGAATAATTCAAAGTTGCACAGGTATCTTTGTATGCGTGGTGATTATTTCGACAAAGATGCCAATCACAGCTGCGTGGCGGAAAATTTACAGCGTCTGACAATCCTTCGTCCATCGGTGTCGGCTGTGATATAACCAACGTGGCCAACAATTTGAACAATTGATGTGGAAATCACTTGCCCTTACATTTCTGACGTCGAACTGGGATGCATTGTTCGTACTGTAAACTTGCTTTAATTACCTTTTATTGCCCCTTTTCATTCCATTTAACATCACACCCTTCATAACTGTTTTTTTTTTTTTTTTTTTTTTTTTTGCAAATAGCTCCATCTAAACGTTGGTTGCAACCCCATGCTCAATGTTGATTTGTCCTCTCATTGCTGCCTTCTATCACAGTCCTGAATCTGTCGATCGGTTTCGGTAACATAATGTATAAAATAATGATTACTAAAAATAAAGTTTATAATATTTCAAGAAATGTTCAGTTTCGTTCATTTTTCATCTACAGAAAAACTCGATTTTGTTGTTTAGTGGCATGTACACAATATACATAATTCAAATTGTTAAGTAATTTAATTCAAAAGTTCTTCCCACATAAACTACTTTATTATGATACTCCATCAAATGGTATAAAATAATAATATAACAAAGCATTCTGATTTAAATTCTAAATTTCATAAGTAAATTATTTTGTAACTAGACATATATATTGCATATCACATTTGAAAAGCAATTACATAAATTTTTAATTAACATGAAGTTCTAAATAATACAACAATATATATATATATATATATATATATATACTCATTACACCCCCGAAAGTTCTAAACGAGTGCGAAACAATCATCCATAAAGATATAATGCTGAAAAGTGCTTCACCTGTAGCACATAAATTCAGGTATATTCTTAGCAATTCAATTTAGCAAAAGAACTTCCTCACAGTAAATTGTTTTCCCATGCTACCAAGAATAACAATAGAAGTACAAGCTAGTTGATTACATTGTATCAAGATGATGCATATTTTTTGCTACTCTTTTAGCGGATTGGAAGTACACCTTGGGTAGCAATTTGGAGTGATTGGTTTTGATAATAACTTCTCACCTCAAAGCCTTTAGACCAAATAGTAGAATAAAAGTCATAGCACTAGCATCTATTCCCCATATACTTATGTTAATTAATTAATGTACATTATTTATGAAAGTTGTAATAAATTATGATTCATTAAATGTTTTTTTAAAAATGCAATCTTTATTTTGTTGAAGAAAGAAGTACAATATGAACTTTCATCCCAACATTGTTTTGAGAAGAGTTGTTTCGCTTCTACCATTGTATTAATAGGAATATACATTCCAAGTGTGTTCTCGTTTACAAAAGCCCTCCCATTTCTTAAGTACGCTTCTAATAAAGTAAATGAAACGATTTACGAATTCGGCATGTTTTTAATCATAAGCTTATTTAACCTCCTGTAAGTTTTCACTACAATTAACTCCATGAACTTAAATATCCAAAAGCTGTGATCAAGTGCATACTTTATTAAAATGCGATTACTGTTTTGGGTTTGTTTTAAATATTTATAAATTTCAAGACTTCTTTGAATGATTTGAGAGCATGTTTAGCAGCAGTTTTGCCTTGATTAAAAAACATCTTAAGGAATTGCAATGCTCTGAAAAATCCGGTGAATAGCGCGCGCCCATTGTTTCAAGCAGCAATTTTTAATTTTTAGGCATATTTGCCGTATAACGCACACAACTGAATCTGAAATGTATGTGAATAATGATTTTATGTTTTAAAATAATTTATTAAAGGTATTTCAAGGTTTAGAAAAAAATAGTATACTTCTAGATTTAAAACCCTTTATAAATTCATAAGAAGTATCATTTTTTTAAATAAACAGTATTTCGACATGTGTAGAAATCTAATTTTTTTCTCTGTGCTCATCTCTTCTTTTATCTTTAAAGCTCTCATTTTTATACCCGGCGTATAACGATCACCAGTAAATTTAGAACTTATGTTTTGTGTTAAAAGTTCGTGTTATACGCCAGATTTTACGGTACTTGAAATTTTATTTTTCACAATTTTTGTGACTGATTTTTTGTCATAATAATTATCTTCATATTTCCTTGAAGAAATTTGCAGTCATTTATGTTAATATAGTCAATGTTTTTTTAAGCAATTTTGAATTATTACTTAGATAAAGTGCTCTAGTTTTGCAAAAAATAAAATAGCTCTTATCCTGAAGGTCACTTCAAACATGAATAACAAAATAAAACATCGAAATCGAAAAGTTGTGAATTTGTTCATAAAATCTTCCTACAGAGGGGGCCCCATTTATGTAATGTTTTGTACATTTTTACTAGTTATTTCCCATTTTAATAATAATATTTTTTTTCTTTTTTCAATTTTAGGATTTCGTACTTAAAATACACTAAATGAATATAAAAATAACAAAAAAAAATCCCCAAATCTCCATTTTTTTCAAAAAAAAGTTGTCGCAAGTAGTCGAATACCTTAAAAGGAATGTCATGAACGTAACCAATAGCATGAGTTTTGATTTAGAACGAAAAATTCCTTTCTTATCTTATCCCCCCTCCACAACGTAGGAGATATATTAAAATTTTAAGGATTATCTTACATATTGGATGACTGCCAATCTATCTGTGCAACTGAAATTGAGAAAATTGTTGATTTGTCGAAACCAATACATAGGGATTCTGAAGAAGAATTTAATGAAGAAACTCCTATAAAATCTGTTACATTTTCTAAAGCTTTAGATTGCTTGGAAACTGTGAAAACGTACCTTATGCAGCAAGATGTAAACGAAGTTGTATTTTGTTCTCTGCATAAAGTCTTAAAAAAACTCTTTCGTGTAAGGAGTCAAAACGATTGTCAAAAATCTAGAAGTCAATATTTTAAAATTTCCAATTAACACTAGAATGACCTAAACTTATATATAGTATAGACCAATATTACCCAAGATTAGTCAAGATGACTGCATTGGGAAATAATGATTAACATGTAAAGAAAATTGTTTAAAATTAATTTTTAATGTGTTTTATATTGTTTAAAGTAGTATAACAAGTTATCAGTAAATATTAACAATAAAAAAAATTATTCACTTGGAAAAAAAATATATTCTAAATAGTTCTAAGAAATTGTTCATTAAATATGTAATTTTTTTTTTCTAATTGCAATTGAAAAGCAGACAAAATGACTTCCTTTGGGCAACCTAGTGTTAATTCTTTCGAAATAATTCACTAATAGTATTGTTAGCTCTTGAGTAAAACGCGTGTAAACTCTAACTATGGATATTTTTTTATAGTCGCTTATTATAGAATTTCCAAAAAATAAGTGCAAAACCTTTTTAATTCGTTTGGACTCCGATATAATGACTAACCCCGAATTAACGAATAAGATATTTCATCCCGATGAATTCGTTAAATCAGGCTCCGACTGCATGACGCAAAAATACACACTCACTTATAGCTCTATATCTTCGAGATCAAATACACTTCTTTGATCTGTAAAACTCGGAAGTGATTTATATTCCCCATGCCAGCAAAATCTGAGCCAAGAACGGAAGAAAAATGGAATAAAGTAAAACAAACGAAAGTACAAAAGATGATGTGAATGGTGGAAGCGATTGATGAAGATAGAAAGGCATGATTGATGATTGAGTATCGCAAGTTTACACCTTCCCTATTGCTATAATCGAGCCACCAGACTGGCTTCAAATTATAAAAATATTCCCACCGGATCAAACGTATTTCTAGGTGGAAAACTGTACAGAGTGCTTGAACATTAAGAAGAGAAAATGTTGCTCAGCTTTCTTAAACAACTGATAATGTTGCAAATTTTCTCATTTGGAGTTCTGTAATTACTGAAACATACGTAAAATAGTTTATATAATGTTTTATCTGAATGAAACACCTTTCACATTTGTAAATGAATTTTTACAGATTCCAGACATATATATAACCCAAGGGAAACCAATTATAATTAATGTAAATACTTACAATAGAACTTCATTAACATTCTTTAGATGTTCTTTCCAAAGGAAAAATTATACAAAAAATAAGAAATTCAAATATCTCTTACACACATAAGTGCTTAGTAATTATACTTTCATTGTTGGCTACTTTATCCATTTGTAAGAAGAATTAGAGAGAATTTAAAGTAATTGAATTTTTAATAATAGTATTAATTTTACACAATATACGAAACAAATCAAAAGTTTATAATTACTTCTGAATGTATAGTTCAAAACTCATATAAATCCTTTCAATATTTTTGTACATTAAAATACTGTTTTTATGTCAAACTAAATAAAGAAAATAATAACAGAAAATTGTATTTCATTTTAAATTAAAATACGTATTGTTAAAATATGTATTAGCATAATTGTCTTAATATTTAAAAACTTTAATATATATATATATCATATATATGTATATATATATATCATATATATATATATCATATATATGTATATATATATCATATATATATATATCATATATATGTATATATATATATATATATATATATATATATATATATATCATATATATATATATATATATATATATATATATATATATATATATATCATATATATATATATATCATATATATATATATATGAAGAGTGTGAACTAATACTAGGAATTAAAAAATAAACCCTATATTATGTAAAAAATTGAAGACTCGCACGGTTGTTGTAAGAACAACAACCAGTTCGTCTTCATAATAGTACAAAATGTTAAAAAAATCTTTGTGACTTTATCAAAAGAAATATATTATTCAGTGTTTAATATCAAGAGGTGTATACGAAATTTAAAGTTAAAAATTAGACATGATTTTAGTACCGTTTTTGTGATACATATATACAGAGAGAAAGATAATAGAGAAGTGATTCTCAAATTGTTGTGTCAGTCTGCCTTAAAAAGAAAGTAAGCATATCACACAAAAAGTCAAAAAATTTTTTTTTTAATTATTTAAAATTTTTTTTAAATATATTTTACTTAAAAGTAACTTATACAAAATTTAATACTTATTTTGATAATTTGTAAAATGTGCAATTAAGATTGTATTGAAGCTTTAGCCTCAAAGTATATATACGTTGTTATTACGTTCAATAAATACATTGTTATTGCATGGGGGAGCGTGATAAAATTATAATAGAAAATTGGGTCGCAAATACTGGAAGTTTGAGAAGCACTGCAGTGGAGTAAAAAAGACACATACAAATATTATTGAAAAAAATAAATAAATAAACCAAAAAAATAATTTATGGTTTGTTTTCGCTGGAGATGCTTGATAGTCATTAAATGAATCTTTTATCTGAAATATCCCTTGTATTTATAACAGTAGTTGCTATAACCAGTCATAATATTACGTAATAAGAATAATGTTTCAAGTCATTATTCAAATTTAGTGATACAAATAGTGTTCTTTTATAAGTTAGCAATAATTTATAGTTTACAAGTAAGTAAATTTGCATTGATAAATGTTTTAATATTTCCAAAACAACATCGTTTTCTGCACGTAGCTTCTATATGTTTTGCTTTATCGAATTTTTCGCATCGTAAAATAATATTCTTTAGTCACGTCCGTGATAAAGGTGTACGATAATGGTTATTGTCTGACAGAAATTTGCAGTACGTGTTGTATACTGATTTTAAACCATTTTCGGGAAATAAGTAAATGAAATTTACAGTGGTTTTACGCATCAAATTTTTTTTTAAAAAAACAAGAATTTTTATTGGAGTATATTAATGCGTGCAACTCACATAAAAAAAATTATGACAGTAAACATTATAAAGAAATCATACATAGTACCTTCTTACTCTGCAATTTTTAATAAATATTTATTTTTAATCGAATATCTCGCTATTTCATGAAAGCAAGTATATTCACGAAATTAAATTGTTCATTTTTCAGTAAATTTAAATATGCTGTTGAAATGATACTTTTTTTTATAAACTTGTGATAATCTTTGTTTTGGTTTGTTTTAATCTACGGTGCATTGTGTAATCCAATTTTTAAAATTGAAAAATATAGGAAACACCTTTGCTTCTAAGCATTTCTTTTCTTTCTAGAAAAATGGACTTAATATTCAGATCAGTAACAATTCATGTTTTCAAAACATTTCTCATAATTTAGATTCATCTGGCTAATAAACTTAATTTAACGATAAACTTTAAGCAGAATAATTAATACTATTTTATAAAACAGTATAGATTGAGTGAATACAATATTAATAGTATTTTGTTGTTCAAAGGTCGATGTTTAAAATATTACAGAATAAGTTTTAAGCAACAAATAAAGAATTTCAAGCTTCATTGGTTACTTCTACGTAGAATATTTTAATGGATTTAAATTTTCTATAAGCCCAATGGCTGCATGGTTAGTGGATCGTGCTACCACACCACAGGTCCGAGGTTCAAACCACAGGCTGGGCAAAGTTAACTCAGCCTTTTATGCCTTCAGTGGCACGATAAATGAGTACCAAGCTTAATTAGGAACTTAACATTGGGGATTTCACGTCAGACTGACCACCTGACCGAAACATCTACTCATGCACCTCAGGGCCTAAGGTCGTGTATACTGAGTTGGACACAGTAGGCCTTCACCCTCATGGGCTGCACGTCGCTGAGTTAAGTTAAATTTTCTATTATTGGCATTGTAATTGTGCTATAATTATTACCATCTTTCAAAAACAAACATTTGTACAAATTTTGTTATTCTATTCATTCTATATAAATAAATATTAGGGAACGTGTGTAGCCTAATGGTTTGAGCATCTAACTCTAGACCGGATGGCCTGGGTTCGATGCTCAATCAAACTAAATACAAATACCTTCCGAATGCACATGGAGTACGTGATCGTACCTGTGGGCGGTTGCAACGGAAACCATTGGTGTAGGGTGGTGAAGAACATTTTCCTCCCCTCTAGCCCATGACTTAATTGTGGTGATAGATGGTGTCACCATGTATCGTGCAGATGTCCAGCCTGGCTCTGTCAACTTTCCTTCCTTCCTCTCAGGAAGGACACGACACGAACAGAAAATAAACATCAAAGAACTATATTTGACAGTTTATCTACAAGCTATGAATTTTTCGCAAACTTCTTTTTTAACTCAAATGCTCATTCACGTAAAATGGTTGCACATACGTATGCATTTATAATGTAGCAAAAAAAAATTTGTTTCGGTTGCCATGGGTACTATCTACGGTTTGAACTCACGAGCACAACTGCAGGAGCCTCGCCCAAAAATAAATTTTATTTCTTTATATTGACTTTAATTTCTGTATATCTCGTGCTTATTATTATTAATTTTAATTGTATTTATAAAAGTTAACTGTTATCATGGTTATGGAAAGTTATGGAACTCTCCATGGCTATATATAAGCCAAAGAAATATTCAGTTCATGAAATAAAGTCTTGAGTCATGACTAGCGAAAGATGTTACTATTTCACTTAAGTATCCCATCACCACATTAGTATAATCTACGCGACGATATCATTATTGTTCCTATTGAAAAATGGTACTGAGAAAATGGAAATTTCAATGCGGATAAGCTGAATGACAGCAGTCAACAGTTTCGTTTCTACTTTCTCTTAGATTGAAGCTTGAGGAAATAGAAAATGTTACATAAATTAATTGATTTTAATTGATATTCTTATAAATGTACAATAAAATCGTCGTAAGACCTCTAAATATTTAATAACTTAACAGTATGCAAATACTTTTACAAAACTTTTACATTTATTAAGAAGACTTTTCACATTTATAGTACTATCATAGTGAAATAATAAATGAACCAAACGCAATTAATTATTACTCCCTTCATTAATTAATATGTGACTGAATAAGATTTTTCCAAGTTGCGTAAGTAGTTTAAGAGTTTCTTAAAATTGGTTCATGAAAAGAAGATTATTTTCCGAGTTTAATTAGGGCAGGAAACTGTTTCAAAAGGTGTATTTATTATATTACTTGAAATAAAATAAAATAATAACTAAATATTTGTTAACAAAATTTTTAAACTTCATTAAATGCACTTATTTTGTGATTCTAAGAGTTTGAATGAAGCCCAGTGGCTGAGTACTTAGTGCAACACGCTTTCTCACCACAGGTCCGAGGTTCTGACCCCGGGCTGGGCAAGATTGACTTAGTCTTCGGAACTTAACGCTAGGGGTTTCGCGACAGATTGACCACCCGACCGGAGATCTGTTCATGCACCTCAGGGCCCAAGATCGCGTATACTGAGTTGGACGCAGTCTTGGTCCTCATGGGGCTGTTGCGCCACTGAGTTAAGTTAAAAGTTTGAATGAATATCTTAAAAAACAAATTATTTACATTTTTGCAAAAGTTTAAAATTTTTTCAAAGCAGTTCTTACAGTAACATATTCTGCTCAAGATTTAATGAGATGCTCAAGTATGTATGGGATAATTTACATATATAAGGTTATCATACATTTATGATGTAATGACATACGTATAAATATAACTTGTAAATGTGATCTACAGAATTATTATTTCCTTTCTCTTACATTTAAAAACATTGGAGTGCAATTCTGAAATTTTGGGTTATTTCTGTGATGCTATCACAGAAATGTAATTGAATAAAAAATTTGTAATACAGATTTATTACCTTGTTTATTTAATGTATATGAACCATATAGCTGGCACTTTGCCTGCTTTCAACTTTTGTTTTGTGAATAATGTTCATGTTGCTGTAATAATTACTTATCATTGAGTTCTAAGCAATTCCAGATGGCATGTTACTGTTGTTTACCTCATATCATTACGCTCCGTTATCAATATATATGCATTCGGTTCTTATATAAATAATAATTTTATTATTTAATATTATCTCTTTAAAAAATATAATTTATCATCCCTCAATTTATTTAAGTTAAAAAAATGAAACTATCTGTTGAGAATTTATAGTTATAAAATAAAATAATGTATCATTATATATATATATATATACAAAGCCCTCGTGTAGCTAAACATTGGGACGTTAATAATAAATAAATATATATATAGAATAAAAGACTTATACCGTGTTTTCTCTTTAACTTCCATAGTTCAAATATAAATTTATCTAAAATAATTTCTAAAATAAAGAGTGTTTTTTTCCATGTATAGAAGTTTAAGTTCGCATTACTTTCCAAGAGGGCGACCGATTTATTCTCAGTTTGGTTTGGCAATTCATCATGAATAGACTCAAGCCTGAACAACGCTTTCAAATTGTCGTCGAATGGGCCCAAAACGAGATTGACGTTGTTCCCGATTTTCATAAGCGAATTTTGTTTAGCGATGAAGCGCACATCTGGTTGAATGGCTACGTGAAAAAACAAAACTGCCTCATTTGGAATGAAGCTAATCCACAAGTGTATGTCGAAACACCGTTACATCCAGAAAAACTGACTGTTTGGTGCGCTTTATGGGTTGGTGGAATCCTTCTTCAAAAACGATGAAGACCACAACGTTACAGTCAATGGTGATCGGTATAGAGCCATGATTACTAACTTTTTCATTCCCGAATTGAACAATCATAATGTCCAGGAGCTGTAAATCCAACAAAACGGCGCAACAAGTCACACAGCTCGTGCCACAATCGATTTATTGAAAGACACGTTTGGTGACCGCCTAATTTCACGTTTTGGACCTGTGAATTGGCCTCCAAGATCTTGTGATTTAACACCGCTAGACTAATTTGTGTGGGGCTATGTAAAGTCATTGGTCTATGCGGATATAAGCCACAAACGCTTGACCATTTGGAAGACAACATTCGCCGTGTTATTGCCGATATACGGCCACAAATGTTGGAAAAATTCATCGAAAATTGGGCGTCCAGATTGGACTACATCCGAGCCAGCCGTGGCAGTCCTATGCCAGAAATCATATTTAAAATGTAATGCCACGAGATTATCTTTCGAATAAAAAAAATCCATGTCAATCGAATAATACATTGTTGTTTTATTGCAATTTAAAGTTCGATACCTCTAAAAAAACACCCTTTACATTCATGTTTTTTTAGCATTTAAGAGCATTTTATTCGAAGAAAAAATCAACCGTCAATAATATAGAACTCTTTTAAATAATAAATCTGTTAAAAAATTCGCATAAGTGAACATTTTTTCAACGCTCCCTTTCCGAAATAAGAATAGAAGTGGATTGATTTCTGCTATCTTGTAATTACTGTCCCAAATCTAATTCTTTACAAAACTAAAATGCTTGTTGTATGAGGCTTATATGTGACATATACTGAATACGAAATGTTAAAGAATAATAAAAGCTAAAATGATTGATGAGTCTGTTGATAGAATTGGCGACATTTTGTCGACGTGCTCACAATATCAAATACCTACTAAATAAACGTTTTGCGACAGTAAGTCTAACAAGTCGGAATGATGACTTTAAAAAGATTTTTCAAGAAGTATCCAGAATGTTAGTATGATTGAGAAAATTTATAGTGGTAAAATGAAGTGAAAGTGTCAGACGCATTTATATTTATATTATAAAATGTAACTCTTTTTTTTACTGAAACCTTTACTTAATTTTTAGAATTAAACTATTCGAAAAAGTGTAACAATGATACATTTCATACACCCTTGGCTTTTTCCAATCTCTTCATACATTTTTTTTTAAATAATAGTTAATAGTTTCATTAGATGAATATGTAATTATATTGTTATTCTCCATAATTATTTTTAAGTTAATCTCATTTTCGGAGTGTTAAGAATGAAACTGCTTGTTGAAAATATTCTTGAAGCCATTGCCCAATTTTTTTTAACAATAGCATTCATTTTTTCTACATAATAAAAAATTTAAATTTATGTTTCTTGTTATAAGTAATAACTCATTCACATCATTTTTTATCTTATTCTGGAAAGGATTATAATCCAGGACAGTTTTTATTCATAATCAAACATTGATTGACTCATTGTGTAATATACACATCTCTACATATATATATATATCGCAATTATGGTTATCACGAAAGTTACAACCTTAAAAATTAGAACCATTAACTTTGTTACGGAACCGTGATTTTGTAAAAGTGTATAAATGGATACTATTTGTGAAATTTAGTGCCACTTAGATTAGAAAATGTATATAAAATTGTTTTCATAATAGTATTACAATTACAAATTATTTAAGTACAATATTTTGACAAAAAATGAACATGGAAGGACCCATTTTCAAAATATTCTCCTTTTGTGAAAAATGCTTGTATTATAATAATATTTTGCCTGTATATAGCTCAGACCTCTGTAAAGAGGCTCAACTAGAATTTTTGAAATATATAACTTAGAAGTGGGTTTATCTATGTTTTACGTCAACAGAGAAGAAATTTTAAGAAAAAAAACGCCAATAATTATTTCAATGGGTTGTAACTCTGAAAATAATGTGAATTTTTCAAAACTCATAGTTGAGCCTCTGTGCAGAGGTTTGATCTATATTCAGGCAAAATATTATTATAATAGAAGCATTTTTAACAAAAGAAGAACATTTTGAAAAAATGTTATTTTAAGTTCATTATTCGCCGAAATATTGTATTTAAATAGTTTTTTTTGTCAAATTTTCCTTAAAAAATTTTATACATGTATTTTAATCTACGTGACACTAAATATCATGAAAACTAATCATTTATGGGCTTTTTTAAAATCATGGTTCCGAACGTAGTCGAATTCCTTAAAATATCAGTTTCATGATCTTTGAAAACTGCATATACGGATAGAATTTTTATCCTTTTTGTAAATTATTTTAGTTGGTATAACTTATAAAGCATAAGTGATCATACATTCCAATCTGACGTCCCAGATATAAACTTATTTTACGAAACAAATGAATTATTTTTCCTAAATTAAATATTATTGAATACCACAGGTTATAAATTAGTAAAACTTCAATAAGACATTATAGCTCAAAATACAACAAGAAAATAGAACTAAAGAAGTCTTATTTTGTTACGAGTGCATTACATTGACATTTCCCATCGGTTAATAGTTGTCTATTTATTTTATGTTATAAATGAAATTTATGATAAAATTCAAAATACATTCTTGAATAAATGAGAAAAAAAAACATTTTTCCAAAAGTTTTCTAAAAGCAAATCATTCATAACATCATAAATATGCTTGGAATTTGTATAGTAATTAAAATCCCACCTATGATGTTATATTTTTCAAGGAATCTAGAAATTAGGTTCTTTTTCGGTTGTTTGTTACAGATTGTACAAAATGTACTATTTATAATGTGTGACGAATCGGTACGGAACCTTTCCACTAATATTCTTAGGCGTCTTTTTGGGGGATTATAAATTCGCGTATATTTCCAATCAACTCCAAAAAGTGAACCGGATATGCAAAGTAGAAAGGGTATTTAAGTAGAGCGTTGTAAGCTAGCAAGTATGAAGGCTGTTGAGCCAGCAGCAGTAGCCTCAAATTTAGAGGATTCCATGGGATTACGTTAATGAAGCCTTATTGTTGTTATTCTACCGAAGAACTAGAAAACTGATATACCAAGCGGTACCCATAATTTATTTACGTTTAAAATAAGCATTAGTTTAATAATATTAGTTAAAGTTAATGAAAGCTAATAATTCGAGTTACGTGTATTTCTCGGACCTCCTATTTCGGTAGACTTTATTTGATCTTGCGCATAATTATTGATTAATTTCATAATTCGTAATTTAATTTAATATTAAAGGTAAATCCCTTTTTGTTTGACGTAACATAGAAATATTATGTGTTATTAGAGTTTTTGAGAATTGAATTGATAGAATAAATACAAGTTATTATTATACAAAATGGCTCTTAGTGATTCTTTGCCTCAAATTAATCTTGGTGTCCAGGGTAGGGAACCCAGGAGATCCACACAAATATTTTCCGCAGTGAAAAGGAATTTAGTTTCCCCGAATTACAACTGAGTGCTCTTCCAACTAACACGTCATATAATACATTAAATTATATTTTAGTGTTTCTTTATTTTGTGTAAGTATGGGTAAGAAACACTATATAAGTAAGAGTTGTATTTAAACTCAAAAACAGCACAGGTTTTTTGTTGAGAAAAAAAATTTCGGATGCTTCTTAGTTAATAAATAAATAAGATGTAACCTAATTGAGTGAACTATCATTTTTTATAACAAATATGTTAATTTACTGCTCTTTATATAAATTAGTACAACATAATTTGAAGTAAAATTCTTTCAAATGTCACTTAATTTGTTACTCAAGAAAGGGAGAAATTCTTTCAGGGCTACTTTAAATATATTAATGTAGAATTAAATACACATTTTATTAAATTAAAATTAGCTCCAGTACCGAAAAATGACAAAATTGAGTAATTAGTTCAATATTGAGAGATTTAGAGCTTTAATTTTATTATTTCAGCTACGCACAAGTATATCACATCATCCATTAGTTCATAACACTGATGTTCTTAATTTTAGTAAATAAATGATAATGCCAGAATAAATGTATTAAATGGATTTTCTATTTTTTAAAAAAAAGAATCCTGTGCTTTTTACAATCCTAGATGACCAATAGCGAATAATTTATGTTGCACAATTTAAGCCTGGCTAGATTGGACATTGGCCAAATTCCATAAAATGATTTGAATCAACTCACTTAAAGCTTTTAAATAACAGGAATTCAAAATTCCATAAACTCTCTAAGTTAACAACATAATTTCTTAATTAAACTCTTTTTTTTACAATTTATATCAGGTTATTATTTTTTTCGAAAATTTTTAAGGTTGCAATAATTTTCAACTTAAAACAATAATTCATATCAAAATGTATCAAATATAACCTATTATCTGCCAGAAAAGAAAACTAAATTAATAAAG
The DNA here is from genome assembly GCA_019973935.1 of Trichonephila clavipes. Lineage (NCBI taxonomy): Eukaryota > Metazoa > Arthropoda > Arachnida > Araneae > Nephilidae > Trichonephila > Trichonephila clavipes. The sequence goes on from BMAU01000949.1 coordinate 513,751, forward strand.
ATTGATTTCAATATGTTATAGATAATATCAATAAACTAAAATATAGCAAAAAATAATAATTTGTGTACCGGAAAAAGTAATTATGTTTCTTCTAAGGACATGTTCCTGAATAAGAAAATAAATATTTAAACCTATGTGTTACTTAGCAAAAAAGAAAAACCTTTATTTTTCTGTAACAATAAGCCCAAATTAATAATGCATCATAAGGAATAATTGAAAATTGCAAACGCGTTTTTAACAAAAGAAAACCAGATTAACATGACTAATATATACATCTCCTACTTAAAAAGCTTAAAATATAAACAAAGTAAACGATTTATTGCTGCTTTAAATACCCATCGTACCTATAAGAATACATAATTAACAAAGCTAATCTTTACTTTTAAATTTGAATTATCTTCTTTCATATTTTTATTCAATAAATCTTTTTTTAAAAAAAAATTACGTTTTTTTTTTTAATTTTCTTTATCTGTAGAGCTTCTTCGGTTTTACTTTAAGTACTCAGGGCTTCATTTTTTTTAAAAAAAAATCATAATCTAGGATATTATGTTAGTGATTAGTTACCTATATTAGGTGTGTGCTTCATAGTAATTTTAACATAGTATTTTATTCATGGATGATGTTTTTGTTAAAAGACCATTTGAACGTAATATAAGAAATAATTGTAATTAATACATAAAAAAGATAAATCAATTACAATAAAATATTTGATTGACTGAGAAAAAAACTACTTTTTTTAAGATATTTTATATATTTCGTATTCAATTCTTTTATGATGTACAATTTAATCCTTCATTAAAAACAGAATTTCAATTTAGGGTTAAAAGGAATGAATGACCTGATCATAAAATTTAATAATTCTGAGATGAGAAAACAGAAAATGATTTTTAATACATCAATACAAAGATACAGAATGAAATTTGTAAGTTGATAATATTGTTTATGTAAAATATAGGTGTCAGCAATGTTATAATCAAGATATTTTTGAAATTGCGAACAGGAGTGGAAATGGTGACGCAACGGAAAAATGCATTTTGTGTTCTCTCGTTTGCAAAAAGTCTGTCAGTAATCACGGTTCAGCGTGAATTTAGGAGAAAGTACCATAGAAATGCACCGACATCTAAGAGTATAAAAATATGGTATAAGAAGTTCCAGGGACTGGATGGCAAATGTGCAGGACGAACAGATTCGCAATATTATACTAAAGGAAGTCACATTGTGGAAACAAATTTTACTTTATGTCAAGAAACGTTACGTGCGAAAACAAATTTCATATTGTATCTTTACAATGACATCTTAATTATCAGTTTCTGTTTATTCATCTTGGAATTATAAAAGTTTTGTAATCGGGTCATTCATTTATGGTAACCTATTATTCCAACAATTACATGCGTTCATGCGCTGACTGGGTGGTGTAGTTATGATTTTTTCAAAATTGGCAAAATTGCCAACATGATTTATTAACCCAAATTTTCGGAGCTCGAACAAAAACTCGTTTTGTTCATGTCAAGATGTCAGATTTTCGTTTTATGATGCAAAAAATAGACAGTGTCCATGTCATATGATCTTGCAGCGAGTAAAAAGCTTCCTTCAATGCATGTTTCGCTTGGGTGCTTTCGGCAGAATTAAATTCCCAGCATACATCACCAGAGCTCAAAATTGAAAAGGAATTGTGCCTAGAGCCCTCTGGAGAGTAATTTTTTTCTTTTACCAAAGGGGCGTCAAAATATAAAAATCGTTGTCAAAAAAATTGGCATCCACCTACATAGTTCCACACTAAAAGGTGGTATCAATTCCCAGGGAATGTACTAGGTCCGCCACAGCAATTATCAATCAGCCGCCCCATTTGAAGGAAAAAAATATTTGTCCATACAATAAACCTAGAAAGTAAATTATCTTTAATGGATTGAATACTAAAAAACCCTTTATCCCATTTTTTTTTCAAAACAACTTGTGTTTAAATCTATTACTTACTAGAAAGATGACAAAGGGTATTTTTAATAATAGAAATATCGATTCCAAATTCTAACTAGAAACAAATATTTGAATGTATAATTGCACTTGTTGAGATAACAACCTTGTACTTTTAAAGAATACACGTGTTGCACCTACATTAATATATGCGTTTAGTAATTTGTATACCAAATCTAAATGTCACTTGATCTCGCAAAAATATTAAATGTGAAATAAAACGAAATAAATAGTTACTCAGAGCATTTTTTGTATATACTTATAGGCATTGATGGTTTTTTTTTGTTTTGTTTCGTAGAAATAAATATTTTTAAAATTTTTCTTTTATATTCTGTTGTTGTAGATATTTCTGGACTTGTTTCTTTTGTGGTATGATACATATTACTTAGAATATGAGAGACGTAATCTTCAACCAATTCATTCAGACTTTGAATTTTCAATATCAACTATAAACTTCATATGTTCCTCTCCCAAACACCGGAAATGATGGATGGTACCACGGTGGCTATGGAAGAGGCTGTAGTATGCTGAATAGTAGACAATGGTACTGTTGGGACAGTTCAAGTCTGTCGAACGGTCATCCGATCTTTCCTCGCATATGGACATCTTGATCTTCCAATGCCTTCACCTCGTCGATAAAAGCTCCTAAAAGCAACCATTGCAGCTAGAACCTTTGCTCGGATGTGTCTGTACGTTGCAGGTGACTACTTGTAGTTCGGTATGTCCACCCAGCTTCACATATTCCGTACAAGGCGACCGCGTTTAAAGTCATCCAGTTGCCTATAAAGTCCACGAAAATGCATCATTAGTTTTTTTCTCTAGGGAATCACAACGGCAAAAACGAAAGAAAAAAAATTCATGCTCATTAGACATGAAAATTTTATCATTTGCATGTTCGATAAAGATGCCTTTGCTACGAAATTTTATCTCAATCAGACAATTCCTTCTGTGTACTTCGAAGTTTTTTGCAAAATAGTGCATTTAGAGAAAATGGTATGTACAATTCACAAAGTCAAATTTAAAAAATATTTGTTGACGTACTTGATGAATTTTAATTACGCATAAAATCAAAATTTAATTCCGTACAGTAAATTGATGAAGGCAATAGGCTCGAAGATTTACCATTATTGTGAGTAATACTTATTTTGTTAACTTTTAATTCTAATTACATGTTTTGAAATAGGTGTCAGAATGTTTGGGAAAAATTCTATTTTTGCTACTTTCATTAATGTCGAAATAGATTTTATGCCATAAATTTTAACCCTGTCGCGGGCAGTGGCCTATAGGTCTGGCCACATATAAAAAAAAATTCTCCAAGCGGGTGATGGATATTTAGTCTATCCACATGCATTAATTGAAGCTAAAACGCATAAAAAATCAATACAGATGGCAGGACGATACTTTTTTTTGCATTCCATGTCTTCTGATGGGTAGTTAAAAATAGTTCTTCTTGGAGTAAATCTAAAAATTGTATTTTGATTACTATAAATAAAATTTAAGACATTTTAAAAAAATTCCGATATGTCTTAAGTATACTTTTCTCTCATCTGAATGAATTAAGCAAATGTACAATTAAAAAAGGTTTTATTTAGGTTTTTGGAAAGATTTTTTATATGTGGATAGAGCCTCTATCCACTACCCATATCAAACGGAAAAATGACCTACAAATTTTCGCTTTTCCTCCACTCGAGAGAGAGAGAGAGCACTTAGAATCTTGTAAGTATGTTGGGGGTTGGAAATATAAACAAAGTTTGCATACAATATATGGTACAAGATACTCGGGTTCAAAAATATTTCACTACAGCTTTCTGCTCCCAGAAAAAGTTTGCATATTGTGAAGTTCCACAATAAATAGCTCATCAAATTTATTAAATAACTAATTTAAATTCTCAAAAATATTACTTTAATTCTAACTTGTTATACTAAAATTCAATAAAATATATAATGTGGATACATGTCAATTTCAATGTATATTCGAAGTGTATTTATAATGTACAATTATTCTATTATTATTTAATTACACTTATACTTTGTATTTAATTATTATTAAAATATTTATTAAATAAATGTTAATTTTTCATAAAAAAATATTGTAATATGATTCTTTATTCCTGTCTTGAAAAGTGAGTTAAATGATCAGATATTTTTTTGTGATTAAATAAAGTTTATAGAAGATGAGAACATTACATTTATTAAGTACTTTATCCCAGAAAAGTGTATTTTAGCTTTGTGTCTGCTAAAGGGTTAAAACAGAAATTTTTTTAAATGGAAGGCATAGAGTTTGAATTCGACAGCTAATTAACACTAGATTGCCCAAAGGAAGTCATTTGGATTGCTTTTTTTAATTTCGATTAGAAAAAAATACATACATAATGAGCAATTTCTTAGAATTTTTTAGAATATATTTTTTTCAATGTTAATATTTTATAACAACTTGCTATGTAACTATAAAAAAACCTTAAAAATTAATTTTTAAACAAATTTTTGTACAAATTAATCATTTTTGCACAATGCAGTCATACTGGTTTGAGGCAATATATATATATATATATATATATATATATATATATATATATATATATATATATATATATATATATATATATATATATATATATATATATATACCACACACAAGTTTCAGTCATTCTAGCGTTAAAAGTAATTCAAACACATATTCGCATAGCTTGACTAAAGTCGTGCATTCCCAGAGACATATATATCTCTCAACACGCTTATGCCTTATTGAAGGCATCTTTATTTCAAAGCACGTACATCTGTGAACAAATATTTTCAAGTGTGAAGTATAGTAAAACCAGAATACTAGATGAAATTCTTGAGGACTCCCTGGAATTGTAACTACTACATCGATTATCAATTCATTGATTTATCTAATTCAGTGCCAAATATCACAATAATATTATGATTTATATAGTTACTTTTGTAAATATAAATTAAATTGGTATTGCATTTTATACATGAAACCTCGTATTACATATATAAAAATATACAATAATTTCGTGATTTTGCACTTTCTGTTAAAAAAGTCATTAGTTGCTGAAGTTTGAATAACTCAAATATATGTGAACAATATGCTATAGGAGTAGTTTCATCCACTATCTTTACTATTAAAATGCAGTTTGTGTGCCTCAACTAACTCATTCCTTGCAATAATATGTGAATCCATAGCAATAATTCTGTTTAAATTCTATATATATGCCATATACTATACCGCCCTAAGATTATATTAAGTGTATGTAAAACAGAGTGGCTGAAAAAGATGGAAAAAACCGTAAGAGGTAATAGTACACATTAATTCAATGTTTCTCAAACTGTGGGGCATGCCCCCCTCGGGAGGCGTAATAACCCTACAAGGGAGGCTCGAGCATATTGTAAATTCAAAAATAAAAGACTATTTAAAGAATTATCAATTTACTAAAAGGAATCAAAATAAAATATATTCTGATACTATAAAAAAAATACGTATTTACTCTGATATACTATACTTATACAAGTAAATGTATTAGTACGGCACAATGTGTTTGATACTTAATATCAATACTAAGCTAAAAACAAGTTTAATAATTTCTAGGGATTTTTTTCCTGGGCTTATCATGTACAGAATTTAATATTTTATAATTTGTATGGTTTATAATTAGGATCGTATTATAGCTTTAGCGTCAAAGAATTATACATTATTACTGCATTCAGAAAAATTGTTATTGTTTGGGGGGTGCGATGAAAATTATAATTGAAAATTGGGTCTCAACTATCGAACGTTTGAGAAGCACTGCACTAATGTAAACAATTTTCATTTCAGAATAAATGGTCTAAATAGAAACCCAAACACTAGCACTTAAAGAAACGCAGCTCTGCAAACTTTAAAACGGCATTTATGTTGCAATTGGTCCGTAAATGTTTGACCTAACCACTTGATAGAACTAAATCTTCCCCCACAAGGACTTAACGAGAAAAAACGCAGAACATTTCTTAAAGGTTTCTGCTAGAATGAGTGGAGGATGTTAGGAATGACCTCCACGGGGTTGTATGTGATGCAGCATGATGGAGCTTCAGCTACAAAAGTTGGTTCACACTTTCCGGAAACGAATTTGATAGTAAATTTGTATCAATAAATACCGTATTTTGTGTAAAAATTTGCTTCTAAGTGATAGTCATGATTCTTGACAATAGATATAGCTCGAATTTTTCTTGAAAGTAAACTTTTTCTTAGAACCGTCTTGCAAAGTCCGCTCAGTGTTCTTTGATGCCGTTTTCCTATGGCTTGTTTTAATAAACTGAAAGCACAAAAGTCCATTGCAGAAGCGTAAGGGGATTTTATATGTATTTCCTCAAATGGGATACAATTTATTCCTGTTACGTACAGATTATTTCTTTGTTAAATAAGTATCAGTTGACTTAGACGAGTGACTAGAGGCTTTGTCCATTTTCAAACTTTATAGAGGAAGCACAACTTTAGTCGCATCCTTTCCATATGAAGTTGGAATTTCCTCTTCAAAAATTGGTTCTAAAATATATAGTTGATAATAGGGAGAATTAAATTTGGCTTTACTTTTTTATTTTTAATTTGCCATTGTTAGAAAATCCTACAACTGTTATGGATCCTTATGGGAACTTAACTAAACCATTTCGTAAGGTCATTACCGTCAGTTGAACGATAAAAAATTGTGTTCTCCTTTTACTACAGTCATTTAAATATACCATACCTCATCGAGTGTTACCATACATTTCTATTTTTTAGCAGCTAGGTGTTTTTTGTATAATTTTCTACCATTTGTGTGTGATTTTCTTTCAGCAATATGTTTTGAAAAAAGGAGATGAACTTTAGGTTTAAACATCTGTTTTAACTTCAATTTTTTATGAATAATTTTAATTACAATTTCGGAAGATATTCCTAGTTTAGATGCAATGAATTTTTCCGTCGGTGAATTTTCTTTCAGTTGGAGTATAAGATTCCCTTTGACTGAGAAAAAAAACTAATCACAAGATTTGATGTTGCTGTTGGGGAAGCTCATGATACCCTTAGAATATTTCAGAGTGTTGGCAAATTACTTTTTCGACACTTTACTTCTTGAATCACGTTGTGTAGTCTCCCTTTTAAGCAACTATTGTAAATATAGTCGAAACTCTATATTACGAACCTATATATTTCAAATTTTTCTATATAGCGAACTTTTTATTTGGAACCAAGAACACACATTCACAATTTTCTTCATAAAATAGCCTCCCTATAGCGAAATGCATTTTCTATATAACGAACTTTTTTTCTTGTGATTCAATTTTTTTTCTCCCTATTTTTAAAGTATTTCTAGATCTCCGTATAATGAAGTGATAAAATTACTTGAAATAATTTAACGTGGATTACAGTGTGAAGGAAATTCACCTGAAGGGTTGTTTGGGGCATTGCAAATATACGAGGATTATTATGAGCGAAAACATTCTTTCAAACAGAAAATTCAAACAAAATTAATAAACTTTATCAGTAATTAAATTATACATTTGTTCATATATGCTTAAAGTTACAAGTTATAAGAAAATCTATGTTTAAAATTACTTGCAGGCTTTAAATTAGAAAATGTCTTTTAAAATTCATTAATTTTAATATAAAACATTTTTCTTAGTACTGAAAATACATTGTATTGCTCGAGACTCTTTTTTACCCTTGCAGTTTTTTTATGAGTAAGATATTAGTATAAAAAGATATTAATTTACTAAAATATGTGATTAACTGCTATTTATAATACTATGTAGTGTTTATGAATTTAAAATTCGTTTTGTGTGATTTATAAAGTATATTGAAAGATGAACCTCTATACAACGAATTTTCCATGTAACGAACTTTTTTTTCGGGATTTAGTGACTTCGTTATATAGAGGTCCTAATGTATTTAAATTGCTTTTTGATAATGTAATTCTTGTATTTTCTCGTCATATTTCTTTGGTTTTATTATATTTTCCCCTGTAGCGTGGTTGCATCACTTTATTTAAGATTTTGTTTTCCCTGATGAAAATTATTATTATTATTATTTATATTATTATTGTTATTCGTTACCTATCACTTCTTAAAATTTTTCTATTTTTTTTCAAATCGTTTATACTAAAATTGCAGTACTAAAATTATTATTTACTTATGATATATTACCTAAAAAAATCATTAATATGAAATTCTTATCAAGTTTCACAACCTTTTTATTAATGAGACGAAAATTATTTTTTAAGTTTTTATAATTAAATAATATTGTAATGTGCAAGATGATGACATTGACCTTCTGGGTCAAGTTTGGCGAAGGAAATAGATGCTTCCAAAATGGTACGCAAAAAAGTAATTCATCGTTTCTCAAACTGTGGGGCGCGCCCCCTTTGGGGGATGACAACCGTACAAGGGGGGCGCGAGAATATTGAAAAGTTAAAAGCAGAAGATTATTTTTTTTAAAAAATAATTTATTGAAAGCAAACACAAACAAAATAATTCTGAAATAATAAAAAATAAAATACACATTTACACTGATATATTACGCTTATAAATGTATCATTGCTACACAATGCATTTTATAGTTTATATAACAATACACTAAGTTAAGAACAAGTTCAATAATTACCAGTGACCCTAAGGGATTGTCATACATAAAATTATGTACAAAAAGTAACAATTATCTTCATAATTTGTATGGTTCGTAATAAGTCCCTTAACTGTCAAATAAAAGTTAAGCTGTTAGTTTCCCAAGTAGATCCGCGTATAGGATATGTTAGGGGGAGGAGGAATAATGAAGGAAATAATCTGAAATAAGTAAATTCTTCGCATACATTGTCAAGCTACTTGTTTTACATTCCAAAACCTTCAAAAATTTTATGAATAACAGTGCACAGAAAAGATCGTACTTCGAAAAGACGTATATTTACGTTAGGAGAAATTAATGCTGATGCGATTTTAATTTTGGTTGAACGAGATGTTTATATAGGCCGGTGGCACTTTTGAGTTTAAAGCCGTATCGTAGTTTTAGCATCAAAGTATAGTATTTTATTGAATTCGATACATTGTTATTGTATGAGGGGGACGTGATGAAAATTATGTTTGAATAATGGGTCGCGAGAACACTGAAACTTTGAGAAGCACTGAAGTGAACGCAATTTATTTTTAACAGAGGTGGGCAAACTTTTCCAGGGTACGGACTACTTCTTATTTTTTCAAAGTGTTGCGGTCAACATATTAGCACAGGTGTGGTGATATATAAAAAGTTGTATAATGTTTAATATAACTTAATGATAAATATGGAATATATACTTACGTACACAACTAAAATTTTTAAAAAATCACTCCTTAAGACTGCGTTTAAAGCAAAGCGGAAGATACAATCATAACACCAGATGTTTCTAAAAGAATATCGGTGTTTTAACACTTTCTATAGCATTCATTCCATATAACATATTAGTGTGACTCATCCATCGAATTAGTATGATTCAACTGAAACTGCTTTGTTTGCTGGCATGTGCGTGCGAAACGTACACTAACGTTTCCCCTTTCTTGCCGATCAAAGCGCTAGTAGAAAAATGACGTCTAATAAACAAAAAGTGTTTTGTGTTCTCCGGTTTGCAAAGATAGAATCTGCAGTTACTGTGCAACTACAGTTCCGTATTAAGTTCGGTTGTCAACCTCCAAATGGTAATAACATTTGTGATATCATCAGTTTGAAACAACTGGCTGTCTTTGTAAAGTTAAAAAGTACGGGACGCGCAAGGCTGTAACTGGTAACCCACTGTACCTGGTTCCGTCTATCTTGATGCTCTACAACTATAGCTATTTCCTCAAATAGAAGAAAGAGAACCAGATAACTTTATTTGTCAACAAGATGGCGCATCGCCTCACTGGCATCTCTCGGTACGCGATTGGTTAAATATCACAGTACCCGGCCAAAGGATTGGCTGCAAACAGCCTTCAGATAAACCTTGTATCCTCCAGGTTTACCCGATCTGACGCCACGTGATTTTATCTGTGTGCGTTCATAAAGGATTTCTGTGACGTTTTTAGACTACCAGATGACCTTTCAGACTTAAGATACAGGATGGAAGCAGATGTTGCAAGAATTAACTCAGACACACTGAAAAAGTTTGGGATGTACTCGCCTATCGACTTGATTTGAGCCGTGTGACGAATAAGGCTCGCATTGAACATTTGTAAACTTGTAGGTAAAACTGTTTCAGTTACTCTTTCATTCTATGTATGAATTATACTTGTAACTTATGTGTGATAAATACTATAAAGCGTTCAAACTCCGATATTCTCTTAGAAACACCCAGTATAATAGTCACGAATATAATGATATTTGCATCCAAGGATGCATTTATTATCAAATAATTCAAAAATGCATTAAACAATAAAAAATTTACATCTGAAGTTAGTTCTCGTAGTTATATTCAGTAGAATCCTTAGTCTTCGTACTGCCCGCTAATCTTGAATATTTTCAGTATATATTTACAGCTGCTAATCTTTTGGTGGTCACTCCAAAAGATCTTGGTGATCCACTGTCTCGATCGTGTTCGACTTAATGCCAACCCTTGATTTTTAAGATATAATTTCATCTTCTTAAAGTATAATTCATCATTAATCTAAACTTCTGTTTAGATTACTTACCAAAATAAAATATTTTCAACAACTTTGCTAAATTTCGTTCACAAAAAAGCTGTACAAAAAATTTAAAGAAAAACTTCATAAAAATCCAAGAAAATAAAAAAAAAAATATTCAATAAATATAGCAAATTCTGTAAATCAATACGCAAATATAAAGTATCTTTCAGTTCTAATTATGTTTCATTTCATGAGATATACTTATAAATATTCTCGTTTAAGTATGAAAAGCATAAATAATTGAACATAGGATATGTGAAAGGCAATCAAAAAACTTATCTTTATTCTTAAGATATAAAACTTCTCAACAGATTTTACAAAACATTGCAATATTAATGATTCTGTTCCAATCTATATTAATGTGATATAGACAGAGAACACAAGAAATTTATTTCATATTTAATGAATAATACTTTCTCCAAAGAGAAGTATCATAAGAAATTATTTTTAGGAATTTACTAGACAGCATTTATTATTATATTAAATCATTTTTATTTTTAATTTATTTGTAATATAAATGAATGGCTTAGAAATTTCCCTATGAGATTCAATAGCTATTTTCCGAAAGGTTATATGTGGAAGTATTTAAAGCAAAGAACTCTATAATAATTGATGTAAATATACTAACAAATCTCATAACAAAACAGGCATGTAAAATTATTAAAAATGTATATACGTATGTAGGTGGTTGGGGAATGCATGCATGTGGATGTGTATCGTTCTGTTAATAAAAAAAATTAAAGTATAAAATAAAAAGCTGATTCTCTTAAAACTTTAGTTAAAAATTGCACTTAATTACCCTCTCTTCTAAAAATGAATATGTACAATTGGTTTGCAAAATAATAGAAACACCATAGATTTATAAAGTATCCTTTATTAATATGGGGATGGACAGCCTTTGGCATATCATACAGCTCGGATTTGCCAAGGAATCGATTCAAACAAGTGCTGAATAGTGTTTAAAGGAGTATTATTTTCTTCATGTAGATATTGTTAAAATTCTTGAGAAATGTCGGTAGAGAATATCTATTCCATATTAAACTCTAAAATAAAGGGTGTTTTTTTAGAGATATAGAACTTTAAATTGCAATAAAACAACGATGTATTATTCGATTGACATGATTTTTTTTATTCGAAAGATAATCTTGTGGCATTACATTATAAATATGATTTCTGGCATAGGACTGCCACGGCTGGCTCGGATGTAGTCGAATCTGGACGTCCAATTTTCGATGACTTTTTCCAACATTTGTGGCCGTATATCGGCAATAACACGGTGAATGTTGTCTTCCAAATGATCAAGCGTTTGTGGCTTATCCGCATAAACTAATGACTTTACATAGCCCAACAGAAAATAGTCTAGCGGTGTTAAATCACAAGATCTTGGAGGCCAATTCACAGGTCCAAAACGTGAAATTAGGAGGTCACCAAACGTGTCTTTCAATAAATCGATTGTGGCACGAGCTGTGTGACATTATGCGCCGTCTTGTTGGAACCACAGCTCCTGGACATCATGATTGTTCAATTCAGGAATGAAAAAGTTAGTAATCATGGCTCTATACCGATCACCATTAACTGTAACGTTGTGACCTTCATCGTTTTTGAAGAAGGATTCCACCAGCTCATAAAGCGCACCAAATAGTCAGTTTTTCTGGATGTAACGGTGTTTCGACATACACTTGTGGATTAGCTTCACTCCAAATGCGGCAGTTTTGTTTGTTGACGTAGCCATTCAACCAGAAGTGCGCTTCATCGCTAAACAAAATTCGCTTATGAAAATCGGGAACAACGGCAATTTCGTTTTGGACCCATTCGACGAATCTATGCCTTGCTTTATTAGCGTTTTGATGAATTGCTAAACCAAACTGAGAATAAATCACTTGACAGCTGTTAAGTAGGTCGCCATCTTGGAAAGTAATGCCAACTTAAACTTCTATACCTGGAAAAAAACACTCTTTAAATCATAACACTTCAAATACATTAAAGTCGAATCACCGTGCGGGCCAAGGAAGATGTTTAACATCTTCCTCGTGTTCATCAAATCTTGATTTGATGAGTCCCGCCGCATGGGTAGGTACATTATCATCCTGGGAAATTCCATCTCTTGGAGAAAAACTACGTTTGCATCATAGAATGCACCTAGCCAGCTGCAATTTCTCTATAATTCTTAACAGTGATTTTTCTTTTCAGGTTTATAGTTGGCCAAGCAGCGAACCATGTCATGGCTGTCATATCATGGCCGATCCATCTCTATGCTTAACAGTTGGAAGGAGAAAAACGCGATCATACGCTTGCTCAAGTGTCTTCCAGTCGTGCACGAGCCCTGTTGGTTGATTGATTGATTGAATATTGACGTCGCAATGTTCAGCTACACGAGGGCTTTTGGCGACGGACCACGTAATTTTGAACCATGGTCAAGTGATGTGGACGACACCTGAGCTGGCACCCCCCTCTCCTAACAACCACACCACACCAACGGAACGAGCCCTGTTGGAGAGAAAAGTGTGAATGACGATTTGTCAGATTATATAACTTTCTTTCACTTATCAAATGGCAGGGTCTTGTGAGTGTCACACCACTATAGACGACCCTTGGCATTAACATCTGTGAAAAGTGGCTTGGAAATTATTGCTTTATCATAAATGTTATGTTTATGAAAGTGCCATCAAACTGAATTCATTGACACAGGGAAATCCAGATACTAATTAAGATTTGTACTATTTTACTGCAGTTGTTTCAATACCAGTCAGTCTATTTCACTAAGGTTCTCTTGCTGTCTACTGTTTTACTTTGCCGAAATTGTCTTACTGCGCTGTGTGTATGCTGTCACGACTTTAGACATCATACCTCTAGAAAAGCCTAAAAGTTGCGATGTTTTGGTTACACATAATCCACCTAAACGGGTTCCTACAATTTGGGTTCTTTGAAAATCTGAGAAATCCGACATTTTACGCTTTTGAAAAAAATGCAAGACTTACAGAGCTTCAATAAAGCTACCGCATACTACCAGAATGTATGCAATTCTGTTTATAAGAGAAACTGGTAATTATATTTTAATGCTTACAAAACGCATTCAAAAAAGGTCATTTTTATTCACAAGTGTGCCCATTATTTTGATAAGCACTTGTATTATGGCATCATTATTATGATGTAAATAAATGAAAGGAATACACTCTCTTATGCATTTATTTAAAAGGGAAACAATGCTGTATGCTTGCACAAATAGAAATCGAGCATTGTTTTAGTGGATTATTATTTACATTCTTGCATTATGTCTGAGTATTATACATTAATATAATCTTTAACTAATCATTTAGTAATGTGTTGCAGTATAAGCTTAATTTAAACGGTATTTAGTTGAAGGTAATGTGCAAAAATGATTTAATATATAATTTAAATATAAAAACCTCCTTATCAAAATCTTGTTCATATCTATAATGTTTCATACAAAGTTTAGGACAAAATGTACAACTGTCTCCTCTCATAAATAATCTTCCATGCATATTTAAAGATTAGTTATTACACATTATTCTGTGAATAATTGTACTTATTAAGTATAAAAAAACTATAACAAAACGAAAATCTAAATATATTAGGTTGAGAAATCCATTATCATGTTTCAGATTGTCCGGTTTGGGTCAAATATGCGTCGTTTTGTTGTATAATTTATTGACATTTTAAAGGTAGCTTCATAATGCCTCTCTCATAGAAGCATTTGTTCTTATTGGCGCAAAAATTCTAGTAATCGATTTTTACAACTTTCTCCTGATCCCTATTTCTTATCCCTCAGAAAAATTTGCAATGTGAGAAAAAGATGATACTCGCTTGCTGCTAGGTCCGGACTATATGGTGGATGCATTAAAACTTCCCATCCAAGCTCCCAGAGTTTCTGGCAAGTCACTACAGACGTGTGTGGCCTGGCGTTGTCCTGATGGAACGCAACGCATCTTCTGTTGGGCAATTCTGGCCATTTCTGATCAATCTCTAGCTTCAAACGGTCCAGTTGTTGACAGTAGATATTTGAATTTAGTGTTTGGCCTTACGGAAGCTACTCATAATAAATTATTCCTTTACAGTTCCACGAAATACACAGTAGAGCCTTCCTATGCAATTAGTACTGGTTTATACCGTTAGTACCGCTTTGGCCACCGTGTTGTCGTATGTTGCCCATTTCTCCCCCACAGTCACCACCCGTTTAACAAATGAGTTGATTTCCTTCCGTTTGATCAGGGCTTTGCAGATGGAAATTCGATCCATCATGTTTTTGGTGTAATTGATGTGGCACCCAAACATTGAGCTTCTTTTTGATTCTCACTTTTTGCAAATGGTTTAAAACTGTTTTAAGGTCGATCTTTAGCTCCTGGGCAATGCTACGACTACCAACATGCCGGTCCTCTTCGATTATTTCTGAGATTTTATCGACACTTTCGACGCCGGCCTGCCTGTGCGAGGTGCATCTTTCACATCAAAAATGCGTGAACGGAATCGACGAAACCAAAATTGCACGTAATTAGCTGTTACAGAATCAGCACCATAAACACTATTCACAATTTCAGCACCCTGTCTTGCATTTTCGTGTTTATCAAAGAAAAACTGTAAAATGTACCGAATTTTCTCTTTGTTGACTTCCATTTTTAACACCCTGTAACTCACAACTAAATGGACGAAACAAAAAAAAAAAACCAAAATAATTTTTAGTGCTAAATATCACGTTCACATCGAGCATAGATTTGAAATTGTTTGTTCGATACAGCCTTCTACCGAAAGAAATAATGAATCTCTTTTTCCCCAACCTAATACACTCAGGAACATTGAAAATAGCGACCCAAGAAGGAAGCTAAGTACAATCGCGAAACTTTGAAAATAAGTACAGCGTAATGTGATATGCAAATGATCCAAGTTTTCTGCCAATACGCATGCTCATACACGCCGAGGTGGCGCTACAATCAGAAAGAGGGAGCTATATAAGCCAGCGCAAATTCGTTGATTCATAAACGTGACGATTACCCGCCGATTGTAGGAAGACTTTGGTAAGCGAAACATGCCAGATACACGTGCTAGAAGACATTTCTCACAGTTAAGCGAGTTTGAGAGAGGCCTGATCATCGGAATGAAAACTGCAGGCTGGTCGACGGACCGTGTTGCTGTTCAGGTGGATCGTTCGGAGTGTGCCGTTAGAAATTGTTGGGAGCAGTGGACACGAGAAGGTACCCACGCACAGAACACCGGGCCTGGAGCAACCAGGAAGACCATGAGGATCGAAAGATCGTGCGGCAAGCACTTGTGGACCCCACAGTGACTCGTTCAACGATACGAGAAGACGTAGGGTTAGCAATTGTTCCCCAAAAATTTTCCAGACACTTTGCAGAAGCAAATCTTAAATCCAAGCGCCCTTTCCGTGCACTCCCTTTAACACGAGAACATCGGCAACTGCGTCTACAGCGGTGCCAAGACAGATCAATAGGAAAGTCACAGGTTGGGAAAAGGTTGTGTTTAGTAATGAATCCCGGTTTGTTTTGGGGACAGATGATAGCCATGCACGGGTGTGGAGGCGCCCTGGTGAACGGTACAATTTCCCCCACACTGTTCTACGTCACACTGCCCGCACAGCTGGTGGAATGGTCTGGGGGAGCATAGCCTATGATAGCCGGTCCACTTTAATTGTGAAGCGTAGAACCTTAACGGGCCAGCGTTATGTTGATGATATTCTTCGACCCCATGTAGGACCTTTCCTAAATGGTCTCCCAGGAGCAATTTTCCAGCAAGATAATGCTCGTCCTCATACAGCAAGAGTTGCTCAAGACTTCCTACGTCATTTTCAGACTCTTTCATGGCCGGCCCGCTCCCCCGATTTGTCCCTAGTAGAGAAGGTGTGGAATCAGCTAAAACGGCAGATGCCATCGTGTCACTCTGTACAGGATTTAGAGTTGACTGTTCAAGATTTGTGGGCCCATCTGCCTCAGGACAATATAAGGTGTCTAATCAACTCAATGCCGGACCGTGTGGCGGCATGTATTGCAGCTGGAAGTGGTCCAACGCGCTATTGAAGTTGCCCAGTATTTATGTCATTGTCCCTTAAGTCGTTTAATTGTCTTTTGTTTTTGAGATCAAGTAAATCTCTCATCTGTGTTATTATGTGTATTAAATTTCATTTCAATCCGATGCTTTCTTCTTGGGACGCTATTTTCAATGTTACTGATTGTATATATATATATATATATATATATATATATATATATATATATATATATATATATATATGTACGGATATATATATATATATATATCACATATATGCTTGTATATGTGACCTTGCTTCACTCCAACACCGTCGTACAACCGATCACTATGAAAACTGGCATGTATTTGCATTTGTTTGTGGAGAAGGTTTCTGTGCTATCCTCTTTGCTGCACATTCCCATGAGGTTGTGGTATAGCATATCAACTTCTACACCATTCAATCAATCGTCAAGTTGCCATCAGGGTCGCTAAAAATGATGCCCACTTGGCTCTATCACCAACATTTCACTATGTTTCTACTGAATCGTCATTATAATGTAAGGAACGGCGTTTCTTGCGAATATTACAATTTTAACATAAAGAAACACAACAGAAAATAATACCAACTTATTACACATCCAGGTATAAATTACTTTCAGTTTTTTAAGCAAGGATTACACAAAATTTGTAGCAATGTGTTACTTTTGCTGAGCAGAGATCAGTTTAGGAAAGTGTTTTTTTAAAAGTCGACCCACAAGGGAGTTACGGGGGTGTTAAAAATAAAAAAAATCCTTCTTTTCTGCTATTAGGCCTACAAATTTAAAATTTAGCAAATATGTTTTTTTATTCAGCTAAGATATGCAAAAAGCTTTTTCTCTTTTTGGTAAATTTGCAATTCACTTAAAATCAACTCATTAAAAACTTCTTTATTCTTCAATTTGAATATTTTAATTTTTTAATTCACCCGATATAAGGATGGGTATATCCGCTAGTAATATATAAAAAACTATATATATATATATATATATATATATATATATATATATATATATAGTTTTTTATATATTATATATTTTTATATATATATATATATAAAAACTTTTGAACAAACATTCTATTCTGTAAATAAAACACATAAAAGCAGTAGAAGTTCTTTCATTTATTTAAAGGATGGATTATAATTGCTTAAAAAATTTTAACTTAAAATCAAAATTTTAAATTAAACATGCTTAATACTCCAGTTAAATTTTACACAAAATATATAATTGAAGAACTAATTGAAAGGAAATAGCTGTATAAAAAAATTGTAAAAATTAGATAAGAAAGATCTATAAAAGTAATCGAGAGTTGAAAAAAATATAAGACAAACTTATTGAGATTAATAAATAATATAATTTAAATCGAGCTAGACTTATCAATGGGTTCTATTTAATATTAAAATAATTCTTAAGGAATTTAACGTAAAAATAGTATGACAAGAATACAACTCATATTTATTACGAGCCTAAATCAAAGTAGAAAGGTCAAAGAAATGAGCAATTTTTACAGTATATATTTTTGAATATGAAATAAACTACGTTTATTTTATATATTCAATTCACATTTGAAACAAAACCGAAAAGCGTCAGAAAATTTAATTTTCTAGTTAAATAATTCGGAATAACGCTAAGGAATATTTTCTGTTTTAAATAGCCTTCTTAAAGCTAAAAGATCATAAAAATGGAATTAATCATGTGTGTGTGACTAGTAGTATAACTAGTAAAAAACTCTCTAAGAATCTTTGGGGGAAAATGAAGTTCAAAATTTTTATTTACAATCTAAGCAAACAACTGTGAAGTTCTTTTCTAATATATATATATATGTAGTCAGACATAAATATTAATGAGAATATTAAAAAAGGTAAAATTAAGGCAGCGTTTCTCAAACTGTGGGTCGCGCCCCCTGGGGGGGAGCGTGAGAACTCTAATTGGGGGGCACGAGCATATCGGAAAGTCAAAAACAAAGACTTATTTAAACATATTATTAATTTATTAAAAGGAAGGAAAGAACAAAGTACATTCTGAAATAAAAAAATGAAATACGCATTTACATTGATATAATATAATTATAAAATGTATCAGTACTGCACAGTGACGCATACAGGAACTTTTAAAGGAGGGATGAGGAGGTCCAAGATCGAAAGACAACTATTCTCGACATCCTATCTAAGACATCCTCCAATACGCCATCTGACATATTCTTTCGATTTTGTCGATTTACAGGAACAAGAAACAATGAAAGGTTAATTATTGATTAAATAATTAACATTAATTAATAAAATTACTTATTAATATTTAATATTTTATTAAATATTACATACTATATACATAGCATCATAATCAATCGGAAAATCTATAGGGGGGCTTTGTACCCGAGGACCCCTCCTTGTAAGCGCCACTGGTACTGCACAGTATATATGACAACTCCTATCACATTTCTAAGAAAAAGTTTCATAGTTACCAGTACCCATGGGCTTGTAATATTTAAAATTATATGCAAAATTTAATATTTATTTTGATAATTTGTACGATTTATAATTAAAGTCTGTTACGGGGCTTTAATGACTCTTTCAACTAATCCTCTTGGCGAATCTTTGGGGCCATCAATTGAGTTATTTCACAGCCAACCCTCTCAAGAAGAAACCCTGATATGCAGATTAGTTAGTAGATATATAGTGGAGGTTTAGCAATCGAAAAAAAGAGAAGGAGAAAAGGAAGCTGAGTTGCTGAGCGTCGTGAGCTTATGATAAGGATCTGATCTTAAATGCGTAATTATAGAACGGGTTTTAGCGAGTGACAAAAATTAAGGAAGTTAAGATTCATAGATAACTTTACTTAAAGTTAAGCGGTTATGATTCCAGCTGCTTATTCACATAGGATTTAGGGCTACGATATATCACTCTTGATTTCCTCCCTGTTATTATATTTGATAATTATAAATTGTTTTTATTATGACTAGCTTGGGTTATTAATCCTTACCTCCTACAAATCTTGGTCGAGTAAATGAAAAGATGGCTTTCCCAGGTAGGGGGTTATCACATGTCAAAGTGTAGCTTTAACGTGAGAGCAAATAATTATTGATTTCGATTCATGTTTATTGTATAGAGTAGGGGGGCGATAAAAATTGGGTCGAGAGTATTGAAAATTTGAGAAGCACAGTATTAAGGTGATATATTTTGTGTGTGTGTGTGTGTGTGTATTACTTATAGACATACTAAAATCAAAAACCCTTTTTATTTAAATAACCATTTTAGTAAAAAAGCATACCCATTAAAGACCTACCATGTGGAACAGCTGATGGACGTCAATTTTGTCGAGGTTCTAATCCTCAAGTTGACTCGTGGTAAGAGTTTTAATAGTGGGTGTCGACTCGAGTATCGTTCTCAAAATTTGTCTGTGTGTGATTAAGTTACGAGATCTGAGGTTAATAACCCTTATTCTATCTCGAAGTAGGATATTAACAAATAATTAATAATCATCAGAAACTTAATATTTATTTAATAAGCAGGACCCAATTAAGTAGAGTTCTTAAAAAGAATTGTCGATATGAATCACAAAAATATTATTTTTGTTCTAACAATGGCTAGTGTTATATTAATGAAATAATATTTCAAAAAGTAATGAGAGTTAAAAATTTAAATTTTTATGTTAAAATGAATTTTAAAAACAAAGTTATTAATGTTTTTAAAAAAACAAATTCTAATAGAGATTAATGAGAGACTCCATAAATATATATTTCTTAAAAATGTGTGCAAAACCTAATTCTAATGTTCGTTTTTTTTTCATTTAGACATGCATACGTAAAATATATCAAGTATAGATTTTTTCTCAACCGAAATCATATTAGTGCTATGTTGATATAAATAATATTTCAGAAATCACAGTTCTAATTTATTATTTAAAATCTATAAATTTCTTACCAATTTCAATAACTGTTTTATATAAAGTGCTTTGAATTGATTAGCGTAGATGTAAGCAGTATATGTCAAAATGATATGTTCCTACAATAATTTACAGCGAAAAACACGTATCAATACTTCGTCTTTAGTTTGTATTTTTCCAATTTTTTTTTCAATAAAAAATGTATTAGCAGTCTATAACGTTTTTTTCTGCGTAATAACAATTTGTAGTCGATACGAAGTGAATTGAGTTCCAAATTTTTTATACTATTACGCAGAACAGTGTCGAGGATTTGATGCTTTCAAGTTCAAAGAACAAGGTCGTTCTTCAGGAGCGAGGTAAATTTATTGTCCAAAAATACAAAATAAAGTACTCAAGTTTACTAATAAATTTCAGACGGCCTTTACACCTTCTACGGCACTCAGTATCAGTCTATTCAGGCAATTATCAGTGTCTAAAATACAAATATGTTTAATAATTATTCACAAGCATCGCTCGTCTTACGCAACAGCCAAAGTAAAAACATATCGCTGGTCGACTCTTCATGGCCAAATCAATACCGTACTACTCACTTCACTGAGTTAGACTTGTTTTGACTTTAATGGTCAAAACAAGTCTAACTCAGTTTCTGCGAGCGACTCCCTATTTATTGGCCTCACGGATTTTTTTCGAAACATCTTGCGTGAAGATCATTATATTAGATTAGAGATTTTTCCACGAACTTCTAGAAAAATCCACTGGGTCATGAACTCGCCAAAAATGGTCGCTAAGTAATTAACATTGTTACCAAAAATGATGCTATCTTGGCTCTATCGCGAAGACTTCACCAAGTTTCCATTGCATGGTCATTATAATGTACGAGACGGCATTGCTTGCGAATATTGCAATTATAATATAAAATAAATACAACATAGAGTAATGTAAATGTATTACACATTATAAATTATTTAGACTATTCATTAAACAAAATTCGTAACAATATTAAATAAATTTCAAGTTAAGTTCGAACCTATCTATTGGTTTTGTTCTACCTTTGGATTTGTTCGAACCTATTGGTAACATACCTCGCAATATAAGCCTCCGCCAAATGCCAGTGATAGCATTCGAGCAGATATTTCCCTATTCTAACTTCTACATCAATGATTCTCGTTCTATTTCATCTGCATCAGCATTACATTATATTCAATGCAATATACCTTCATTAGGAATCAGAAATCGATATGATCTCAACGTGGAAATCTCCGACTATGAAGCTCGCAATTATGACCACTCGGAAATGACGACCTACAATTATTTATCGAAATAAAAATTAAATTATTCTAACAGATTTAAATTACACCTCTTAAGATGTGAATATTTAATTGTTAATTTTTCTCGATAACTGCACATGAAATAAGTACATAAATATAATATGGAACAAAAAATTTATTATATGCATATAAAACATATTTTGCATGTTATTATAAAATTTACTTATAACAATAGTTTTTGAATTCCTAATATATAAGAATTATAGATACGTTATACGCTACTACACATACATAAAAAGAAAATTTTAGTTTTAATTTATAAATCAACTTCACATGCATGCATTTTGAAAATTCTTCCATTTCCTTTTTAAAAAACTAGAATATCTTCTAAATTTAAGAAAGGAATTTATAACGAATATAACAGTTTACTTTTCTTAACCTACTGTCAAAGGTTTTTACAACCAAACACACTTTAATGAAGCTAAATAATCTAATGATAATAAATTTGCATCTTTTTAATGAAGCTGGGAAAAAACTGTACATATCAGAGGGCACTTTATATAAAAGTATTAAATGCATTTTAACATTAAATCTGAATTAACAATCTGTTAACATAAGCAATCAAAAGTGGAGGAATAGAAATTTATTCGAACATATTTTAATTAGAAGAATGCATTTCGTAAAGAGACATTTACTCAATATCTTTCTAAAAAAAGTGATATTTTATTAGTTTTAACTTATTTCTAATTTTAGTAAGTACTGTTAATGTATAATGCTGCAAATATATATATATATATATATATATATATATATATATACATGAACAATATTGTTTCAAAAACATCTTTTAATTGCATCCAGTATCACGTTTCGATTCTAAAAGCCACTACAATATGAGCAGCGTTTTAATATAAAATATGACCCCCTTTCTTCCTCAAAATTTCCGAAACTCGACGGAGCATTAACTCGACATGATAGTGATAAATAGTCTGAGATATCTGATATGAAGCATACACTAACTGGTCTTGCTATTAGAATGCATTCTGAGGGGGTAAAGTGGCAGAACAAATTCGCTTCTGAGCTTGCACCCACAAAAAAATCAATTTGGTTCACACCAAGTGAATTTGGATGTTAAGACATGACTTAATATTTACCAGAATGTTTCCAGAAGCACAACATGACAACTATGCTCTTATGATGAACACACTGAGAACACTGTTACCATAGAGGATACACATGGTCTGCAATGATGCTCACACAGCCCTAGACGTTACAGACTGTTCTATGGGGCCGATGGGTAGTAATATGATCCTCCTTGAAAACATCATCCACACTATACAACCACAACCACTAATTTGTTCAAAAAACTGATGGCTAGGTTTCTCTGAAAATAATCGTATTCCATCTCCTCGTCAAAGTGATACACCCGGACATGTATTGAATAAATCAAAAAACCAAAACCCGAAATTGTTAGTTTGGGATATGTATACCATTTAAATCTCTCTCTTATGAAACTGTCAGTATACATCACAATATACTATACTGGTAATAACCTCAAAATGATAATAGAATTTAGGGATACTTTTTCCTTGAAGCGTTACACAGCACTAAAACATCGCCCTGAGAAATCTTAAAATCCTTTAATTTAAATATTTCGAGAATGATAGTCGAGTGAGACTTTGAATATCGTTGATTGCTTACATAGCTTTTCCGATGACACGTCATCATGTCAATCCAAAAAAATGGCATGCTTAATCTAAACATGTACTGAAAATAGAACATGAGGCAACATAACACTAATGTATGGATTAGCTTTTATTGTACGGAATGACATCAAATGCAGCAGGTTGTGACTATTCGCAAAGATCCCGTTCCTTACCAATGTAATATAAGAACTGTTTTGAAGCTTTTCATGTACGTTGGGTGTCAGTACGTGCAATCAGTTTCTGTATCAGTTTGATTTCCACAGTGAAAGAATGAATATATTCTAATCTAAGAAAATACTGGCGCAGTTGCTTTCAATCCAAATTAATAACATCGGCATCTTTACAAAGGAGGGATAATTACAAGAGAAGATTCAAGAGGATACACACAACAGATCTTCGGTAATATAATTCTACTCGAATCCAGTATCTCAAATATGATAATTCCCACTATGTACGAATTCCTGCGCTAGTACGAAGACCATTTACCACTTGACCAGCTGTTGTGTGAGAATTTCTCCCTTCGGTTATGGCGTTATACTTTAAACCCACGGTTGTAATGCTTGCTGTAAGAATGATGCTTAAGTTTGGGCGTGATATATATTCTCCTTTGAAATTATTCCCACAGACGGAAGGTAACACCGTAAATTATTTTGAATAATGTAAAAATATATCCCTTTGAGAGAGAGGCCCTTATCCCAGTTATGCTGTAATCCTCTTCCGCTTATATAGTCCTTTAAGGTATCCAACTACTTGCGACAACTTATTTTAAAAAAAATGGAGATACGGAGATTTTTGGGGGGTTTCTAGATTTATTTAGTACATTTTAAGAAAAAAAGTTTAAAATTAAGAAGAGAAATATAAATTATTACAACTAAAATAAAAAATGGGTCAAAATTGACAACAAATTACATAAACGGGGCCCACTCCATACAAATAGTAAAGGAAACAAATTCTCAATTTTGCTGTATTATTTTGCTATTCCTATTTGAAATTACCTTCAGGATAAGATATGTTTTAATTTGTACAAAAACTAGAGCCCTTTTTAGTTATTATATGAAATTGCTTAAAAAAACAGTGATTATATTCACATAAAGAACTGTAAATTTTCTAATAAAACAGTGATTGTGATAAATCTGAAGGTTTAAACACTTCTACTGTTATACAGAACATACGCAAAAAATTTCAACAAAATATTTTTAAAAGTTTTTGAGCAATCACTGTCCCCGTTTGAGAGTTTATTGAAAAATAATTCATTTCCAGTAAAACGCATTTTAAAGTTTGACATCTTATGTAAAGTTACGCCATCTGCTTGCACTAAAACACTTGTAGTTTTTGTTCCAATGAATGGAAAATAAAAAACAAACTTGGTATTTTTATAACGCAAATAATACCAAGCGTAAAGCAATGGCCTATAAAATAAAATCATAAAAAGAATTTGTCAATGTTTGCAAAATTCACAATATTTGGGTAGTCGGATACCTTAAATGGCGTCAGCTGGACTTTTTCAAGACTTCACAGCAATCGCTTTATTTCTTCACATTAAAAATTCAATGTAACCAAGGTTATCTGCCTACACCAGTGTTTGTCAAAGTGTGGGGTGCGCCCCCTGGGGGGCACGATGAACCTACAAGGAGGGCGCGAGCATATCGAAAATTTAAAGATTTTTTTAAGAAAATATAATCGAAAAGAGAAGTAAAACAAAATGCTTTCTTCCATAATAATAAAAGAAATACACACAACAACACTGACATAATTTATGTTTATTATCTGGCTTTTTTCCGTCATCAAATAGTTATCTTTGATCCCAAAACCAAATTAAAGAAAAAAAACATTTCGTTTAATTTGCTGTATTTCCTCAATGAGAGATTTTTTTATTACGTTCTAACATAAAATATTACTCGTTAAAAGAAAAAACGAAACCCAGACCCTAAGAAAAATTCTAAGAAGATAAACAATTCATCACTGTAATTATTATTGAAATACTGTACCTTAGTTGTAGAAAAAGAAAAGGAAGACATGATTCACTTTTCAGCCAGGCTGCATAGTACGTTTGCAAATAATTTGATTGACCTTCAAACTTATGGTATAGTTATTCAATATTAGTTCCGTCCCATCTTTTATGCGTTTGCTTTTCGCTTAAGGAAATTGTAAATAATATAGTTTTACGATATTTGGAAAAGAATTTATTGATTTAACATTTCTGTAATATTAGTGAAAATTGTCTCTGATTTGCGTCCTTTATTATGGCCTTGTACTTTTGAATCATTTTAGTTCAGTTTTCTTGGATTTTTTTTCAAATCATCAAAGAATTGAATAGTCCTTGAAAGAAGGTAAGTATACTTTCTATAAATTAAAATATTCACTAGAATTCCTATTTGTATCGTGTACAGTAAAAATAATTATAAACAAATGATTGGGGTGACTGAGTCCCCCCGCACTACCATTAATGTTAGTATCGAGTACGCGCCTGCTCCCGTGTTAAAAGATTTTGAAGTCTTCACGCTTTAAATGTTAAAAAGTAACACAATTATTCTTCATCGGAATTTTATATTCTTTTTCATTATTTAACATTAATTCTAAATGCTAATTCTGTGAGGTTTAAAATTACAGCTCTTTTAAACAGTTATTTACAATTATAGCATTTATCTAAAAAAAATCATTTTACATTTTTGTATAGAATGTCGTGCACGCAGTTTCACTCTCCTTACAGTTCAGCTATTATATCAAGAATAATGTTTTATTTTTTAAAAAAATGAACTCGTGCGAAGAGTCGGTGTTTCAGCCAGTATACGTTTAATGTATTAGTACTGAAGAAGGTATTTTATAAATAATTTCTTATTACTAAATCAGTGCTTCTCAAACTTTCAATACTGGCGCCCCCCTTTTCGATCACAATTTCTTTCGCGTCCCCCCCTTATACATTAATAATGTACTGAATGCAATAATAATGCACTTTGGCACTAAAGCTACAACCATACAAATTAGTAACATAATTATTAAATTTTGTATACTACTTTTAAGCAAAATAAATAAATAAATAAAATAATAAGATAATTATTATGTGTTATTTTTCCTTTCTCTAATTTTTAAATTGAACATATTGCAAAATCTGGTGGCTGCTTAGAAGACAAAATATTGATATCTGCGCTAAATATAGAAAAAGAACTCAGAGGGTCAATTTCTAATCATAAGCATTTCTTATTAAAACTTTGCTTTCCAAGACAAGCTCATGGACGTCATTAATACTTATTAAACTTGTTCTTCATTTAGTATTAATTAATCTATATATATAAAAATGAATGTTTGTCTGTATGTCATCGATGAACTCAAAATCTACTGTACCGATTCTTATGAAAATTGGTATATATATGAATTTTGACACGGAGAAGGTTTGTATAATATGCTCATTGATGCCACTCACCGCCAGGTGGCGCTGCAGAGTAGCAACTTCTGCCCCGTTCAACCGATTCTCATGAAAATCATTATGACCATGTATTTTTACACAGAGGAAACGAATATGATATTCGTATTAATGGAAGTTACCACCAGATGGCGCTTCCATGTATCAAGTTCAATACTGATTTTAATAGATATCTATACGAATTTTCCCTTCTCTTCTCTTCTCTATCTCTATAAAAATGATTGTTTACCTGTATGTCTTTTCTAGAATCGTAAACTATGTATCTGATTATGTGAAGATGTCATTCTAATGAATTTCATATATTGTCGTTACAGTTCATGCTGATATGAATTTAAACAAATGAAGCGAACGATAGATGACATTTCGAGTCGAGAGTGACATAAGAATTTGTGTAGGTTGTGAAATTCATATCTAGCTTACATTAAATAGACAATATTGTGCGTATTTTTATATTTGGGAGAGTTTTTCGAATAACTTTGTGCATTTCATCGTAAGCTGAATTATAATTTAGATAAATACTTCAATCGGATTGAATATTTGTAGTTTCCGTGAGCTGATTATTTTCATTTTCTACAGTGAATTTACGAAGATCATCGAATGTGTATGTGAAGAATTTGACTGCTGATTGACATTCCGAACGCATTTGCTGTGCGGTTTTTTTTCTTATTAGCATCTTATACTATCTGCGACATTTCGACGTTTTATAAATTCAAAAGCATCACGTCGTTCCTGTATAATTATGCCTCCAAAGCGACGAGCAATTGGCTGATCTACACCTCAAGCACGAAAGAGAAGAGCATTACGAGCCTCAGAATCAGGCGAGCAACGAGCATTAAGGCTGGAAAATCTTCGAGTACACGCCACTGAGACCCGTTCGTCTGAATCGTCTGACCACCGAGAAGTAAGATTAGAAACTGATCGAATACGTACTAATCAGATCCGTTCTTCTGTGACAACTGAATTACGGGAAAGAAGGCTGCAAAATGTTCGAATAAGCACTGCTCGATCAAGACGAACACTGCACGCTGATTTGAATCTTAGTGCATTCCATTATGACAGTAATAATGATTACAGTCTTCATCAAAATGTCGTCATTGGAAAAATGGATAAAATTTGCATGTAATGTAGTGCACTCAAATTTAAAAATGAAACGCGTGGAATGTGCTGCGCCAGTGGAAGAGTTAAGCTACCAGAATTACATTCACCACCCGAACCACTGTCAACGTTTCTATCTGGTGTTACACGTGTGTCGAAGCATTTCTTGGAAAACATCCGCAAGTACAATTCATGCTTCCAAATGACATCGTTCGGTGCAACGAACATCGTGCGCGAAAATTACATGCCGACATTCAGAGTCCAAGGGTAAATTTATCATCATGCCGGATCGCTTCTACCATTGCCGGACGCAGATCACAAGTTCCTTCGAATTTATTTTATGGCAAACAGTGATGAACAAATTGAACAACGATGTCATTATAATGCGGGCACTAGACGAGAAATTGTGGGTGCGTTACAAGGCCTTTTCGATCAACACAATGAATTAGTTCGGTTGTTTAAAACTGCCATTCAACGAATGCCAGCCGATGACTATGCAGTTGTGATTCGAGCACACAAAAGACCCGTTGGCCAACACGAGAGACAGTTCAATGCACCAACAATCGATGAAGTGGCGATCGTTATAGTTGGCGAAGAATTTGAATCACGCGACATAATTCTTCATCGCAGAAGTGGTGACATTCAGCGAGTCTCCGAAACTCATCTATCATACGACGGATTGCAGTATCCGATCCTGTTTTTGGCGAGGAGATGATGGATATCATTTTAACATCAAAATGATAAATCCACAAACAGGTGAGGGAACGAATAAGAAAGTCAGTGCCATGAATTATTATTCGTATCGACTGATGATTCGTCAAAACGCTGAGAACCACATTCTGAAATGTAGACAATTGTTCCATCAATATATCGTCGACATGTACGCGAAGATTGAAACCGAACGGCTATTATATATTCGATTGAATCAAACCGAGTTGCGTTCTGAACAGTACATCCATTTACGAGACGCAATCGTTAATGATGGTAACGTCAATCCAAACGAATTGGGAATAATGGCCATATTACCGTCTACATTCACGGGGAGTCCACGGCACATGCATGAATACGCACAAGATGCGATGACATACGTTCGCGCATATGGTCGTCCAGATTTGTTCGTCACCTTTACATGCAATCCAACATGGAATGAAAAAAAAGAACTTCTATTAGTTGGACAATCATCTTTGGACCGCCATAACATTACCGCACGCGTATTTAAACAAAAATTGAAATGTTTGATGGATTTTATTATCAAGCATCATGTTTTTGGAGAGACACGCTGCTGGATGTATTCCATTGAATGGCAGAAAAGAGGATTGCCACATGCACATATTTTGGTTTGGTTAATCAACAAAATTACGCCAGGTCAAATTGATCAAATCATCTCAGCAGAAATACCAGATAAGCACATTGATCCAAACTTATTCAACGTCGTCACCAAAAATATGATCCATGACCCATGTGGCGCATTCAACAATAATTCACCATGCATGTCTGATGGGAAATGAACGAAACGATACCAAGAAAATTGGTTTCTGATACTATCACTGGCAATGACGGATATCCACTGTATCGTCGACGATCAGTTGAGGATGATGGCAAATTCGTCGTTCTGAAAATATGAAACATTGATATTGAAGTAGATAATCGTTGGATTGTGCCATATTCACCACTGCTTTCAAAGACCTTCATAGCACACATTAATGTTGAGTATTGCAATTCAGTGGAGTCGATCAAATACATTTGCAAATATGTCAACAAAGGAAGCGACATGGCAGTCTTCGGAGTAGGGAATGTAGCTGCACCG
The DNA here is from genome assembly GCA_019973935.1 of Trichonephila clavipes. Classification (NCBI taxonomy): domain Eukaryota; kingdom Metazoa; phylum Arthropoda; class Arachnida; order Araneae; family Nephilidae; genus Trichonephila; species Trichonephila clavipes. The sequence continues at coordinate 543,579 of BMAU01000949.1, forward strand.
CTCGATGAAATCAACCAATACCAATTTGGACGCTACATAAGCAGCAATGAAGCAGTATGGCGCATCTTATCATTTCCAATCCATGAACGACATCCAACAGTAGTACACTTGGCGGTGCATCTCGAGAATGGACAGCGCGTGTACTTTACAGCAGATGATGTACGTGCAAGAGCATTGGTTCCACCGGCAACAACTTTAACTGCGTTTTACTCATTGTGCCAAGATGATCTTTTTGCTAAAACTTTGCTTTATTCTGAAGTACCGAAATTCTACACGTGGATTGCATCGACTAAAAAGTTTCAACGTCGCAAACAAAGTAAAGCAGTTGAAGGACATACCAATTTATATTCCAGTGATGCATTGGGTCGTCTGTACACTGTTCATCCGAACAATACAGAATGCTTCTATCTAAGATTGCTGTTGATCAATATACGTGGACCAATATCCTCCCAAGATTTAAGAACAGTCAACGGTCAGCTGTGCGCTACTTATCGCCAAGCTTGCCAAGAACTAAATCTTCTTGAGAATGATGCACATTGGGACACTGCACTAGCTGATGCATCGAATACTGCTCGACCACAGCAAATACGCACATTATTTGCCATAATATTAACAACCTGCTTCCCATCTAATCCAAAAGATCTTTGGGAAAAATACAAGGACTACATGAGTGAAGATATTCTACATCGTTTGCGCGCAGCGTATCAAAATCCGAACATTCAATTCACACCAAACGTGTATGATGAAGCATTGACTTAGATTGAAGACATATAATTGACAATCGCTAACAAGGCACTGGTGCAACTGGGAATGCCTGCTTCAAACCGACCTGCAAACAACCTTTTTGATCGTGATTTGCAACGAAAAACACACTGTGATTCTGACGAACTGGGGACATTCGTTAGGACAAATCTTCCGTAGTTGATTCGTGGCCGTGGTAGCCGAGTGGTATAGGTATCGGACCGTGGCTTGCTTTGTCACAGGTTCGAGCCCAGTACCACTAAAGACCCACCGTGTAGGGCAGTGATGCACGTTAAATCTGTCGAGAGCTGAAACGTCCTCCCGTTGGTGTGGTGTGGTAGTTAGGAGAGGGGGGTGCTAGCTCAGGTGTCGTCCACGTCACTTGACCAAGGTTCAAAATTACGTGGTCCGTCGCCAAAAGCCCTCGTGTAGCTGAACAATGCGACGTTAATATTCAATCAATCAATCAATCCGTAGTTGATTCTAGAACAACGCATTGCGTATGGCAGAATTATGCGTGCAATCACAGAACAAAGCGGTGGACTGTTTTTCATAGATGCGCCCGGTGGTACAGGCAAGACTTTTCTTCGTTCACTTATTTTGGCAACCATACGATCACAAAATAATATTGCACTGGCTATTGCATCATCTGGAATTGCGGCAATTCTTTTGGATGGTGGCCGAACAACGCATTCAGCATTGAAACTGCCGTTGAATTTGTAAAACACTGAGGCACCAACATGCAACATCAGCAAAAACTCTGGAATGGGAAAAGTATTCCAAACGTGTCAAATTATCATATGGGACGAATGTACAATGTCTCACAAGAAAGCATTGGAAGCGCTTGATCGTACACTGCGAGATTTCAGAGGAAACAGACGGATCTTAGGTGGCGCACTCATTTTATTGTCTTGTGATTTTCGACAAACACTGCCCATTATACCACGATCAACACCCGCTGATGAACTTCATGCATGTCTTAAATCATCAGTTCTATGGCGTCATTTACAGAAATTGACTTTGAAAACTAACATGCGTGTACAACTACAACGGGATGCATCGGCTGGAAATTTTGCAAAACAATTAATGGATATTGGAAATGGGCGAATGGAAACTGATGAATCTACACAATGTATCACCCTGCCAGCAAACTTCTGTAAGATCACAGGAAGCATCGACAAATTGGTGCAAAAAGTTTTCCCAAACATTGCACAAAACTACAAAAACCATCAGTGGCTCAGTACGCGTGCTATATTATCAGCCAAAAACATCGATGTCAATACCGTCAACTTCACCATTCATCATGGAATACCCAGTGAAACGACAACATATAAGTCCATCGATACTGTGGAGAATCAAGATGAGGTTGTCAACTATCCAACTGAATTCTTGAATTCGCTTGATTTGCCAGGCATACCACCGCACGTTCTTACATTGAAAATTGGCGTACCCATCATACTTCTTCGAAACATAAATCCACCACGACTTTGCAACGGAACCAGACTCTCAGTCAAGAAAACGATGAACAATGTTATCGAGGCAACAATTTTGACTGGAAAATTCAAAGGTGAAGACGTCCTGTTGCCACGTACCCCAATGATCCCGACAGATATGCCATTCCAATTCAAACGTTTACAGTTCCCGGTGCGACTCGCTTTCGCAATGACTATTAACAAAGCACAAGGACAATCGTTTCAAGTGTGTGGATTAAATTTGGAGAATCCATGCTTCTCACATGGACAGCTCTATGTGGCTTGCTCATGTGTCGGAAAACCTTCTGATTTATTCGTCTACGCACCAGATGGAAAACAAGAAATATTGTGTATCCCCCACAGCACTTCAATAAACATCTAATTGAAACTGAACTTTGTAATCACACAATTTTTTCGAAACGGCTTTGAATGAATAGAATATTTGTGTGTACTGATTTTCCTTTAAAATTATTTTTCTTAAATTTATTTCAGTTGTTTGCGTAGCAACGCGCGTCGGGTACAGCTAGTTAGTTATAAAATACTCTGTGCAGCACTGTTAAATTAAAAGTATACCAGCTGAAGTTCCCGCTCTTTGCACGAGTTCATTTATAAGGAAATAAAGCATTATTGATATAATAGCTGAATTGTAAGGAATGCAAAGCCAAGTGCTCTACAATATTTACAAAAACGTAAAATGATTTATTTTAAAATGGTTGCTCAAATTATAATTAGTTTTAAGCGAACTGTAATTTTAAGCCTCACAGAATTAGCATTTAAAATTGATGTTAAACAGTAGCGCACACCGGGATTTTTCAAGGGGGGGTCCAGGGTCGAAAGTTCACCAATCTTGTATCAGGTTCCTTTTAATTTTGTCAATTTTCGGGAAAAAAACACAGTAAAAAACTAATTCTTAAATAATTAATTAGCATTAATTAATAAAATTAAACATTAATAACAAATACTTAATTAAATTGTGCGTACTATATACATAGAATTATAATCAATCGGAAATAAATAAAGGGCTTTTGGGGGAGGTTCGGACCCCCCTTCTTGTGTGCGCCACTGATGTTAAATAATGATCAATAATATAAAATATCGATGAAGAATAATTGTATTATTTTTAATATTTAAAGCGAAAACACTTCAACATGTTTTAACCCGGCAGCAGGCGCGCACTCGATACGGTCGGTGTTATTGAGTCACCCCAATCCTTTTTTTTTATATAATTATTTTATTGTACACGATACAAATCATGATTCCAGTGAATAATTTAATTAAGAGAAAGTTTACTTACCTACTTTCAAGGACTTTTCAATTTTTCTTTGGTAATAAATGAACAGTTTTGCCAGAATTAACGATTTCGTAATCTGTGTCCCGCGCGACCACTTCCGGGTAAAAATTATATTCATTATGATAATATATATATGTTCTTGCTAAAAAAATTGTGTGAAACGTTTTCGTTATGCTTTACATGTTGAGAATATTTATAAAAATATGCCTTGGCTAAGTAATCCTTCATGTGTGCTTGTGTGTGTATGTGTGTGTGTGTATGTGCTCTATGTGGTTTTCCAAATATCATAAAACACTTTTGCATGGAAAAAGAGCAGCAGAGAACACATAAGAGAGGGATCATAACTAACTGTACCAATAATTTAGAAGGTCAAACAGGTTACAGCTATAATGTGCAGTACTTCAAAAATAATGACAGTGATGAATTTTTTATGTTCCTAAATTTTTTCGATTCTGGGTCAGGGATCTGTTTTTTCTCTGGAAGAGTAGTATGTTAGGTTAAAAAAAAGCGTAATAAAAAAATCTCTCATCATGGGATTACAGCAGTGTTTCTCAAACTTTGAATACTGGCGACCTAATTTTCAATCATAATTTTTGTCGCACCCCCCTGTACAACAATAATGTATTTACTGTAATAAAAATGCACTTTAAGAGAGAGACGCTAAAGTTACAATACAATCTTCATTATAAATCGTACAATCTTGTCTTGTAGATGAAAGTTTTTCAAAGGAAGGTTTAATATCAGAAATTGACACTTAGCGTTATTTTTCTATATTTAGCTGATATCTATATTTTGTCTTCAAAGCATCCACCGCAAAAAATCCGGTTTGAAAAAGGTAGGAAGTTGAAAATCGTAATAGTATACGAAGTGCTTTTGTTTTCAGTACAGATAATTCCTCATCCACCTCTACCCCAAATTCAAAGACCGATTTATTACAAAATTGCCTTTTAATTTTTCACTGGATGTGAAATCTATGAAGATTTCTTCTTCGGAAGTTGAGAGCCCTTCTGGAGTATTTTGAAATAGATCCCTAATCCAATCGTAACTTGCTACCAAGCTGTCCTCATCCAGAAAATACTTTTTAAAATTCTTTGCTATCATAGCTAATTGATTTTACATGTTTTAAAAACAACTTTCACATGTTGTTCTACAGATTTGTAAGTTTTAACACATATCGAGCTGGGGCTTTTTTTCCATCATTTACTTCAGTAGTGGTAAATCCAAAATTTAAGTATTTTTGAGAAGATCGCCTTGATTTAATTTTCGGAACCATGCTCGCTCGTCTGTGTTCTTGTTGATTCTTTATTATGGTCGAATGTTTGCTTACGACTTAAAAATGTATGTATGATATTGTTTTAATCTACTGCCGTAAATACTTAATTACCCTGAATTACAATTAACGTGTAAATTTTTTAAAAAATGTACATTCAAGCTAGATTCGGTAGCTAAAGGAGTATCAAGTCGACCAAAACTGACTGGAATTGTACGAGGAAAAGCATTTTTACATGTTTTGCGCAGACGTCTGATAGGTTGCCCAGACTCACACAAACGTACCCTATAATGCCAGATGTGATGGATATGATAGAGAGCAACATAGACTAGACTATCTTTTAATGACATTTGTACTTTGAGAAATAAATGCTGAAGGAAATAAATCTTTAATTAAAGAAATCATTTTGCGATATGTTCCAATTTAAAAATTAGACAAAGAAAAATAACATAATAATAAGTAAGTAACATATATTTAAAGTAATTTTCTTAAAATATATATTACTTAAAAGTTACATATACGCAAAATTTGATATACTTATCGTATTAATTTGTACAGTTTATAATTAAGATCGTATTATAACTTTAGCGTCTCTCTCTCAAAGTGCATTTTTATTGCAGTAAATGCATTATTGTTGTACAGGGGGGGAGGCGACATAAATTATGATTGAAAATTGGGTCACCAGTATTGAAAGTTTGAGAAACACTGGCCTACACTGATAATTTTTAGTTTTTTATAGCGGTTATCACATGATTCATGCCCAGAGAGCATACATTTGAATGCATTTCCACATTAATGCCAATGCGTCACGTAATTATGATAATTTATTCATGTGTTCGTGCTGCACTTAGTGTGTGAGTGGCTGAAACACATTCATCCTGTCTTTATCATGTATTTATATCGCAATGTACTAAGTAATATGTGTTAAACATATATTTTTTGTTCAAAACATTTACATCAAAATTATATAAAACAAAGGAAAATAATATTTTTATTAGTTTGCTATTCATACGCATTATATCATTATGTGCTTTGATATTTACATGTAAGAATCGGAATGTATTCAAGCATTCACTGTCGAAGAGATACAATATCTTCCGGTAACAAAAAATGAAAAATTATGAATATTTAATGACACGAAGAAATAACACTTTTTCTATTTATTTTGTTTTCTTTTAATGTTGAAGAATCTAAATACTAAAGAAGCTACCAGAGAAACTAGAGAAAAATATACAGTTGATTGCTTACGAATACAGAATAAATAACGAAGGCTGAAATAAAAGGAGAAAAAGAACTTCTGCACAAACACTTTTATTCTTTTTAAGACCACAAGCTTTATGTACCTTTCTTTGGTTAAGCCTTGAGGTTCAGAGCACGGCCGCAGTAATGCTAAATTTTGAAGTGTGCAAAACGTTCAAAGGGTAGCAATTTTTCCATTTTGATCTCATTTTCTTTCATAAAAGAAAAGGACCTAACAAAAGAAGAAAGTATATTAGAAATTTAAAAACACTTCTCACTTCCGTGATAGAAAAAAAGTGCATGAAAAATTCCATAATATGCATTTAATAAAAGTTTGTTTTTCATTTTCTCATATCGTTCTCAAATATCTTTCAAACTAATCACATAAATTAAAATCCAGATGCAAATCTAACTTTCAATAAAGATGCATAATTATGGTTATTCTAACATAATAATATCGAACTCAAAAAATGTATTGTGTTCTTGCTTTATTAAAAGAAAAAGTTTGGTTTTAACAAAAGAAAAAAAATAGGAATAGAGAGTAGGATTTTCTTTTTTATTTCTCTTTTCTCTTGGCGACCAAAATACAGTTTCAAATAAAAGTGTATATATATATATATATATATATATATATATATATATATATATATATATATATATATATATATATATATATATATATATATTCCGGTATTTATTTTTTCTCTTAAATTCAAATTACCAATATATTAAAATCGGAAGTTCTGCAGAAAATCAAACATTAAATAAATTTAACACTTTTTTTAAAAGAAATAATTGCCATGTTACAAAAATTTTTATTTAAATATGGAATTAAAAATTTGGTAATATTTTCTTTTAATTATTTTACATTAATTTAATTGATTATACTTCTTAAAAAGAACGTTGATTAGATCCTGGAGCTTATAAAACAAATAAAAGTGTTAAGAACAAAATTGTGGACTTTTTTCCCATCGGAATACATTTTGGAGTTCTCAGATGCAATCAAAAAGAGAGAATAATGCTCTGAATTATGTCCCATTTACACTTATGTTCAATTACTTGAAGCATTTTAACAAAATTTGGTTTGAACATAGAGTTGATATAATATAAAAAAAAGAAAAAGGACCATTCCCAAATTATGATACACACACATGATTGTGCTTAACATTCATGGGAAACGGAAGGTATGAATTCTATACAAAGAAACAGATACGTTATCCTGGTATTTTGAAACTGAACAAATAGCTTTAATCAAATATCTGTTTCCATTAGGAGGTGTTGGTATTTAATCACATGCATTAGTTTATTTTTGAAAATACTTCTGAAAATATTGGTTCTAAAGTCAAAGGAGGTTTTGTATTGCGTTAGATTATTTACCTGTTTAACATGTATTATACGGTTTAAACGTACCCACCCCCTATTTCCTTTAACAAATATGGTGAATTAAAATATCTTGAAAAACTTTTTTAAGTTTTAACGATGCCTAAATACGTGGTATGTCGAGAAAATAAGTTTCATCTAAGAAAAACTCGGGTAAAAATTTTTTTCTGAATAAAATTTATTTTTACATAAAAGAGCATGTCGGAAATTATTTTTCTGCATAGCTATCACCTCACATCGGGAAACCAATTTGTAAGTACTCACTTTAAGTAAAAATGGCACCAGTGAACAGTTTTTGAAATTTGTTGAAACTCATTAAAAAGTAATCTTATGGCGAACCATCTCTCTCATCTTTCTCACATTCACTGTGGTTCGTTCATCATTGAATTGTCAAACTCACAATTTAACCATTCATTATATGTTCACCATAAATTTCTACAGTTGACGATGAATTTCAACTGGCTTAAAATTCTAAAACCGGATTACACTTCACAGTCGGTGAACTCATTATCACAAGCGAAAACAACAAATTCCTGCTGTAATGATGTCACTGGATTTATAATCAATCAGAGACACTCGTGCGTAATTATTGAACTACCAAACTTTTATCGTGGTTGCGGTAGAACGAAAAAGGTGTTTAGTTGCGAGACAGGCCTCGTGTATTCTGCTATCCCAACATACTGAGTTAACAATAAGTTCACTTTCCTTTTTATTTTTCCAAACAATTTTTTTTCTTCTAAATTGATTTGCGTAAATTCTAATTTTTAGTTTAGTTAAAAAATGTAGCTAAATCTCTGCTATGAAGTTGAGAGATTCACAAATGAACCTTACAAATAAACAATTGAGTCATTTTCCTTACCTTTATTAGCTTGAGATAAAATATATCGTTCTCGTCTTTAATATGAGATTCTTATTTTAACGTTTTCATTTTCGCTAATCTTCGATCTTTTGCTTGGGGTCGATTCAAAACTGCATTTGACACATTTAAATTAAAGAATGATTTATCTTTTATCAATCGATAAGTTTTGTTACTTAATACATATATACTGGAAACTTTTTTAATAGAAATTGTTTTCGTTTTTAGATGGCCAGATTCTTGATTAATTTTATATTTCGGATAAGTAGAGGAACATTAAATAATCATTTAAAAGATATAATACTGTAATTTCTCCACAACTATCATTTTATTATCCAACAAAACTTTTAAGTAATAACATCCCCTAAGGCTCCCAAGTCTAGAAAAAATAGGCATTTCAAAACCATTAAATAATTTTCCAATAATAAATGTCTCTAAAAAGACATCATTTAAAGATATGCAATTAATTTCCCCTTTCAATTTTAAAGAGGGCTTAGTAGTTTTAAGTGCTTGAATGACCCACATTAAAAAAAAACGTAATCGAATATCTTTTGTCTCAAAAGTATTTTGAAAAGTTACTGGAAAAGATCTCTTTGTTGGAATCTTACTCTTTGAAAGTAAATTTTCTACAGCTGATAACCATTACATTTATCAGAATGTTTTCAATGAGAGAAATGCTCTATTTTTTAAAAAAATAATTTTTATACCAGGACTTAAATGTTGTTTTGATAGTTCTCTCATTTGAGTGGCATAAATTTTTGATTTTATCGTATTCTTGCATTTTAAAAACCATCAGTTTACTTAACCTTCACAGTAGACGAGAATATATTTGTCTAGTCATTCATAAAATGCTTTTTAAATTCTACAGAGTAACACTTCATAATTTAATAAACCAACTTGATACATTTTAGTTGATCAAATATTTTTATGTTTCATTTATTTAGCCATCCCTCCAAAATAATTCCTCAAGTTGTAATAAAAATCATTACCAAGAAGAATCAATCATTAGCTTTACTCTGTAAAATACCTGCCAGAATTTCTCCATATTCTTCAATATTATGACTATAACATTTTTGCATACTCATATTTCTTGCATGATTTTCTAATTCTCCGTCAATAAGTTGAACAAAACAAGAGAGTAGCAATGAAATCAGATGAATTATTTGGTTTTCAGCAGATATCTTTTTATTTTCATGCTCAAAAATAATGCCAAAAATAATCATCTTCTCTTAGTTTAAAAAGGGGCATGTCGTCGTAAATTCTGATTTTGACAGATTAATTAGGCAACTGCATAAGTTCAATGGCCTGTATCCTAACGGTTTTTGCTTCTTATTCAAGCTTTTGTCAAACAAAAATTCTTAATTCAAGTGGTCTCATTTTCAACGCTTTTTTTCACGTTTTTCTTTCCTCTGTGCTTTTTTTAAATAATCTCGTTTTTTTAGTTGTTCTTTAACACACACACACACTACACCATATGATTCGCGGAAAAATTCCTTATCATAACTACTAATTTCAGAAATCAATTTATGCAACTGAGCATCTAGACACCTTTAAAGACGAATTTTACAATCATATTTAACTCCTTTGCCAATAATTTTTATAAATATATATATTTATACTAGCAGCCCGACAGACGCTGTCCTGTACAAACGTTTTAAATCCGAAAACTTCAAACTTTTTTGAATAAGTTGTACCAATCTTGACCGTTTTCATGAAAATTCTTATAAAAAAAGTTATTACAGTACCTGACATCATCACATGCACAGTTACCACAATTCAATCTATCGATTGCGTGTGAGTAAATATATACTATGAAATGAGTTGAATATAGTAGAAGTTAATCTGAATAGAATAGTAAACTTGTTTTAATTAAATGATAAAAAAATATAAAACTCGAGCTATTTTCATAACAGGTATATTTTTAATATATTTTAACTAATTGCTATATCGGACCGAATTGTGAATCTAAATCCTTCACGAATCCTTTTGAGTCCACACAAAAAATGTCATGAAAATCGGTCCAGCCGTTTAGGAGGAGTCAGTCACATACACACGCACAGAAAAATTACATACATAAAGATTGTTTGAAAAGATATGAATTCAAAACGCTAAAAAAATGATTCCCCTGCATTTTTGTAACAATAAAGACCTGGTTTGGCAGGTTTGGTTGAAAGTCGATTTCCGATGCCAAATTACGTCATTTTTATAACAATAACATTGTTACAACAATGCAGGTGAATATTGAGCTGTACGTTTTTAATGTTTTTAATTAATATCTTTTTAACTAATTGCGATATCGGACGGAATTGTGAATCTAAACCATTCCTAAATCCACTTGAACCCACACAAAAAATTTCATCAAGATCGGTAAAGACGTTTAGGAGGAGTTTAGTCACATACACACGCACAAAAATTTTTTATATATAAATATATAAATCCCTTTTCTTACTCGAAGTTAAAATACAATACTAGGATAATCTTTGATTTTTATTCGATTGTTATTTAAAACTTAATCAAACAGATCGTCATATTACATAAGAATTTATAAATTTAATTGACTAAATTGAGTCAATTTAATCAGACAAAATATCTTCGTAGTTATTTAAGTACTCGAATACATTTAAATAATTTTAGATAAATATCGTTAAAACTTTTCTGGGGTAAAAAACAGTCAACTTCATATAATTGAATTAATAACAAATTTATTAATAGACGAGGACAAATAAATGACTACACGAAGACAAATCTTCGTATATACACAAATATGTATAAAACTGATTATTTACAGTAATGGAAAAACTCAATTGTTATAAGCGATCTTCACAAGGGTCCAAAAACGGTTGCTTAGAACAGATCCACAAGCAAGAAATCAGGTAGATAAAGTCTCCATGTCTCATCGCAGACAAGCAGATTCTAACTTCTCTGACTCACTTCTCGGAAGCATTGGAAATTTATGCGGGCATACGGGTTACAAGAAACCCTCAATCCCGTATTTTACAAAAAAGTCTACGATTTGGAAACGACGATGTGGAATTTGCTTGCTAGATGTGTGCTACATGGCTTTTGGACCAGCGGTGGAGGGCAAGTAGATAGGGCTTCAAGGCAAGGAGCTTGGCAAGAATGGTTTCGGTGTTTGAGAATCTAATGGGGAGGAACTCTCTTTATTGGTTGCTAAAAGGTGAGGATAATAACTCTATAATCTGCTCAAAAAAGGGGTGATAAAGTGAGTGAGCTGTAGCTTTGTGTCCAGTAAGGGCGAGAAAGTTAAGAGAGAGAAAAAAGCAACTGGCCGGGTTTCGAAGGGGTAACCTTCCTCCGAAATGATCGTGCTTGGTAGTGCTTCCTGACCTATTTAGTAGAAGTAGTAGTAAATTAGATCATCTGTTGGCAAGCGTTAGCGACCTGAGCACTTTTACTCAGAATGAATGAGCAAGGCTGACTGAAAAAACGATAAGAGGATTCCTTATAACGTATTGGTCAAGAAAATTAAGTATTCCTTATCCACTTATGAACTCAACCGGCCTTTATGTAGCCTTAAGGAAATTTCTAGAAGGATTTATTCCAGATGCGTTTCTTTGGTTCGTTAACGGTATATTTTGGCCGAACGTGATACCAAAGGCGATAAAGTGACCAATCTAGTAACCCTGCTCACATCATCTAAGTAGTCATAGTCTTATTCAATTTATTGCTGGTAAAAGTAATGCTCTGTAAAACTCATTTTTCCGCGTACAGTGCATTATTGAAGGGTAAACAACATACTTCATGTGTTTCAATATGGTATAAGGAATTGAATAAATTGCTATAAGTTGTTTAGTACATAACTTTGCTCAAATAAAGTCAAAAAGAGACTAAAAGATTAAAGATAAATCAATCTCTGTATCGTGCTATACTTGCATTCTTTAACCTTGGATATATTCAGTCTAAATAGTATTATAGTTAATATATTTTTATATAATTTTTGATATATTTTATATAATTTGATATAATTTTTGATGTGTTTTATATAATGTTTCATGTAATTTTGATATTTGTATTTATTTGTCCATTTTTAACCTTATTCTTTCACCAAAAAAATCAGTGTATATTTTTGTTACATCTCTTACTACAACTGTTCTTTTGCAAACCGTAAAATACGGCGTATAAGCGCCCTTTTAAGAAAAATAAGAACATCGAAATTTAAGGATTTGCGTTATACGCCGGTTATAAAAACAAGAGCTTTAAAAATAAAAAAAAGGTGAGCATAGAAAACAAATTTGACTTCTACGTAGATCGAAATACTGCTTATTTAAAAGAAATGGCCCCTCTTTATGAAAAATATTGTAATTCTAGAAGTATACTATTTTTTCAAAAGCCCTGGGATTAAACTTCGAATAAATGATTTCGAAACATAAGAGCAATACACACTTACATTTCAGATTTCTTCGCAAAGAAGGGGGTGCTCGTTACACAGTGAATATACCTAAAAATTAAAAGTTGCAGTTTGAAAAAGAAGGTGCGCGTTATACGGTCGTGCATGTTGTTCACCGGATTTTACGGTAGTTTATTTTAATAATTTTAACTATTTAATTATTCATCCATCAAACGTTTATTTTGGATTCGAATATATAATATAAAATTCACATATTCTTATCATAATATAATGTATATAGATTTAAAACAATTACTTGTTGTTTTTGCTATTGTTACATTTTTGCACTAAGTCACCTATGCTATTTCGTATTTTAATTCAGGAACAGGAACAGCATTGCTCCATTTCAGTTTCAATAATAAAATAAACAACTCAATGTTGGGTGTATCCTTTCCAAAACAATATATCTATAAAATAATTTCTTCCAAACATATTGATTCTCTCATTTAGATTACATTACTTTCCAACAAATGGAGTTAAATTCATTATATACAATTTTAAATATTATCATTCTTAATTCAATTTGAAATGAATATATATATTCATTCGAATATATATATATATTCTAATGAAATCATTTTTAAATTAGTATTTCATATGAGTATAGTATTTAAATATAAAGCAATTTTTGCATTTGTGCAATTTTAATTATCTTTGAAAATATGTAAATCTTGTTTTGTTTAATTTTAATTTTAAAGACCTTTCATCTATGAAAATGTCCGTAAAAAGCCAGATTAAAAATCTGGAAAACAATATTGTCTATTTAACACTGAACATTTTTATTCAAGATATAATTATTCAACATTTTAGCTAGAGGCAAAATTTATTTTTATTAATTTTACAATGCTCCATAAGTCTGCAATTGACATTTACCCATTATTTCGTACACAAAGGAAAACGATTTCTACGAAAGAGTAGTCTTTTATATTATTGATTATCGAACAGAGCTCCAAAATATCTATAATGAAATTAAAAATTAAGCTGTTTGAAAAATATTCCATGACGCTGTTAAATTTGTTTATTGAATAATCAACATACAAGTAAATTACTATTTCATTTATGGCAATTTTCCATATGCAAATATTTTTCAAAAACATTTTTGCTGATAAAAAGTATTGTAATTAACTGGTACTTTAAGCATTTAAAATTTATGATTAATTATTAGTAGTTTATATGCAAAATACTGATATATACAATATTTTAAAGAAAAACAAGTCATTTCTACAAATTCTACTTTAGGTCATTATTATTTAGGCTTTATATTTCTTTCAAAAACACTCTCGAATTTCTGGTAATATATATTTCTTAATGTTCGTCTCTTATATAAGTTTGAAATCTTAAATATATCTCTCCTGTGGATTTTCCAATAACTTGTAATGATTAAATTTCCAGTAAAAAAGACACTTTTATAAACTATTTAATAATTTGTGTGGGAAGATAATAGCCATAAACATAATTGAAGAAAACGTTACTGATGAATTATGTCTCATATTTTCAATTTGCATTATAAGGTCACGAAAACAAGATAGGCACAGTAGGCCTTGTCATCATGGGCAGTTTAGCCACTGAGTTCAGTTATTATAAAATATTTTTCTTTTATCCTACTAAGTGATCCTACATAGCATAATATCATTCATAATTTCTCTTAGACAAAGCTTTGAATCATTCTGAGTTTTAAAAGAGATCGTGTATTTGAAAGAAACAAGTTTAGTAAAAGTATATACATTTGCATATTCTGAATACTGCAGGATATTTTATTTTGATTAAATATGATTGGAAATTTATGATACATATAAATGTCATTTTATTAAAACCACAAACGAAATACAGGATGGTGCCGAGTTCGACCAATAAATTCAGAGGGTTTATAGCAGGCAGCATGGAGACGACAAATCACCATAGAACATGGTGTCATAAACCACGTTTAGTCCACTAAAATCGTGATTATAGTAGCCTTAAGAGGACAATAAGCCAGATGAGGAGAGAATCCAAGCAAATGAGGGGATTTGTAGCTCCCGGGTAGGGTTAAAGAAACCTGAAAATATCCCACTTCTGCCGGGGTTGATACAAGAAATATCGGGGTCGCTAAGCACCAGAACATGTGACTCATGCGTGATGTTTCACCAGCATATTTTTCGATTGTGGTGCATAACCATCCCGGGAGGTGGATTGGACGCTGCGGACATATTGCTTGGTCTTCATGCTCCCCGGATCTCAATCACGTCGATTTCTTCATCAGGAGTCATCTGAAATCGCTTGTGTATGAGTGAGTGAGTGAATATTAACGTCGCACTGCTCAGCTACACGAGGGCGTTTGGAAACGGACCACGTAATTTTGAACCACGGTCAAGTGACCTGGACGACACCTGAGCTGGAACCTCTTCTCCTAACTACCACACCATATAAGTGGAAGGAGCTTGTGTATGAGATGCTGGTAACTACATTGGAAGATATAACTGCCCGCATCGTCGTCGCTTCAGCATTCATCGCCACCACACTGAATTTGTTTGAAAGTGTCAAACAATCCTCCGTATGTCAGCTGAATTTAATGTTTTTTAAATAAAAACTAGAGGAGAGATATACATAAATAGACAAGTTATTCATTTTGGTTCGATGATGAAAAACTATCTCAAAAAAGAATATACAATCGTACAATACTTCATTTTAAGAGAAAAATTTTATATATTTCAAAGATCTGACATTTTATTTTCGAAATTCCTTTTCGTAGAATAGTCGGAATGACGAATCCTATCTGCACTACGTAAGAAAATATGGAAGATGCGAATCAATTTTTTATCCTATTCTCTGGAATACTGAAAAAAACCCTTTCCAGACCATTGTTTTCGTTTGGAAAGAAATAAAAGATTTTTTCCCGAAGAAAATAAAGTCTTCGAAGATTTACAATCGAAACGAGGGAACAACTGACCAAAATAGAATAAAACATGAATTAGTAAAGCAATATGTAGTTTGTTGCAAATCTAATCTCTTGAATACGTTTTATACTGCATTCCCAATTTCTACTAGAATATTTCCTTCACAGAATGTGAACTATAAACATGTAGAATAATTTAAATTGAATCAAAAGATAAAATGTTGTATGTATATAAACAGAGCTTAGGAAGAACGACATATAAGTTGACCTGTTTGAATATAATCTAATTTAGTTATTGTATAAGTTAATTATGTAAATTGTTCAATTATTTCCTCTAAAGAGCGTTTAAAAAATGCTTTAATAAAACATTACAAGAATGTAAACATATTGTTTATTTTACTGTCAATTTTATCTAATAAATTTAGATGTCTTTAAGGAAGAAATAAAAGGAATGTGCTTGTAAAAAGAGGCTCTAATTCCTATGTTGAAAAAAATATTTTTTTAAGTAAATAGTAATTAATTAAAGACATCCAAAAGGTACATACTAGATGGGGTTATAATTGTCGTTTTATCAAAGAGAAAAATATATTTAAATAATTGTTATGCATAAAAATATTGTCAATTATTTAAATAAAGCTTATAGTTAGAAATAAATAATTGAATTTTACTTTTTTTACATTTTTAATACTAATTTCTTCACTTATCTAGAGATACACTATACACTACTGGTACTTTAGAATTCCAACACCTTACAGGACAGAAAAAATATAATTTAAGGTATCTGACTACGTTCGAAACCGTGATTTTGCAAGAGTGTATAAATGGATAATACTTATGATATTTAGTGCCACTTAGATTAGAAAATGTATATAAAGTTGATTTAAGAATAGTATTGTAAAAAAATTATTTAAGTACAATATTTTAACAAAAAATTAACATAGAATTACCTGTTTTCAAAATATACTCCTTTTGTGAAAAGTGCTTCTATTATAATATTATTTTACCTGTATATGGCTCAGACCTCTGTGCAGAGGCTCAACTAGAATTTTGGAAATATATAACTTAGAAGTGGGTTTATCCATGTTTTTCGACAACAGGGGGAGAAATTTTAAGAAAAAACGCCGATCATTATTTCAATAGGTTGTAACTCTGAAAATAATGTGAATTTTTCCCAAAATCATAGTTGAGCCTCTGTACAGTGGTCTGAGCTATATAAAAGTAAAATATTATTTTAATAGAAGCATTTTTCACAAAAGAAGAACATTTTGAAAAAAGGTTATTCTAAGTTTATTTTTTGACCGAAATAGTGTATTTAAATAATTTTTTTGTCAAATGTCCTTAAAACAATTTTATGCATGTATTCTAATCTAAGTGACAATAAATATTATGAAAATTATCCATTTATGCTCTTTTTTAAAACCACGGTTCCGAACGTAGTCGGATACCTTAAATACATTTGACAAACAATATATAACTTGCTAATGAAATGTTTGAAATACTACTCCCATTCAACTTGCAGGGAAGGTAAAAAAAACGAATTTTTTTATTTCTAAACTAGTCAATGTTATATAGCGTGGCAGCTACACACACGTTACACAGCGCCATACAGCTACACAGCACATTGTATAAAAAATGCTTCGGGACTCCGGGTTAGCTCCTTGAGTATAATTGTCATTATATTGTGAAATTCATCTGCCGTTGCTGTAGGAATGTGCTGATAAATTATTTGCTGACCATCTAACACATGCGGCCAATGATCCATCCAGAACGGGAAGGACAAATAGATAGTGAAAGAATGGGATATCAAATTTCAAAATGACCTATATATTGTTGATAGTCATTATCCTTCCGCTTCACTGGAAATTTCATAAAGTTGTATAAATATATATCGTTTATATGTATATAAATTATTGATACATAAGTCCTAGCAATGCAATTGCATTGAAAAACATACTTATACCTGTAACTCTGGTCCATTTATATAAAAAGGACATATTTTCTAATAATATCTAAAATTGAAGTAGAATGATTTTTCGTGCTCTCGTAACCCAATATTTAAGTGGATTTCTGCAAAATTAATTTTCAGTGGATCTCTACTCCGCCAAATAAACATTCGTGCCAGACTTCAAGTCTAACGTCAAATCTAATAGAGAGATAACGCAATTTTTACTATCAATACAAAAGAAACACCGTTAAGAGTCGATTACTAAAAGAAACGTTCTTAGCTTATTTTAATTCAACAAAAGAAACAGGCAAACCAAATTCCATTTCTATAGTCCTAGGAGTTCGAAAATGAGAATATTTTGTCAATACGCGTCAGTAACCCCTGTTCCTCCTAGGAGTAATATCCGTATAATCCATTCTTAGTGGATCTCTATTCAACAAAAAGAAACATGCTTAACAAATTTCAAGTATGTAGGTTTAATAATTCAAAAGCAGGAATGTTTTTCTATATCTCCTCTTGACCCCCTCGCAATCCCTTCGGGATTGATTTTCTCAAAATTCTTTGTTAGAGGAATTCCATTTGTTGAAAGGAATTTGCTTACAAAATTTCAAGTCTGCACGAATAATAATTTAAAAATGAAAATAATTATCTGTATTACCCTTTAATCCTCTGCAAGACCACTTGGGGGTCAATTTTCATAAAACCCTTTTTGTAGTGGATCTCTACTCCATAAAAGGAATTTGCTAACCAAATTTCAAGACTGTATGTCTAATAGTTTAAAAATGAATATAATTATATGTAATGCCACTTGAGGGTTGATTTTCACAAAACACATTTTGCAGTAGTCATGTACATTATGAAAGGAATCAGCGTACCAAATTTCAAGACTGTATATTTGATAATTTAAAAATGGATAAAATTATCTACAATGCCCCTTAGGACTCGATTTTCGTAAAAACCATTTTGTAACGAATCTCTACTTATGAAAAAACCTGCTAATTAAATTTCATGCCTAGTTTCAGAGATGCGATAAGCGAGTGAATCAGTGAGTCGTTTTTCTCCTTTGTATACAAAGGGTGTTTTTTTAGAGGTATAGAACTTTAAATTGCAATAAAACAACGATGTATAATTCGATTCACATGAATTTTTTTATTTCGAAAAATAATCTTGTGGCATTACATTTTAAATATGATTTCTGGCATAGGACTGCCACGGTTGGCTCGGTTGTAGTTCAATCTGGACGTCCAATTTTCGATGACTTTTTCCAACATTTATGGCCGTATATCGGCAATAACACGGCGAATGTTGTCTTCCAAATGGTCAAGCGCTTGTGGCTTATCCGCATAGACCAATGACTTTACATAGCCCCACAAAAATAGTCTAGCGGTGTTAAATCACAAGATCTTGGAGGCCAATTCACAGGTCCAAAACGTGAAATTAGGCAGTCACCAAACGTGTCTTTCAATAAATCGATTGTGGCACGAGCTGTGTGACATGTTTCGCCGTCTTGTTGGAACCACAGCTCCTGGACATCATGGTTGTTCAATTCAGGAATGAAAATGTTAGTAATCTTGGCTGTATACCGATCACCATTGACTGTAACGTTGTGGCCTTCATCGTTTTTGAAGAAGGATACCACCAGCCCATAAGGCGCACCAAACAGTCAGTTTTTCTAGATGTAACGGTGTTTCGAC
Organism: Trichonephila clavipes; assembly: GCA_019973935.1. NCBI lineage: Eukaryota > Metazoa > Arthropoda > Arachnida > Araneae > Nephilidae > Trichonephila > Trichonephila clavipes. The sequence goes on from BMAU01000949.1 coordinate 562,747, forward strand.
ATACACTTGTGGAGTAGCTTCACTCCAAATGCGGCAGTTTTGTTTGTTGACGTAGCCATTCAACCAGAAGTGCGCTTCATCGCTAAACAAAATTCGCTTATGAAAATTGACCATTATTTTCGAAATAAAATTGCACAATTTGAAAGCGTTGTTCAGGCATGAGTATATGCATGATGAATTGCCAAACCAAACTGAGAATAAATCACTTGACAGTTGTTAAATCGGTCGCCATCTTGGGAAGTAATGGCAACATAAACTTCTATACCTGGAAAAAACACTCTGTTTGTAATGGGCTATCAATAGTATTAGTAGAAGTAAAATCTAATGACACTCCAAAACATAAGAACAGGTAAAGAGCCGGTAAGGTAATATTTATCGCATTATCTCATTGTGGTGCCAACTACACTCAGTTACAAACATGATGGTGTAATCATATTTTTTTCTGAATAAATACTCATGTATTCCTTTGGGCTCTATTCGCACAATTCCTTTGTTAAGTTTTTTTTTGTACCAGATTGTGCTTTCTAGTGCTTATACAAATCCCAGCTTTCTGGGGATACTTATCTTGGCGTTCCAACATATATTTAATTTTTCCCCCTTTTGGTGCTGACTAAAGTGTACGTTCGATTGTGTTTCATTTTTCTTTCTGAAGTCTGTATAACTGTTTTCGATGCTTATTTTTACTTTTTCTTGTCAATAGATATTGTTATTGAATTTGTAAGACTGATCCAAAATATGAATATTTACCAGAAACCGACCAATATGACAGTGACTCGGATATGGATTTACCTATTTGTGGTGACGAAGATGAACAAAGGGGAACAAAAATGACAATACATTTATGTAACGCATGTGGAAAGCTTTTGTTCCAAGGAACATTTCGAGTATTTTTGCAAAGATTTCCATTTTTTTAAATTTTTCTATAACACAAATATTATGTAGTTTATAACTTTTGAAGTTTTATACAATCTGAATAAAAGAAAAAAATTCCTTGCAATGTTTCCTGTTCTGGCTATATTGGTTGTACATCTAAGTAAGCCATGTATCCTCGTGATGTTAGAATGGAATTTCGCCCTATTCATAGCATGTATCCATTAATAGTCACATAGCATACAAAGGGTTAACATTGGTGTTCAAAACAAAATTTGTAACCACATTCGTTTATGGGGTACAGTCAAACGAAACAGCAGCAAAATATGCTTTTCCTGCAATTCATCTCTGGAAATTACGAATACATTGGACTGACAGATTTATGTGTAAAAGAATCAGATTCTTACGCTAGATTTCTCAAGGTTGTAGATCAGCGATTTTCAACTGTGGGGCATACCCCTTTAGGGGACGTGATAACTTTACGTGTGGGGCGTGAGCATATCGAAAAATAAAAATAAAAAGTTATTTAAAAAACTATTCATGTACTGAAAGGAATCAAAACAAAATACATTCTGACATGATAAAAAATAATATATACATTTACACTGATATAATATACTTATAAATGTATCAAACTGCTCAGCGTATTTGTTAATTAAATTATCAATACTAAAAACCCAGGATTTAAAGTTTGCAAGTTGCTCCAAAGAAAACATTTCAAAATCCCACGAATGAAAAATTTGTTTTGTCAGAAATGATATGCAGCTAACACCAACAGTGCCGAAAATGAATTCCAAATGACTGTGTGCTTTCCTTATTAGTGCTACCAAACACCAAAAGAGATATTTCCTGGAAAAAGTTTTGGCTCTGGATGTACAAGTTTTTGTTTTTCCTTATGTAATTTGCAAGGAAACAAAGTAAAATAATATTCCAAAGAAAATGCTTGGATTTATGTATTAGAAAAGTTAATATTAAATCTGATGGTTTTAATGTAATAGAAATTTCCTTTCAAAATTTAAAGAAAACGAAATTTAATTTTATCACTATCTCTTTAATCCTTTTAGATTATCTACCTTCTTGAAAGAAAAAGGAACAAAATATTTATTACATTTGAATATTTACAGGGAAATTATTGCATCCATAGATTTCCTGCTTTCACCGTTCTTGTAAGGTAATTATTTAATAATCCATTAAGTAATATTATAAAGGAAAAAATTGAATTTCTTCTTGATGTATATCCACGAATACGTTATTTTCACAGTTCATACAAAGGCATTAATTAATAATCGAGTTTAATAATATTCTCCAAAGGTAGCTAATAGCAAATTTTTAGCTCTTTTCTCTGCTTATGTATTGTTCCCTACATTCTCAATTCTAGTCACTATTTAATAATTATACCTCAGAATAATTTGCAAAGCCTGAAAATGGTACATTTTTGAATATAAACTATAACATCGGTTATTTTCTATTTAAGAAGAATATTACTAGACACAATTATTAAATGGGGCAACCTTGATAAGATTGAGAAAATGGCAAAGTTAACTACGAGCAGGATAAAGTAATGCAATTTTTGTCTTTGAGATTATTATTGTTGTTATATGTATATTTATTGAACTTGAATAATACTTACAGAGCATTTGTAGCCATATCATCTTATTCCGCAAAGGATCCAGTAGCGTTTGACGAAGATTTCTCAGGAGAGATTCACTTAATGAAGGGAGAATTCACCACCGGGATTTTTCTAGTCGCCTCTAGTAATCGACATTTTTCATTCCTTGCATAGCTGCGGCTTCAGAGTATCGGATCTCGAAATAAGTAACGGGATAAAAATCTTATCAACCTTGGTTCATTAAATACTGAATAAAGGGGCTTACAATTTATATTTTTTACTTAAATCTTTTATTTTGTCTTTGAGATTGAAAAATAATGCATAGTATTGAAAACTGCCTTCAAAGAAAGTAAACATAATAGTTTGCTTTCTTTGAAGGCATTTTTCATTACTAGGAAGACAATCTCGACGCAGCTGCTACTTACTGCATTTACGGAAGAACCTAGGTACATTGATAAATTATAAAAGAAGAAAATAAGCTATTATATGCATTTAACCCCCCTCCTCCAAAAAACTGAACAAAACTGAGCTAAGTAAAAAATAATTTTAAATTTTCATACAATATCATTTTAATGATATATCTGTTGAAAGTCATGAGACTATGCCTAATTCTTTTTGGTTTCAAAATCCTTCAACTTATTCCGGTAGATTTTAAAATACACAGATGAAAACAATTGAAGGGACAAATAAAAGAGAAACTATCAAAGCAAATAAAATTAAACTTGGCGAAAATGTCATCCGATATCAGACCAAATATGACAAAACAAAAACTGATCATTTTTCCAGCACAACAACTCATCCACACCCGACAGTCAGAGAAAATCATGTCTAATAATGTGTATGATTGCCTCTAACAGCTGCATAACTATAGCATCGATGTCTCTTACCGTTCACCAGCGTCCTTATCAACCCCTGTGGCAATCACACTTACTCTTAAGCTCATAGACGGTCGTTGAAGCTGATCCTTCAGCTGCGATTGAACCTCTAAGGACGGTTCTATACGTGTTCGTAGGGGCTAAGTTCAGGGGATATTGCAGACGACTCCAATCTTAAAATGTTCTCCAATTGGAAATATTCTTCTAACAACTAAGCCTTGCATGGGCATGCACTATCGTCAATAAAATGTAATTCAGTGCTTATGCTGCTTGAAAAATTCTGACATACTATGCTTACCGCTTTTGGTTATACATATCTAAGTAAAAAATATTTCCTCATATGAAAAAAAATTCTAGACCACAAAGAAATTGTTTTACAATTGAATGCTTAGAATCTCGCGTCTAATTGAAAATCTCAAATTTTACCCCTGATTTTACGAATTGAAAGTAGATCGGTGCAAACACTAGGTTCATATTAGATTTTTTATTTATCTTTCTATTTAACTAAAGGGTGGATAGTACTTATATATTTTATGTTGTCTACTTCTTATTTTAATAAGTATGTTAAAAATACATAATATATGTGCAATTTAATTTTTTTTTGAATAAATAGTTCTATTGTATGCTGTTTATTTGAATGTTAAGAAATATATCCAAACATTGCAAAATTAATATATAGTACAACTATAAATCTTTATTAATGAGTTCTATTCTTTAACTCAGCATAATATTATCGCGGGAATTGAAATCTTTAAAAAATATCCAACTGTGTGACATACAGAATCATATTGGTAGATTGGTTTGGTAATATTCAACTAAAAGGTTGTCAATCCCTGTTATAGAGAATATAATAGTTGTAATTCAATAAAATATCGAATAAAATTACCTGTAAGAGCTTTTAAATTAATATAAAAGGTAAAAAGATATCAATTCTTTCATTGAGTAATACAGAGTAAAAATTAATGCAATAGAATACCCGATCAGGAAAGAAGAAATGAGAAATATGAAATAGATTCAATATATTCTTACGAACGCAAAACAATACACTATTTAGCCAAAATTATCCGAACTTCTAGTGATACATATTTGTCAATATGGTGTTTGTTCCCCTTTTGCATCTATGATATCCTGCATACGTCTAGAGACCAGTTTTTGAAAGGGGGCTATAGGAAATTACTTCAAGGTTTCGTCACAGCATTCGAATGTATCTCATACAATAGGTTTCCAACCATAGGTTGAAATATAAGACGAAACACTCCACCACCAAGCTGTACAGTCGGCACGATACAGTAAATTAAGAAGCGCTATTCGAATGTCCATCAATACCAGAAACGTCCGTCCGTCAACTAGATTGTAAAACGAGATTAATCACTACAAGGAACATTTTTTTCACATGTCCACATTTCAATAACAATGAGCTTTGTACCATTACTTCTCATTCTGAGGAGTGAAGTTTGTTTTGTGAACGACTGCAGGACCATGAATTCTAGATTTCTTAACTCTTGATGATTAGTATTGTTGCTGGGAGCAACCCCTGATAAACTATGGAACTCCTGAGTGATTGCAATTAACAAAAGTGTTTACTATTTTGCTTTACTACCTGCGTTCAATAATTGTTTTTAGCCAGCCCCTTCATTTTTATGCATTTTTACAGCCTCTACACTTCCACTTCCCAATTACATCACTCACAGTTAATTTTCGCTTACATTGAAAGCTCGAAATTATCTGAACTGGTTTCCAACAAAGGTTGAATCCCATTATAATATTCTAAGGAAAGTCAATAAGCTCCATTAACTTACTTATTGCGTCACAAACACATAAACATAATCTGACAAGCCCCAACCAGAATTTTTATAGCCTTCGATTTGGCATAACACTATGTCACTTGCCAGATCAGCTTCCTTAGGGGAGGGGGGTGGGCTTGAATGCTTTTAACTAGATAAAGTAACAATTACAATGGGCTACAAAAAGTCTTCAAAGAGAGTTATCCAATTGAAATACATAAAACAAAAACTAAGTTTTTAAATTGATTAAAATTGTATTCAATCATATCGTACTTCGAATAAACACCAGAACTATTACCAGTAGGCCCGAATTTGAAAACATATCCAAGTAACGAGAATGACATCGACTTTCCAAACTGCCGCACTACACCGATAGAAAAAATTGGAGCATCGAAAATTTGCTGTGCATCAAGCCCTCTGTACGTTTGGGATGCTTTACCTAAATGAGCAGTTTTGAATTCAAAAACAAAATATACTTTTATACACTGCTGAACAATTGCTAAGGTCGGATCACAAATTGCTATGTAGCATAACATTAAGCGAGACATGAGGCCTAGTAGGATAAAATACAGTTGCCACACTGTTCAGACATTAGAATAAAAAATATTTATTGTTCTGGAAAGTACAAAAGCTGTGAAACATCTGAAAAAAAATGTTCATTTGATCTGCGTACGGAGAAATGGAACAAAGCATCTAAAAGTCAACAGGCACCTTAAAGAAAGGTATCAGTACGGGATATGTCCACCGTGGAGTGTGATGCAACATTCCACACGTCGTACCATACCTTGCACAACATTATCCAGCAGCTGTTGAGGCAATTTATCCCATTCCTCTGTGAGTTCACGGATGAGGCTGTTCTTGTTTGTCGGAGGATAGTTCCGACCAGCAACTTGCCTCCCCAAAGCATCCCACACATTTTCAATGGGGTTTAGATCTGGAGAACGCCCTGGCCATAAGAGACGTTGAATACCCTCGCTGTCTACACAATCCTGAACAGCGAGTGTTCGATGACATGTTGCGTTGTCGTCCATAAATACAAATTTATCACCGACAGCACCATGGAAAAGACAAACATGAGGAAGTAGAACTTCATCAATGTATCGTTGTCCCGTCATAGTCCCATTCGCAACCACATGTAGGCGCGTGCGGCCATTGATCATGATGCCGGCCCACACCATGATACTGCATGTCAGATATCGGTCCTTTTCTTGGATATTTTCTGGACGATAAGCAGTACCACTCTCACGTGGCGTCTACAATCCGATGACAGACTGAACCTACTCTCATCTGAGAATAGTACGCATGCCCAGTCCTGTTCAGTCCAATTGTGATGCTGACGACACCATTGCAAACGGGCAGTACGGGGCTGTCTGGTCAATGGGACACACAAAACAGGTCCGCGTGCGTATAGTCTTCCTCCCCTCAAACGTCTGGCAACAGTTTTTCGGGAGATCTGCTTTCCTGAGGCAGCAAGGAACTGATTTGCCACCTGTTGAGCTGTGGTGCGCCTGTTCTATTTTGCTGATAGGACGATATATCTGTTTTCTGCAGGCGTTGTACTTCTAACACGACCACCCCCGTGCCGTCTACTACACATTCCAGTAGTTTTAAATGACTTCCATAGCCGTGAAGCAACGCTGTGAGCGATATCGAACTCCTTGGCAACATCTGTTATTTTTCGCTCTTTTTCGATCTTTCCAATAATTCGGTCACGCATAAAATCATCTATGTGATGTCGGGAAGACATGCTAAAAATTTTAAGTTCGTCTATTAAATCTCTTTCCTGTAAAACTTTGACTTGAAACCACAACTGTTTACACGCGTCAAAACCTTTAAAGCTCTTATGAACGCTATCACGTGATGAACAGACGTGGAAAAAAATTTGCATACTCATACTTCTTCTTACTAATATCCCGCACTTGTTCTAATTTTCCATATTTTTCTTCCTTTCATTTTGTGGTTGCTATGGATGATAGTGTTATCCGTCCTTATTAATTTTCCAGCAGTGTATATATTTAAACTAAACTAAACATGACAAAGATGTCGCATAAACTGAGCAAAAATTAATTAAGTATTACCAATAAATCTTTAAAAGTGAAAATGAATATCATGTATTGATAGCATTGAAATCAAAGGTGTCAAACTCAAAGGCTGACTTGTGGACCAAATAAACAAGATTGAACTTAAGGTGGGTGGCAAAGAAAATCGATATTCGAAAAAAGGTAGGTTTTTATTTCGAATAATACATTATAATAAACATATATAAAAAAAACAAGAAAAATTTAATATTTACGTCCTGACACTTGACATAACTTCTCTGCTACTATCTTTCATATTTACGGGAGAAATTCTGGTGTTTTATTATATATTATTGCGTGCCAATATACTGGCCGAGCCGCAAACATAACATGCTACAGACAATAATATATCAACATAAGGTAAATATTTATTTGATTCAAATTATTGGAAAATGTTTTAAAGAGATAAGTTTAGCTGTGTGTATCCAGCTGTATTGCTGAGTTGCATGATGAATAACTTTAGAATGTTGTGAATTGTACAACGAAGTAATAGATACTCTTTTTTAAAATGTAATTATATAAAAATTAAAATCTCTCCCAATCAAATTTGTCGTACAGGAATAATATAAAATTTTCTAATGATATATAATATTCTCCATTTGTTTAAATAGTGATTAAATGTAATGCAATCATTGCTCGTAATATCCCTGGAATTAAATCTGTAAAGCTTTTCTTATTCACGTGAAATAATTTAATCTTCAAACATTCCACTGACTTTACTGTAGCCTTAAGGAATTCCTTTGACTACTGCAGGAACAATTAAGATTAAGAAGATGAGAGGCTCGGTGAAAATCGCGAACCTTCACACCAGTTTCTGTTCCTGTGTGATTTCTGGCCAATAAATTGAGGAAATTCAAGTAAACGGAATTCCTCATTTTCCAAAGGAAAATTTGTTTAAGCTTAAGAAATTCGTTAATATATGGAGATGAACGATTAGGGCCCATAAGTTGTAAAGCTCGTATAATCGTTTCTTATTTGTTGCATTTCATATGAGATTTGATTTGCGGCCATTAAATCTCGAGGAAAGCCTAGTAAATTAAACTCTTTATTTTTACAAAATAAAATTAAATCAGAGGGAAGCAATTTATCTACCGAGCAGTTTTAAAGCAATTAGAATAGTTATTTACATTTCCGACAGTCATTTAGTACACTTTAATTTCTCTTTTTATCAATAAATTTGAAATAAGACATAGATACTAAAATTAATTAAATGTATAATTTCCTTATCTAAGAAACTAATGGAATATCTTACTTAGAATTAGATTAGCACTGAATGTCCAGGAAAGTAAAACAAAAATCAAATTTTGTACTTTTGTTTTGCTCGCATACGAGTGACAATTTTTGAATATTAATTTCCTTCTAAGTTTTATTCACAGAATGACGACACAATAATTTTCTTCAACTATTTTGTAACCTAAACCATTGTATGTGACTATAAGCTAATTTTAGTTTGTACTATTTTAATTTCAGCATTTATTTTGTGCAGTTCTGCAGCCTCTCTACAGACTTAATCAGAATTGTGTATTTTATCAAGAGCAGAGCTTAGTCCAAATACAATACAATCATAATAGATATTACACAGAATATTTTTCGTTGCAGATAATAAGCTGCTGTATTTTGTTACTATTTGAAATAAACTTGAATGTTATATAGTGAATAATAAAAAGAACACATATCTAATGATTTTATAATTGATTTTTTTCACCTGAATGTATAAGTGGAAATAATATCGGGCGGGAAAACTATAAATTATTATATACTCTTTTCCTCTTAAGAGGATTTTAATATATAAGGGATTCTTTTAAAAATAATTTTACATAAAAGAATATTAAAATGTGCTAACGTGTTTTTTAACAAAATGGAGCATTACACTATGGAGAGAGAATCGTATTATTTGATTTTAATATAATATAATCTTCAATATATTTTTGCTCTATAATCCAGGATGCATAATGTCTCTCACTCTAAATGCCATTAATTGTAATATTAGTGATAATCCCAATTTTATTGTAAATGCTGTATTTTACAGTGTTCCAAAACTGTCAGAAAAATGAGCATAATATATTAGATTTGGGGCAGGAAATAATAAGCAAATTCAACGTGAAAATATGCTTATAAAAGTTCTCTACAGAAAAATGTCAATTAATTGTGTGTTTATGCGTTTCTTTATGCATGTTTTCAGGAAAAATTATTAATAAGATATTGAATTCAAAAATGTCGAATAAATTCAATGAAAAAAGAAGAATTTACATTAAAATTGGGGAAGTTTTGAATATAATATTATTGTTCTACAGCAGTGCTATACAAAAAAGATGTTTTATTCTCTCTCAAAAAATGCTATGTTAATTTCAAATAAAGCAAAAATACTTTTCAATATTATTTATCATTTGCGAAGTTATGAAAGAAAAATAAATTATCTGACAAAAAAGACTTTATTAAAAACTGCCATGGTTAAAATAAATAAAAGGCTGGAATATTTCTCCCAGAACTCTTTTTCGCGCATTTAAATGGAATTTCGAAGACGTATGGAAATTTTTATTAACAGTTTATGTGTCAAATTGTATTTTGTGATATAAGAAAGGAAAATATTACTTTTTTAATTTAAGAGTGAATAGGTAAAAACTATTTTAAATTCGAAACGAATTATTAGTTAAAGTATTATCTTGCTTGGTATTAATTTACCAAACATGGAAATCAGTATGATTTTAATTTGAGATAAGAAAAGACTTAAAATAAATAGCTTTCGCATATTAAATTGTGTAATATAAATGCAGAAATAATTAAAGCCCTGTCATATTATAAAAAAAGCGTTTTGAGAAGGGGTTAGTTTAAATTAAACACAATAAGAAATATAAACTCAATAATTAAGTAAGTTATATAAGGTAAAAATAAAAGAATTATTCATATAAAGTTAATTAAAAATTATATAAATAAAATATTTGAATATATGAATAAAGAAAGAAAGAAATAATTATAATGAAGACAAGAATTATACAAAAAAAAATAAAATTAATTTAAAGCAACATATAAAATAGATGAGAGATCTTTAAATAGAAGTGTGTAAATTATTTTATGAAGTAAAATTTTCAAAAAAATACTCAATATGATAAATTAAAACTAATTAAAAAACAGAAAAGAAATTTTAAAATGTTGTTTAATTAATTTAAAAATTTGTTTGGTTGTTTATAAAATGTTTGGCATTAAATCGTTTTGTCACATATTGTACCTGACGCAAGATGAAAAATTTTCTGTGTAGTAAAATTAACAATTATAGCTGTATGCAATATACGCAGTGAAAATCTAGTTAGATTAAGCTTATGGAAAAAATCAACTGCTATACAAAAGAAAATGTTAATAGACTTTCCCTTGATGAGTAAATTAAAGTTTAGTAGAATTAAGTGGGAAAGCAATTATTTCATAGAATAATTAGGTATTTGAGGAAATAACTAGATAAGTCAGTTAAAGTTTATAAAATTTTTGAATTCTACGGTTAAACTAGATATACTATTGACTAACAATTACTTGATCTTTAAAGTAAGAAATACAGCACTTGAACCGATTCTAGCTGCTTTCAGTCTGTATTAAACCGCTTATAGCTGCTTTTCAATGACGTTTGTGTATCTACCGTTCATTCCGTGGCTTTTAAACGTAGAACTTAAACTGCGCATTTATATTAGCGTTTTACATTTTGGATTATTGACAAATATTTTTTCAACCTGTCTTCACACAAGTAATGGATTCTACTATAACAACCAGTAAATAAGAAATATTTGAGGCAGGATAGATTTGAATCTTTATTAAATAAGCGTGGGATAAAAGAAACCATTGCTGCATTTACTCCTGAAAAATAATTAACTTTGGTAGTAGAAGTTCAAAGTGTTAAAATAGCACCGAACAAAGTACCACGTGACTATTGATTACCCCAGCAATACATAATATGATTATAGTTCAAAGAGTAAAGAAGTTAGTTGTGCCAGTAACATTATTTTTTTACACAGATTTTTTAACAGATGCAAAACACATGTTATTTTTTCCTTTCTGTTTAACTAATGTTAGCAATATGAGAAATAATAAGTTATACCACTGTTTTTTCTAATTATATATTAATTAATCAACCACAATAGAAATAAAATATGTTTTTCAAGATGTTTTACCTATTTTTGATCAATAATTTCTAAAATAACTTTGAAATTGTTTATTTTTCCTTAAAACGGTCGATCATTATTTATTTCATAGAATAACTATTTAAAGTATGAAATTTTTATCTATTCTACACTTTTACTGACGTCTAGTCATTTCATGAAATACCTAGTTATTCTATTAAATAACTGAATTATACACTTTAACGGTAACACATATATTCAGTCGAAGTGTGTCTCACAGGGAACACATATAGTGACTATACATAAAAAGATCTACCGTAAGAAAAAAAAATGTTTTTATTTGAATCTGAGTCACATGCATCTGATTTTCAGACGTATTTTATTAACGTCTCATCGTCTACATCAGTAGTTTCCCAAACCAGAATGGCAGAATAGTACTTGGGGAGTACGCGTAAAAGAAGTTGACTGAAGAAGTTTCAATGTTTGTTCTTAAAGTATTCGACCTTTAGCCAGAAACAATCTTTTCGGAATTAAACTCCTAATCAAATTCAAAACAGACCCCTTGAGCCTTCACATGCTTAGCCCAACATTCATCGCACTGCAAGGCACACTTCTGGAAGACTTTTGGAATGGTGTTCAACTCCGCAATCGCGTTCTGCCTTATCTCATCTCTCCTCTAAAAACTAGAACCTTTCAATGGCATTTTTATTTTCGAGAACAGCCAGAAGTCCAGGATCAGCGTCGATAATGTCCAGTAGAACATGTGCAAATGCAAGATGGAGTTCTTTTTGTTCTTCCGAACAGGAGCATAGGAGCAAATTGCCCAGCCATTCTGCACATGATTACACAATATTGCATTTGGAGAACATTAAATTCGTACGGTCAAACAGATATTTTGCATTGTAAAATTTTCCAGCTTTTCAACAACAGTTGCATTTCGAGTGGTTCGTCATCATCCATATGCTAGTCACTCTCTACCGACGTGCAGTCATTCTTTTGATTCGGTTAAAACCTCTTCTTAATTTGTGTGACCCCTATTGCACCGTCACGAAACACTTGTAGACAGAATCTTACAACTTGTGTCACTTAGAAAATCAACAAGCTTTTAACAAAAAAATTTATACAGAACCTCTGATCAAGTTGTTTATTTATCTTTTGGGTAGGGGGATTTGTTTGTGTGCTTATGACACGAAGAAAGTGAAGACTTATAACTTATTTTGTCTATAATTGTTCTTATGGGCTACGTTTTCTTCTACGACACTTTCTAACTAACGGGCGTTTAGGAGTTCTCTTTATCGTGCCCATCATCAGTGGATTTGCTTGTTTCACACATTTTCTGAAAAGGGCAATGTTTAAACAATTATGCTTTCTTATATATTTATGTATCAGTATATATTATTTAAATAAATGTCAATTAGTCGAATTATTGTTAACTATTTATACATAAATTACTTATATAGATCATATAATATATACGTTTATATGATACTTACTTACTACATCACAGCAATGCCAACGCTCAAGATAACTCGCCAATTTGCAACCCTGATTTTCCACGTGTCGTACGCTATGAGTTAAGGCCGTATCACACGTATACATTTCAATCAATGTTTCGTCCAATTCGAGGAATTTTTACTCAGTTGCCATAGCAACCGCTTTTTCCCATTTATTACGTAATATTTAAAAGCATCTTTTTAAGTAAATATTTTCTTGATAATTTAATTTCGAGTTAACTATGTTTGTGTATACTTTAGTTTCATAATTTTTCAATTCCTACTATTAGCTCACATACTCTATATGTTTATTTATTTATCTTGGTGGAATTTTAAATCGTTAATAAAATGTATTTTAATGCTCTCAAGTGAGCTGGAATTTTATATACTTGATTATTTTGGATGACAATACAATAATTTAATTATAATTAATAAAAATTAATTGATTAAAACTAATTATTTAAAGAATTACAAATACAATCATGTTGGTATCATTTTTGGCGACTTAATAATCCTTTTGGTGACTTGTGTCAAAACTTAAAAAGGTTTTTTTCTCACGTTTTAAAACATTAAGTTGAACTGAAATTTTATATACGCGATTGTTTTGGATGACAATTCGATAATTTAATGATAATTAATAAAAATTAATTACCACTTAATGTTGTGATTCTGTCATTTGTTATACATATTTATATGAATTGTAACTATTTAATAAAAAGTAGCTAAAATAAAGTTTTCTTTGTTGATCTAAGTAGGAATTGACTAATTTTTTTTATATTTCTTGTTAAATAATATTTAAAAGCATCTTTTTAAGTAAATATTTTCTTGAAAATTCAATTTCGAGTTAACTATGCTTGTTGATTCTCTAGTTTCTTAATTTTTACTTCTATTCTTCATATGCTGACACAATTGCCTGATTAAGGTCAAAAATCTAATTTATCACTATGGAACAAAAAAATCAAATCAAAATTATCAATCAAAATTATTTTTACAAAGACATAAAAGCATATCCTTTTCGGTGAAAATACCTTCCCTTCCTGAAATCTCTTAGCCGAATTTCTATTTTTAGAAGTTAATCCAGTGCAGAAATGATTGATCTTGAAGCAAAGATGAACCATATTACATTTCAACTCAGTTGGTGCGTTTCAAAAGGGATATTTCCGATCGATAGAGTTTGCTACTTTGAGGAAACCAAATGAAAATAATTGCAACCAAGTCACCCAGCTTTTCTATCGCTTATTAAGAGTTTCACTCTTCCATGAATTTTCTTTTTCTTTTAAATACTAATTTTGTAAAGACGAAACACAGTTTCGTCATTTATGAAGGGTATCTGGAATATTTCTTTTTCCGAAGATATAGAAAATACTTCTAATTTGGGAAAACTTCGAAAATTCCATTTCGATTTTTCTCATTTAAGATCGCCGAATTCTAGGTTTGTATTTTTCTTCCATGAGAAAATCTGTGATAAATTTCGTATAAAGCTCTATATTTGTTAAGTCTCTATATTGTCTAAAAAAGTAATTATTGTTTTTTTTTATGCAAGTTATACATTCTATTAAAAAACTATATTTCTATATATATCATTATATCGTTCAAAGTTCCATCTTCACTGAAAATTATCTCTATGATTTAACTTAGTATATATCAATTGTGTATGATATTATAGAATGTGCACTTAAAGTACACTATTAATAGAGGTAGTCAGAATTTTTTTTCTGATAAAACACGGATTTTTTTAACATATTAAATACATTAGAATGAGTAAATGTTTGTGTATTGCGTATCGCTAATTCTTAATTAAAGTACAAAATTATTCCATTAAAGTATATTCCATTTCTCGTTTTACTGTTGCAATCTGGATTTAGAATAACAACCGAGATGAACTTTCAGCCAAATTTCATTGTTGTTAGTGTTCAATCTTCTGTCACTTTTTTATTACCTAAAGTCACTTTATTTCTTGCTTGACTTTGAAATAATAAAATTTAATTCCACAGTAAGAAATGAGTAGGAAATATTAAAAACACAATACCTAATTCAAGCAGTTGTGGGGGGGAATGAATATAAATCTAAATATAAAATGAAATATAACCGTAACCCCCAAAACTTAATGAAATATTGTATAAAATCAAAGTTTGGTGAGTTAAATATTCGAGCTGCTGTTAAGAATAATGTTATTTAAAAAATAATCTCATGTATACTTAGAAGATTCTGCTTCATTATTAGAAATTTTTTGTTAATTCATACTAGGAAACATACATTTTCTAAAAAATATAAAAATAACAAGATACAGATTTTATCACAAATAATAGCTGAACTTATAATTTGTAAACATCTCTAACCGTATCTCATAACAAGTAACAAACAAAAATTATCAATTCTTAATTAGGTCAACAAAAATTTCTTATTCTAATTATTTTTATTAAATAGTTACAATTAAAACAAATATGTATATACATATGACACAATCACAATATTAAGGTACAAAATAGAAAGCGAATTTTCTTCTCATTTTCCTTTCTATATATACAGTGGTGGCAAAAAGTCCTGAACACACTCCTTTTTTTGCGTAATTTTCGTGTTTGACTTCATTTTTTGTTATGAAATTATCACACTATCTTAAATAGTGTTATTGATTTTAATGCATTTTTTCACGCTGATTTCAAATCTGTTTGTAGATTTCATCTAAAGTAAACAGTTTCATTGATATGTTGAAAAAACCTTGACAACAAGGCACAAGGTCACTATAAGAATAAGTCAGTTTGTTTTCCACCAATGAAATGCTCCGTTATTTCAACTAATCAGATAGCAGTAGCGATAAAGGGTCGACAGAAAAAGGTGAAACCTGTTTTATTGTATTGAATGCAGTTGTGTGCTTGTGGAAAATAGTGTATTGAGAGCAATTTGAAGTGCGTTTGTGGAAAGTTTTGGAATTATGGCTAAATTTTCATACCTACCTGAGAATAAAAGGTACAAAATAATACATTTGAAGGAAGAAAATTATTCTACGCACCAAATTGCTGCTAAAGTACCATGTGGTCTTTCTACTGTTGTGAGAACTTTGAAAAGATTTTCTGAAACAAATTTTATTGTGGACAGGGGGCGATCAGGACGACCAAGAAATCATCTTATTATTGCACAGAATTTCACTTTCAAACAGAAAGCTTAATTCTTCGCAAATTTTGAAACAATGGACTTTGACATCAAATGTGAGTGAATGTCCAAGAACTGTTAGAGGAAGAGTGCAGGAAATTGGGTTACGAAGCTGTAAAGCGAGCCCAAAACCATTACTGACTGAATTTCAACGCAACAGGTGATTGACTTTGGCAAGGAAACATTCATTATGGACTATTAAAGACTGGGAAAAGGTAATATTTAGTGACGAGAGTCAGTTTTATATTTCTGGCAACCAAAGTAGTGCCTATGTAAAACGACGCACTCATGAGGAATTCAGCTTTCCATGTCTGAAGCCCACAGTAAAGTACCCGACAAAAGTGATGGTATGGGGTTGCATGGCTTCTCATGGTGTTGGAAAACTTCACATCGTTAGCGGAAAAGTGAAAGTCATGGATTATATTTAAATACTACAAAATAAATTGCTACCAACTGCAAGAAATCTTTTTGGGAATCTGTCATGGATTTTTAAGGACGATAACGCCCCTTGTCATCGTACAAAGGTAATCCAGAAATAGTTGAAAGACCATACTGTGAATAGAACGAACTGTCCAGGACAGTCTTCCGACCTTAATCTGATAGAGAACTTATGGTTTAAAATTGGTTATGAGATTTCAAAGAAAAAAACCTTCAAACAAACGAGAATTAGTCGAAGCTTTAATATTTTCCTTCAACCATATTGCAACGAAAGATCTTTTGAAATTGTTGCATTCCATGCCAAAAAGATGTAGAGCCGTAATTAAAGCAAACGGTTGGCCCATAAAATATTGATTTTCTAACATGTGACAACAATGTAATTTTCAAAATGCTTAAATATATATATATATATATATATATATATATATATATATTAAATATATATGTATTAAATATACCGTATTTGTCAATTTTCATGTTATTTTTCTTTGCATATTATGTTATTCTATATTGTTTTATTCTGCACATATTTCACATTGTTGTGTTCAGGCAGCTTTACTGCAAAAAATATTTTAGTTATTAAGAAAATAGTAGTAAATATGAAATCAGCATAACAAAATACATTAAAATCAATAACAATATTTAAGATAATACGATAATTTCACAACGAAAAATGAAGTCAAACACAAAAATGAGTGTGTTCAGGACTTTTTGCTACCACTGTAATGTTGGACTATTTTTTTTGTTACTACCCCTTCATTCATTAAGTTTAGTCATTCATAAATTAGTATAGCAAAAAAGAAAACACATTCTCAGAAATTATACCATCCCACGTGGGATTCGTACTCACGACCTTTGGATGAGAAGTCCAACACGCGCGCGCGCGCTATCCATTGCGCTACATCCATTGCGCTACAGGCACACAGCGAAATATTTTTATTTCTATATATGCTGTTGAACTATTATTCTTGCTTGTTACTTTTTATTCATTTTTTAATTTAATTAACGAATTAATATTTGAAAAAATGTATTGGCATCAAGTGTCATCCACTACAAGATTAAAAAAATGTATTTGAGCTTGAATGGATGAATAGAAAGTATTTTATTAACGATTGAGAATTTTAACAATATATTTATGTAGGGAGAGAGTGAACTAATAGTAGAAATTGAAAAATTATATGCATTTTTATATTTTTTTTAAGTTAATTTGTAAAAAAATCGAGCGATTCAAGTAAAATAGATTTTCATCAACTGAAACCCACAGAACCATTACCTTCTGGAGCCACACAACAGTATGTATAACCTCTGCAGAAATATGCGACAATATTTCTAAGTTGCAAGAAATAGTCCCTGGCTAAATATAAACATGAAGAATTCTTATCGAAAATCGGCAGATCCCATTTGTAAATCCTATTTAGCAATTTCAGGATTTCTGGTGAAGGCCTCTCAAGAAGAGATTAACTTATTGAAGGGAAAATTCTCCTTCTTCTCTACAATTCTGTAGTTTCTTCAGACAATCAACTTTCATATCCTTTATCTCTAAACTTCGCTTTGCAAAGACAGAAATCTGTGAAAAGCCTACGATCAAATAAAGTATTTTCACTATTTCATGGGAATAGATTCTATTTTTATATTGCCAAGTGTATTTTTAGACTTAAGAAGTTTATGATGGGCCCTAGTTGTATGAGTAGGTATTCAAAAATGCTAGACACCATGAAAGTTCAATATTTTATTGAATTATTCAGGTAAATTATACTTATCTAAATCATCGGTATAAAATCTACACTATTAAAATTAGAAGGTAAGCAAGCGTATCTATCTTCGTTTGTTTGTTCGTTTGAATATACGTCTATCTTCTGAAGAACCGCACAACGCAGAAACTTGCTAATGGTACCAAAATATTGGAAATGATCGGAGAAATCAGTTTGTACTATTTATATTTTAATATTGCAATTAGTTAAAATATATTAATTAAAAACATAAAATGCCTAATTGTTTTACTCCTGTTGGTTTTTTATTCCGTCGACTTTCCCCACGATTTAAAAAAAAACCCATCTAATTCTTGTTATCAAAATCAGACAAAAAATAATTACAGAATCGAAAAGATCATTTTCTTCGTCACGATACGGTACATTTATATATATATATATATATATATATATATATATATATATATATATATATATATATATATTTTACAAAGTAATTATATTTTCTTTTTTTTTTGTGATTTTTGTAAAAATGAGTCAAATTTGATATGTTTTTACGAAAATGATTTCCAAATCGTTCCCTTTCAATTTCTTTCACGTTAAGAATTGATATTCTACACTAAAAAAGTTCATGCAATTCTCTTTTAAAATCAATCATTTACAAAATAAAATGCAAAAACTTTTTTGCGATTTTTCAAAAATACTCAAAATATTTATTAAACATTTAACAACTTCATCATTTACAAAAATAAGCTCATGAAACTTTTTTCTGTGTGTAAAACAATATTACCAGTAATCTGTACAAAGATTAAAAAGGATTCTTACAAATTACTATTTAAAAAAAATTGTGTTTTAAATTTAAACCCTTTTTGCGAGAGTTAATCGATGTAGTATTGCTTTTTTTAAATTTTTTGTTCAAAAATTGCCGCAATTTGCATTTGATATGTGAAATTTGGAGGCATTACCTTAAAAAACGCGCTCTTAAAATTGTTTTTAAAATTGGATTGAAATATTCATTTGACGTCAAGGTCGCGTTACCTTATATGATGATTCGCGTTGAGAAATACGATGGTGGAAAGTTTTGCGCATGCGCGAAAGTGGAGGTCACTCTTTTCACGGTTTTTGAAAGATTACGGGAATTCCCTGTTTTATGCTCTATCATCACTTAAGTTATTTGCTATGTAATAGAAATATTTTATTAATTACACATAAGAGATATATATTTTAAAGAGTGCAAGACAACTGATAGTTTTCTTCATTCTCAAGAAAGTTTATTTAAGAAAGTTCATTGAAGAAAAGTGGCATAAAAAACTTTAAAAATTCTGAAATACATTTTAATCACATAGTATATTTTCCTTTTTAGATGAATGTAAATAAATTATAAGCCTTTTTATTCTTAAATATTTTTGATTCCCCACAATTCTACATGCTATTTTTTTAATTTATTCATTTATTTATTTTTTACATATTTTACGATTTCTTCTAAAAAGAATCCAAATCGATCCATTTAAATGAAAAGGAATTTTAAAAAAGTCCATACTTTAATCTTTTAAAATCAGTGATTTAAAAAATAAAAAAATGCCCAAAACTTTTTTTTACTATTTTTTAAAAAATACTCAAAATTTTAATCAAAAATTTAATAACTTTTTCATTTATAAAAATAATAGCATGCAACTTTTCTCCCATGTGTTCAACATTACAAATATGCTAACAATTTTAATTCAACATTTAATATAGTTGTGGAATTTTGTAAATTTAAAAAATTAGACTTTTCTGTCTTTCTTCTAGTCTTATTTTTTTAAAAAAAGTACATTTTCGTTTCCAGCGGCTAAAAAACTGCAAAGTGAGTGAGTGAATTTTAAAGTCGCACTGTTCACCTACTCAAGAGCTTTTGGCGATGTACCTCGAAAATTTGAACCATTGTCAAGTGACGAGGATGACACTTCGAAAAAGAATAACGGAAATGGTGATTTTGTGAAAGGAAGGGAAAATTTATAAAAGTAGAGAAAGCCCTTGCAACGCCAGACTATGTAGCTAATAAATGTATAACTCTTGTTAAACGTGAAATGTTTCTGCTTTTCTAACCCCAAGTATTCCGCACAAAAACGATTTATGCGTGTAAGTAGATGTAAAAGCTACTTAATTATTCACATACACAGATATCTCTTCAGTATATTTTATTAATCAATCAGCTTAAGGGGTGTAGGAAAGCTAAAATCATATTTTTTGACAATTTAAGATTTTTACATTTTCAAATTTTATAGAGATATTTTAACCTTTCTGAAAATACCTTGCTTTAACAGCTAGGGTAATTAGAAGCCCTTAAAATATATTTTAAATAATCGTTGAAACTAGGCCACACCCATTTGAATGGCCAAAAATGTAAATAAAATACTTCGTTTTTGCTTAAAAGTAGAACGTCTGATATAAAAAAACAGACATATTTTATTGAAAATTGTGCAACTATTAATTTGCTTTCTTCTTCCGGCAACTTGAGCAATAAAAGCAACTTCTAATTTTTATTTAAATATGAAGGTCATACTTTATTTATAATCTTAAGGTTCTAAAATATCCATGATTTAAACTTTGTTATAAAAAACCCCTTCATATAAGATACTATATTTAAACACTAATTGGAAAGTTAGCATTATTTACTGTTATCATTTTTAAGGTTTTAAAAATGTGGCTTTGTTTTATGTAACGCAACTTTTTTCTGGAAATATTCTAAAGACGGAAAAATGTAAATTAAACCATTAATTACTTTCCAGTTAGCATTTGGTACTCGTTTTCATTTTAAATTTTCATTTAGTTAAAACTGATTATTTATTTTTGCGAAAAAAGAAGGAAATTTTTAAAAACAATTTATAAACTAAACTTAATTTTCGTAATTCATGCTTTTGTAACATATTTTTACTTTTTATTAGATACAATAGTTAACACGCATTTATTTGCTTGTTTATGGAAGAGCTTACATATTTTTAAGAGTTTCTTACTTATCAGTAATAGCCGGAAAGTATTTGAGATTTTTTCAAAGGCATGAAATATATAATTTATTCAAACTCCATTGTTGCAGACGATAATTATTGCTAGTCTTCTTTATAAAAAGCTACTTGGTGTACATAATATATACATATAATATTTCCTCTTTACTATAAACCATGATTAAATATAAATATAGAAATACCAGAAATATATACCAAATGAGATTAATAGTAATCAATGGTTATCAAAAATATTGTAAATAGTATATTTCATTATTTTAAAAGACTGCAGTTTCATTATTAAAAAATTGATTGTGAAAAAACTATGTAGCAACTTAAAATGTTCTTTTGTTAAAACATTCTCCTAAATTTTATTAATTCCAAATAAAATTTAATTTTTTTCTTAAGATTAAATTAAGTAACAATTTAATCAATTTTACTGCTAATTACAATCAAATTGATCAATTTTACAGCTAATTTAATTTTCAATTCTGCTGGTAAATATACCTAGATCTCATTAGTTTTTCCAGAATTCCCGACATTAAATTACTTTAAATTTTCTAGATTATATTACATTATTCAAAACAAAGATTGATCATCAAAGGAAAAAAGTATGAAAGAAGTATGGATCTCTCTCTTTTCACATTTAAGAATATGCTACAGATTTATGTGTGTAACAAGGTTAAATATATACTGCTGGACAATTGCTAAGGACGGATAACACTATCATTCATAGCAACAACAAAATGAAAGGAAGCAAAATGTGGAAAAATAGAATAAGTGCGGGATATTAGTAAGAAGAAGTATGAGTATGCAAATTTTTTTCCACGTCTGTTCATCACGTGATAGCGTTCATAAGAGCTTTAAAGGTTTTGACGCGTGTGGACAGTTGTTGTTTCAAGTCAAAGTTTTACAGGAAAGATTTAATAGACGAACTTAAAATTTTTGGCATGTCTTCCCGACATCACATAGATGATTTTATGCGTAGCCGAATTATTGGAAAGATCGAAGAAGGGCGAAAAATAACAGATGTTGCCAGGGAGTTCGACATCGCTCACAGTGTTGTTTCACGGTTGTGGAAGTCATTTAAAACTACTGGAATGTGTAGTAGACGGCACGGGGGAGATCGTGTTAGAAGTACGACGCCTGCAGTAGACAGATATATCGTCCTATCAGCAAAAAGGAACAGGCGCACCACAGCTCAGCAGGTGGCATATCAGTTTCTTGCTGCCTCAGGAAAGCAGATCTCCCAAAAAACTGTTGCCAGACGTTTGAGGGGAGGAGGACTATACGCACGCAGACCTGTTGTGTGTGTCCCATTGACCAGACAGCACCGTACTGCCCGTTTGCAATGGAGTCGTGAGCATCACAATTGGACTGAACAGGACTGGGCATGCGTACTATTCTCAGATGAGAGTAGGTTCAGTCTGTCATCGGATTGTAGACGCCGCGTGAGAGTGGTACTGCTTATCGTCCAGAAAATACCCAGGAAAAGGACCGATATCCGACACGCAGTATCATGGTGTGGGCCGGCATCATAATCAACGGCTGCACGCGCCTACATGTGGTTGCGAATGGGACTATGACGGGCCAACGATACATTGATGAAGTTCTACTTCCTCATGTTCGTCTTTTACGTGGTGCTATCGGTGATAAATTTGTTTTTATGGACAACAACGCAACATGTCATCGAACACTCACTGTTCAGGATTGTCTAGACCGCGAGGGTATTGAACGTCTCGTATGGCCAGCGCGTTCTCCAGATCTTAACACCATTGAAAATGTGTGGGATGCTTTGGGGAGGCAAGTTGCTGGTCGAAACTTTCCTCCGACAAACAAGAACACCCTCATCCGTGCACTCACAGAGGAATGGGATAAATTGCCTCAACAGCTGCTGGATAATGTTGTGCAAAGTATGGTACGACGTGTGGAATGTTGCATAACACTCCACGGTGGACATATCCCGTACTTATACATTTCTTTAAGGTGCCTGCTGACTTTATAGATGCATTGTTCCATTTCTCCGTACGCAGATCAAATGAACATTTTTTTTCTTTCAGATGTTTCACAGCTTTTGTACTTTCCAGAACAATAAATATTCTTTATTCTAATGTCTGAACAGTGTGGGAACTATGTTTTATCCTACTAGGCCTCATGTCTCTCTTAATGTTATGCTACATAGCAATTTGTGATCCGTCCTTAGCAATTGTCCAGCAGTGTATATATATGTATATCACAATATTCAAAATAACGTGCTGAATAATTGTTTTGTCAAGTAAAAAGATTAAAAATTTTTATTTAATTCGATTTACATTTTTGTTTATGTCATTATTTACAAAATTAATGAAGTAATGAATGTTTTTAAGAAACTATTCCATTTGCGGTCAAAAGTATTAAAGGATAGTGTTCCTTTTTCGAAATAGGGGAAATCATTGAAAGACGTATACAAACATAAACCCAACATGTGTGTTGAAACAAAAATATTTATATACAGTAGCGATATAGGAAACAGGAAATTTTTAAAGTTAATAGTGAAAGTAGAAATAAAATTGGATTTTGTTTTACGTAATATATTATTTTTACAGATGTTAAATTACGCTATAGTAGAAAAACAAAAGTATGTTATAGTACTTTAGAAAAATTTGAAGAAAAATCATAATATATATATGTATATATGTATATATATATATACACTTGAAAACAGAGGTCTCTTCAAACTTTTCCATCTCACGAAACTCAAATTGTATCATGGGCTTTGTGTAAAGTAAATTTAGAAAAAAAAAGGGTTGCATCAGTTATTAAACAATTTTAATGTACTTTTAATTTAGTTTAGTTATTATAGTAATATTAATTTGTGATCTGTGTTTCCAACTGTCTCGAAGTATGCTTGTATTTTTTTACACAAACTATCGATGTTTAGGCCTTTTGAAATTGTTTGCAGTCACATTTCATGTTCTGCTTGTATAACCGGATTTTATTAAAAACTTTGTATCAACTCACATTGAGAAATATTTCCAACTTACGCAAATTGTTCTGAGTAGCATTGAAATGTATACAGCTGCTTGAGAACTCCTATTATTTTGTATAATTTGCAACCTAAAATTTAGATGCTCTTCTGGCTTAAATTTAGATCATAATAAATAAGTTGTTAGATAAGTTGTTATCTCTCCTTCATTTTAAGTGTTTTTTTCCAAAGATGAAAAAAGGTGCATTTTCCATCAAAAAGGTAAATTTTTCAAAACACTGTAATAGGCGGTATAAAATAATTTTGTCGAGCACCAGGGAGTAAACAATATAATTTTATCAATCTAGTAGGCAGTACATTTAAAAACCTTTTAATATTCCTTCTTCATGGTATAGTAAAATTTTAAAAAAGTATTACGGAATAAATTTGTTATAAGTAAATAAAATTTTCACTTTTAATGACTGGGATGAACTTTAAATACTTGTTATTTAGTCTTCATAGAGAGCGTGTGAGACCATATTGCCCACACATTTATATTTTTCTTTTTAATTTCTTATTGCGACTCGTAAAATCCCTGGGTATACCGTGGAACTACAGGGCTCCGTCGAACACAGTTTGAAACTACTGCTTTAAAATATAAGATAAAATATGATCTAAAAATATTTCATGAAACCTCAAAATTGATGAGATTGAAATTAGTGAATTAAGACTTTGATAAAAACGTAATAATAAATGATCACTGAATTGACGGCACTGGCAATATCAGTGGAAGCATCTAGCTATAGTTAATGTCAGTGTTCTTAATAGATGACACAAAAGAAGACTACTAGCAATCAATTGATAATTAATTATTCTGGTTGATATGGAAACGTCAACGGTGTCCTGTATGCTGTAAAACTGCAGCAAAAGGGCTTGTTGAGTCGCCAGTATATGCATCGATCCAAAAGAGCGTACACCCCGCTCTGGCAACTTCCCCCAAACTTGTCACCTTTTCTTTTTCCAAACATTTTTATCACAGGCGCGTGCATGGTGAATGTGGCTTGGTGTGTGAGATGAAATTTAACAAATGGCTTAACCTGTCTTTTTCAGTTCAATCCCCATTCTCTCCATAAAAATCGTCATCTAATAATAAGCTGCATTCCGTGAAACCAGTCTTTGAAACTAGACCTGCAAAGCCGATGCAAAGAACAAATGTCAAAATAACACGCCTTTGCATTGGTCATACTCGTTTTTACTCACAGGCTTTACTGGGTGAGAATGCTTCGAAATGCCCTTCGTGTAAGGTCCCGTACTCTGTCCATCAAATTTTGATAGAATGCCCAATTTTTAATCATCATCACATCATTTTTTTCGTTCATCTGTTTTATCCTTATCTGATTTGGTTTGGGAAAATTCCGAACCAAATCTATTTTCCTTCTTGTTTAATTGGTGTTTTACATGAATCAACATTTTTTCTAGAATTTATTACTATCTGATCCTAACATCAATAAAATACTTCATTAGCCCTACAAAAATCATGATAACTTTTACATTATTTTTTTAATTTTTAATTCTTTCTTCTTCGTTTTCATTTTGTAATATTTAATTTTTAATTGAAACTTTATTGCAGAATTTTGAACATAATCTGTCTTTATGACATTACTTTGATTTCAAATCAATTTTCAAATTTTAGCATCTTTTAAATTATTGTTAGGCGCAGCTTAGACTAATTTGGCTCTTGTGCCATAAAATCATATAATCAATCAAACAATCAATCCATAAAATCGTCTTACTGTTTGAATTATCACTGTTGAGGATGGTTCGGTTTTCTATGCTGTTATATGTATCCTCTGAGACAGTAGAAAAAATTACAATGATTTTTCTACCAATTATCCATTTTATATTTGAGTGCAACGTTTGCGTGAGAGTTGTGTACTTCATAACATTTCCTCAACTCAGAGAGGTGTGCTTGCGCTAAAATTTGCATAATTTTCCAACCATTATTTTTTTAATCTTTTTTAGTGTCGCATAATATAGTTAAAATAAAAGTTGTGTTGTTGTCTCCTTCCCGAAGGGAAAGAATGAAAGTTGCAAGAGCCTGAGACAGGTCGGACTTTTTGTACGATAGAGGATGATACCACCTGTCTCCATAACCCCAATTTAGGCATGAAACTAGATGGGAGTGAAATATTATCCAACATCCTGCCCTTGTGATTTCTGCTGCGACCGCCCACAAGACTTTCGGACCCACTGATTTAACGAATATGTACTTTGTGTGTACTCGGAGGGCATTTTGTGACATCGGGCATCAGACCCAGGCCTTCCGTTGTGGAGTCCGATGCTCTAACCACTAGGCTACCCACGGCCCTAAAAAAGGTACTGAAAACTATTGAAACATGTTTAGTTTTTAAAAAGAAGTTGTAAATATTTTTAAAAATTTATCAACTTTTGCAAAAATTATATTAAAGAAATATAGGCCATTAATTGAGCGTGATTAAAAATCACACGGAAATTGAACTCAAGATTAAAAATTTCACCTGTAGAATTATTACACACATCTTTAAGAAAAATATGCAAATTACAGACAGCCACCATTTGACGCCGACAGTACAAAACAGTGAGGAGAGTGTAAGGAAGGAGTATATAAGAAATGGTGAAGGTAAAATTAAAATTGGTCACAAGCGTTCTGTGAGACACTCAGTGCCAGAACCGAATAATTATGACACAAATGACTCATGTGGATGATTTCTTATATATTAGAATTGTCGGTGACCTGGAATATGGAAGTACTCAGGATGGGAATATCCGAAAACTTGATATTGCTAAAAGGATCATCTCTAGAATTTGGCAAAGATTCCAAGATGACGGAAACGTCAGTAGAACTTACACTACAAGTAGCAATGAGAACATCATTACAGTGGAGTTCTGTGGTGCTTTTTCCATCGAGTTCAGGTTTAGCTTGCACTCTGATTACGTCAGATCTTCATATGGAGAATGCCAGATACCCTTTACCACCCAGACATGATCAATAAACGATAGAGTTGTAATGGTGGTGCAGGATTATTCTTTTGAGAGGAATTATACTATGCTTCAGAACAAATCTACGGAACCTTGACAGGTCAAATTCATCGGGACATCATTCTAAAACAAAATGTGTGTTTGTTTAGGGGCTCCATGGGCGCAGAATTTGTATTCATGGATGGCAACACCCATCCTCAATGAACAAACATCGTAAATGAATGTAATAAAGCTGAGGATATCTCCCGTATGGCATGGCAGTCTATCTCACCTGACTTGAATTGAATATAGCATGCGTGTGGGACATGCTTGATCGACGAGCTTCAGTCCTTTAATCCACTCCTACATGTGTACTGATGGGGGGCCGCCTTTCCATAAGGATTACAACAATTAATTTGTATATCGGCCCTGTTGTTGTTTACAAGCAGAGGAATTTCTGGGAGTGCCTCTCACCCCACCGAAAAGGGTGACGCATTTCCCACGCCTGGAAGAAGGCAATGTACACATAAATACATCATGATATGGGATGTTTTTTGGGAATTTCCCGCGTTTTGGGGGAGTCATGGACCCCGGGAAGATATCCCTCCGCTGACTTCAGACCAATCAGAAAAGCTGATTGTGTTCGAAAAAGAATCCTCTCCAGAATACAGAGGTAAACCGCCGCGAATTATAAGCGCTTGCACGACGAATTTAGTCACTCTCTGACACGAATTTTATCACCGAATTTGGTCTGACGACCCCCTTTTTCGAATACCGAGATTGGAGAATCTCGAACATGGCCACCAAGATTCCTCTCTCTCTCAGATCCTAATTCAGTTAAGTAATCATGTATATCCTTAGTATTTAACGTAATTTAAATGTTATTGTAAATAAATTAAGTGTTAATTTAAAGAACGGCTTTTAATTTAGTGTCCTGTTTTTATTTGTCATTAAAGATATAATGTTTAAATTTAAGCTATAGTGTGACGCCAAATGATAAATTAGAACCTGGGTATTATAAAATGGATAATAAGAATAAATTAAATTAACTTAAGTTAACCGGGCGTCGCATTATAATGGTGCCAGTTGACCAGAATCTTAAAATTTTTTGGTCGTTAGAAAATTTTTTTACATCCTTTGAGTTAGAATTTTTTTTTTACAATTTTTTTTTGTAAACGTTTCTTGATGGATCATCAGGACAAATTTTCATCTCGTGTGCTACTGTGTATTTTATGTATTGCTTGAATTTGATACTGTGAATTTTTTTTTCTTGCAGTTTTGTCAGAGAGTCCGGGGTGCAACGATGACGCAGGTACTTGTGCTCTTTAATTTTTTTTCTCCTTCAATATTGATGTGAATTTTTTTTTCTATGCATGTATGTACGCGAGAGCCGATTAGCTAAAAGTTTCATTTAAATTTAAGAGTTCATGAATTTCTGTTGCCTTGCACGAGTGCCGATTTCAATCTTTCAGGTTTGGACAATAAAATCAAAAACAGATTATTTCAACTTTTAATTTCGCACAAAAGTGCTTTCGCTCGCTCTACGGTAGAATTATCCGCAGCCGTTACGGAGCACCACAGAATCAGTTTACAACACGATTATCCCATTAAATGTCCAATTTATAAGATTCCATTCAATTTAAGAAACGAATTTCGACGTCAAATAGCAGATTTAGAAAAGGCGGGAATTATTTCGAAATCCAATTCTCAGTATAATACTCCGGCATTGTTTGTCAAACAGAAAGAAAAATGGCGCCTAGTTTTAGATTTTCGAAACTCAACGAAATAACTGTGACTCAGGATTTTGTCATTCCAACATTGGACGACATCTTAAATGAAATTTCAGGTTCAAACTATTTTTCGGCGTTAGACATGAAGTCAGCATTCAATCAAATTCCACTACACTTTGCGGACAGGCATAAGACGGCATTCTCTACTCCCGACGGTGATAAATATCAATTTAACAGATTATGTTTCGGTTTAAAAAACTCGCCTAAAGCTTTTCAATCAATCGCACAGGAGGTCCTAGGAGATTTATTACACCACGGAGCCTTGGTTTATATAGATGACATTATTTTATTCACTAAAACTATAGATGAACATTTTTAACTACTGGGTAAGGTTTTTTGCTTTGAAAGGATTCGCTTAAAATTTAATCGGAGTAAATGTCAGTTTTTAACGAAAAGTTGTAAATTTTTAGGGTTTGTGGTAACGCCGGAAGGCATTCTTATAGATAAAGATAAGTCCGTATCAATTAATGAGTTTCCAGTTCCAAAGGATCAAAAACAAATTAAATCTTTTTTAGGTGCTGTAATTTTTTTATAGGAGATATATCAAGAATTTCGCAAAACGCGCACTTCCCTTAACGAATTTATTGAGAAAAGACACTCCATTTGAGTGGACATCCGAAACGCAGGAGGCATTTGAGGATATTAAGAAAGCCATATTGAATCCACCGGTCTTGGCACTACCTGATCAGAGCGCAGAGTTACAGATAACAACGGACGCTTCTTCTCGCGGCATAGGGGCAGTTTTAGAACAAAAAATATCCTAACTCTGAAGTCAAACCTTTATATTTTTTTCTAAGAAATTAAATCCATCGCAATCAAAAGTATAACGCAACTGTTTTAGAATTTTTCGCGATATATACAGCATTAAATTTTTTAGACCTTTCTTGTTAGGCAGAAAATTTAAAGTTTTTACCGATCATAAGCCTCTCGCGGGATTTCTTTCTAATAAAAATCCCTCTTCCAAAATTTTGCGTTGGAAATTGGCTCTGGAAGAATTTAATTACGACATACACTACATCAGGGGATCCTTAAATTCAGTCGCAGATCATCTTTCTCGTTATATTAACAACATCACAATAGCTTTACCGGACTCTAAAGATCTCATTAATATGCAACGCGAAGATTCTGTTTTAAGCACTATCATACAAAAAATTGATCAAAATGATGTTAGCCCACAAATCAGCAACTATTTTATTAATGGGGAAGGTTTGTTATGTCATCTGTCCAAGCGCCCCTCGAGATCACCCAGGTCTAACACCACTAGAAAGCAGGTTTGCATTCCACATTGTCTAAAAGCTAAAATTCTCGAATCAGTTCATTCAGAATATAGAGGACATCTTAAATTTTTTAAAACTTATCATCGACTCAGCGATAACTTCTTTTGGCACAATATGTATAAAGATACTAAAAATTTTGTTCGTTCTTGTACCATATGTTTATCTCGAAAAAACGCCTTTAAAATCCCGCCTGCACCCCATCAACTTGTTGAACAAAGTACTGAACCAGGAGAAACGTGTCATATGGATATTTTCGGTCCCTTAAAAACCACGCTTAAAGGTAATAGCTATGTTTTATCTATGATAGATGCATTCACAAAATATATTCACATCGTTCCACTTCCGGATACTAGGTCCAGTACGATTTCAAAAGCTTTCTTTGATAATTACATTGTACACAGGGGTTGCCCACATAAATTAATCGTAGATAACGCTACATATTTTAAGAGTTCCGAATTTGTGGAATTTTGCAGAGTCATGGGTATTCAAAAAGGCACATATCAAGTTATTCCGCTCACGTCAACGGTAGGGTAGAGAAACCCAATCAATCGCTAGCCAATATCCTTGCATCAATTTCACAAAACACAAACGATTGGGATGATCAACTCCCGCACACCATGTTAGCATTAAATTCAGCGATCCATGAAGCTACATACACATCTCCCTTTTTTCCTAGAGCATGGCAGAGATATTCGATTATCCTACACTTTACGAAAAGAATTCTGATACACCACAAAATAAGTATGAATATGTCGAGAAACTTTTACCGTCTTTGGAGCATACTTTCAATAAAGTTTTAAAAAATCTAAAGGATCAGGAGGCATCACATGTTGAATTGAGTACGAGAGCGACAAAACAACATCATTACGATTACAAGATCGGTTCCTTGTGTTTTATAAAGACGCCTAACATTAAATCTAATTTATCTCCAAAACTCAGACCTAAGTTCGAAGGTCCTTACAGAGTGATAGAGCGTTTTTCTAATGTCAATTATAGGGTGCAACATGTAGAACAATTGAGGAAAAGATTTAACACGCATGTCAATCGGATGATTCCATTTATTAAGAGATTTTCATATTTGCATTTGAAAAATTTGGATGATTTACAACCAGACGAGACGGAGGTTAAGGGTATTTTTCGAAGTCCACGGTATAATTTAAGGGCTCGTGCAGGTAATTCGGCTCGTTAAATACGTTTCTGCGCTAAAATATTTGAGGGAGACTTTTTTTTTTTTTTTGCAATTTTACGCTTCGTCATTTCGAGAGCACGCATTGAATGATACCTGTCTCATAGTTGCACCTTGTTTCATGTTAAGTTTTATGTTTTTTTCCAGTTATATCAAATTTTGTACTTATTTATTTAATAATTTCCTGTTATTTAATGAATTCCAGTTAAATTTTTTTTTATGCAGTTTGTTTTATGTCGAGATTTTATGCTTAAATGACATAGTGTTGTTTGTGGTTAATATCAATTTTAACTCTAGATAAAATATTTTCATGCTGTGTGTTTTGTGCACTATCTTAAATAAATTTGTAATGCAAGTGTTATTCAATGATAATGATGTACGTACGTCAATTTTTTAATTTTAGTAATTTTAAGCTTTAATTTATGTTTGCGACAAAGATCAAATTTTGGGGTCTCTGGACACCTGTCATGAAATTTGAATGTTGTTATGATACATACATATTTTAAATTTTTTTTTCCCTATTACATAATTTGTTTTGTGATTATTATCTAGAATTTCAATAATTTTTTCATATAAAAGGCTCCTTTATTGAATTGTTTAGTTTATGCTGAATTGATTGTTTATAACTGTACTTTCTGGTTAAATTTTTATTTTTGCATAGAAGATCAATTTTGGTAGCAGCATTTTTTTGTTAGAATCAATTTTATTGCTAAATTGTGTTGGTGTATTAATTTTAAGGGGACTTGGTACCCTAATAATCACAAACCTATCGTTTTTTTTTATTTTCATTTACTCTTATTCTTTGCATTATTATCTTTCGATTGATATATCACTTGTGCATGTCGGAAAGTTAGAAGTTGACTTAAACTTCATTTGAAAACAAATTAGACAATTCAGCCACACACCCTTTTTAGAAAAAAAAAAGCTAAAAAATGCTTTATGATAAAAAAATCTATTTTAGAAATAGAAATAATAACTATAAAAAAGAATGTGTAGTATCAAAAGCAGAATATTTCCGAGGCAATACAATAATGTAATTTTTCTTTCTTGTGAAATGTGTGCATGTAAAATTTTTAAATTAAGGCATTTTATATTAATAATTTTATATATAATTTCAGTTCTTCTTCCTGATATATTTTTCATACAAATGTAATACTTTAATATCAAAGAAGAAAAACAGCTAAAATTTCTGTCGTAACAGAAAAAAAAATTTTTTTAACATTTTTCCTGAATTTTCATGGGCAATTAGTACTCTCTAAAAGTTGATCATTTATAAAAATGTATGGGTTGAAAAAATATGAAAATGCAATTATTTTAAAGAAAAACGTATAAGTAATATCTTAAAGTGGTATTTTAAGTTTAATTAAGCTTATAATAATTATTTTTTCAAAATTATAAACTTTAAACCTGTTTTTCTCAGTTTGTGTTTTTCGAAACCTTAGTGTATTCAAAATGCTACTCCTTCGACAATTATTAACCAATCACTTCCATTTTTTTCTAGCGTGCTAAAAGTAAAGCATGTAATAAAATTAGGGATCCGTTTTGCTATAAACTGAATATTTTTTTTAAAAAAAAATAAAATGTAAGACATGTTGGCTTTTTCGTTGATTTTTAGCCTGTATATCAACATTTTATTTTTTTTCTCGAAAACGAATGAAGTTATTCTAAAATCGATCCCTAAAGTTGTTCAGATCATCCATAAGAGTATTATAAAAAAATTTCAGGTCAAAAAATTATTTTTACAAAAGGAGAAGGATTTTTAAAATTTTCCCAATTTTCTTCAAAAAATTAAAATTTTTAAAATTGTGTGAATAATATATAAAAATTTTCATCTGGTAACATTTTCTTGAATAGAAACATTGTATAAAAAATGCTAAAAATATAATTTTTAAATACGTAAATAAAGAAGTTTGCTCAAAGGGTGCCAAATCCCCTTAAGTGGTTGTGTATTACTAAATGATGATAACATTGGAATTTATGCTTGTTAAGATATGGATAGAGATTGTTGTTTGAATATTTTCTATAAGATATTGGGTTGAAACTTTAATATGTTTTTTTCCCGCGCATGTTTTTTTTTTTTTATGTGAGATGATTGCTAACTTTGACTTAAAATTTTTTTTTGTTGCCGTTAAGTGTTTTAATGCTCTTCTAATTTCTGCGTTGTTTGTTTTGCTATAGATTTGGAATTTTTTTGTTGTGGTTTATTCAGGGGTTTAGATTAAAATTGTGGTTGTTAAATTAATGTGCAGTCAATCATTGTCTCGCTTGTGCTAAACTGTACTAGGAATTGAAGGTTTTGTTTGTCGCGACAGTATTTCTGTTGGTTTAGATTAATATTGTGGTTGTTAAATTAATGTGCAGTCAATCATTGTGTCTCGCTTGTGTGCTAAACTGTACTAGGAATTGAAGGTTTTGTTTGTCGAGATAGTATTTCTGTTGGTCTAGATTAATTGTGGTTGTTAAATTAATGTGCAGTCAATCATTGTCTCGCTTGTGCTAAACTGTACTAGGAATTGAAGGTTTTGTTTGTCGAGATAGTATTTCTGTTAGTTTAGGTTACTTGTGGTTCTTAAATTAATGTGCAGTCAATCATTGTGTCTTGCTTGTGTGCTAAACTGTACTAGGAATTGAAGGTTTTGTTTGTCGAGATAGTATTTCGGTTGGTTTAGATTAACTGTGGTTGTTAAATGAATTTGCAGTCAATAAGTGTGTCTCGGTTGTGTGCTAAACTACTAAGAATTTTGATTTTTTGGTCGGTCGATATTGTATTTTTTTTTTCTCGTTGGGGCTAGGCTTACATGTGTTGATTTATGTCAGTGCGGGTAGATTAATTAACTGAGTGTTGATGTTGATTTAATTTATTGTTCTGGATTTTAATAAGTAGGTCTGCTTGTTATTTGGTTATGGTTTTTCTTCTTCTCTTGTTGGTGTAGTTGGAGGGATCGGTTGGTTTGTTCGCAGTGTGGACATTTCATCTTCAGTTGTGGAATTGTGCTCCAATTTACAAGTGGACCAGAGTTTCACACAATTCTTCTCTTGGCTGTTGATGGGCCTACTGGAAAGCGGGTTTGAGACCATGAGCATACTGACAGGGAGTCAGTCATCTGTTGGACGGTTTTTTTTTCTCTGCTTGATGGTCGATGAATGGAAATGGAGTGAGAGAGTTATCGTTTTTAATTATCTTTTGCGCTTGAGTGATGGGGGAAACGGCGTGAGGTCCAATTCCGGTGACTCCGCCGATTTTTTTTTATTTTGTAGATCAACAGAAACCACATCTTCTGCATGTAAAATACTTTTATCCACTTCAAAATCCCGACTTACATTCTGAAGATCCCTTTTAGTTAGAAGTCTTAATCTTTCAGTGGGGGGACATTTCTTTTGGATATTTTCTATACTGTTAGTATATGGCATCCCAACTTTTGGGAGAGCTGCTGAATTTCTTCTGTCTTCCTCGTAAGGTTTCAGTTTACCAACCTGCATTTCATGACCAGCAAGCACAGATTGGTACGGTACAGTTATTTTAATTGCTTCTTCTTCTGCTCTCGGATGGCCGTCATAAAGGCGGGACATGGAAACGGCGTGAAGTCCAATTCCGGTGACTCCGCCGACTTTTTTTTCTTGTGGGACCCCCCCCCCACACAGAAGTCTCGAATCAAGGCTGACATGGAGACGGCATGAAGTCCAATTCCGGTGACTCAGCCGAATTTTTCTTGTGGGACCCCCAGAGAGGTCTCGCGTTGGGGGTGGAGCCTTGATTCTTATCCTGTCAGCCACATTGGTGAAATTCTTCGGCCAGCCTCGTTTTTTTTTTCTGAGTGTCACTGGGTGACTTTGAATTCTTCGGCATGTCCACGCGGTGTGGTGGGTTTTCAGATTTATGGCCTGTCTCGACGCTCCGTGATGCCCGACAATTTGTTTTCCGATGGGTTTTCGTTTCTTCCCCCCCTTGTTTCCTGTTTTTACGTTACGGTGCTGTTGCTATGAGAATTTGGAAATGTTGGAATAGGATTGGGTGTGAATTTTTTTTTTTTGTTGTTGTTTCACTACTTGTAAGGAGTTACATAAGTTTGAGTTAAGAGATTTCGTGGAATATTTGAGACAGTTATTTGAAGGAGATCGATAAAGTTTGCACTGATGAATTTGTTGAATGGTTGGGAAGGTTTTTATGGAGATAGTTGAGTTTGTGTTCAAGGTGTACGTTTATTCGATGGTTGTTTTTTTTTATGGAAATGGATAATTGAATTGAAGGGAAAGTCATGGTTTATTTGAGAAAATTGTTTGATGTACAGAAGGATATTTTGAGTTACGGATTTTGGGCAAAGGAAATATTGAGTTGATATAATTATACCGTATAATTGAGAAAGTTGTTTTTGATGTAGATAGGATAATTTGAGTTAATGATTTGGTACAGTTCCGAGTAAATAGTTGATGAACATGGATAATGTGAATTAATGGTTGTGTGGTATATTTAGGAATGTTTTGAGATGCATTTAGGAAAGTTCGAGTGGAGGATTATGCGAGATTTTTGTGAATAAGTTGATGAGCTAAGATGGGTTTTGGTTATTGATATTGTGGAGAAGTCGATTAATTATTTGAAAGTTGAAGATATATAAGTCTAGTTAAGTGTTATTGAGTATGTGAGATTTTGTGTAAATACGTTGATGAGCATAGATGGTTTTAGTTAATGGTATTGTGGAGCAGTCAATTGATTATTCGGTAGTTGCAGATAAGTTTAGTTAGTGTTGTTGAGGCTTCAAATGTGTACGATCGGAGGTAAAGGCAATTTTGGATTATCGAGGAATCATTTTAAGGTTACTGAGAATTTTAGGTTGTTGTTATAGAATTGTACTTGAGTTATTAATTAGAGGATTTTCGATGAATTGAGTTAGCGGTATTGTTGTAAATCGAGGATCTTGTGTTTTTTTTTCTCCGTGTTTGTATATTTGTTGCGCGTATAGTGAAACAATTTTAGTTTTTTTTAATATTATTTGGACTTGTGGATACATTGTATTACGAGGATTGTTAAAAAGTTATGTTGATTAGTTAAGCGATATTTTTTTATATTGGAAACTGTTTAATTCTGTGTAACACTTGCAATAATTTTCTTTTAGTTAAATTACTTTACTCTGTATGTATCGCCTCATATGACTTGGGTTGCATATCAATTTTATGTTTTATTTTTTTTTCTGAAATTTTCAACTGCACTTGTGATTTCTGGAATTCATTTCTCAAATGGAAATTCGAATGTATTGAATGTGGAAGAAATTTTTTTTTTCCTTAAAATTTATTTTAAACAATATTAATCGATATAGTTAATTTTTTTTACAATCGGATTTGCTATTTTTTTTTATTAGTCTTAATTCTGCACTCTGTTTCTTGTGTTGGCGGTTGCCGGCGATCGTCATATCGCAGGAAATGGGATGTTATGTTTTGTTTTGTTTTGCCTTTGTACACATTGGGGATGCATACCGATCACATGCGCACTCATAGTTTGCAATTCTAAATTTAATTACAGTATTTTTTTTTAACTTTCATTTGTAACCAATGCTAGTGGTGAATTTTTTTAAATTCCTTAGGCTACTCAGCATTCTTGCAGGTTATAAATTTTTGTATCATTTATACGATTAGTTAATTTATAAAATTTTAATTTGCAAATCTGAATTAATTCCGTTAAATTTTTTTTTTTTAAACTTTTATTTGTAACCAATGCTTGTAGTGAATTTTTTTTTTAATTTCTTAGGCTACCAAGCATTCTATGAAGTTACAAAATTTTTTTTTCTCCACTTATGCACACTCATCATTTCAATCTCTAATTTTTTTACTTTTACTTAATTATTTTCATTAAATATTATCAATGCTCTTAGTGAACCATTGAAATTTTTACGCTTGAGTATGTAAAGAGTTCTGCTAGTTTTTTTTTGTTTTTTTTTTGATGGTCTGGGACTTTCACTACACATTGGTCGTGTCAAGATTTCGATGTTAAACGATTATGAAGTGTCTGTTTCTGAGCGCCACGCTTGAATTGTATGTAAATGTTTTCACTGGCGTTTATTTCTTATCAATGTATTTTGTTCAATACTCCTAAGTGTTGTTTTATTAGTTGCGCAGTTGTTAGATACGCCAATTTTGTATTCTTACGTGTTATTTGTCTTAATATTTTTTATTATTTAGTGGCACACGATTCTTTGTGATTGTTTAATTATTTCTATTTGTCAGTCTGTGTCTGATGTTTTTGTGAATTGTTTGGGTGATCCATTCAGTAAAATTTTTTTTTTTTTCTCCTCTTCGTACATTAACGTCATTGTAGTTGTTGATAGTTCATTTGGTTTTCCCTCACGGAATAGGTTAGGAACTTCAGAAATTGATTGTATTTTTTTTTAACATTCTTATTTTCATTTTATGAGCGGTGAGAGGAGTTGGAAATTGGTGCTTGGAGTCTTCAAGGGTGGTCACAAAGGGCCAAGTTTAATTTTTTTCTCATAACTGTTGTTTCATTACTAATATGGTTTCCCTGGGAGACAAGGTTTTGTTCTTTTTTTTTTTGCAGTTTAGCAGATTTCTTTAGCAATATCTGAGCGACGATGGAGCTGCCAACATCATGGATGAACATGGACAGAACCCCTCATAAGACGTGGACAGCTGATAGTGAACCAGGAGTCTACAAATTTTGTTCTTGACATAGACATTTGCCGACGCTAGGCCAATTCTGTATTTCGTTTGCTTACTGAAATTTTTTTTATTATTATTCATTTTGGTTTTGTTAATCTGAGAGAGGGGAGGAGTGATGGGGGCCGCCTTTCCATAAGGATTACAACAGTAATTTGTATATCGGCCCTGTTGTTGTTTACAAGCAGAGGAATTTCTGGGAGTGCCTCTCACCCCACCGAAAAGGGTGACGCATTTCCCACGCCTGGAAGAAGGCAATGTACCCATAAATACATCATGATATGGGATGTTTTTGGGAATTTCCCGCGTTTTGGGGAGTCATGGACCCCGGGAAGATATCCCTCCGCTGACTTCAGACCAATCAGAAAAGCTGATTGTGTTTCGAAAAAGAATCCTCTCCAGAATACAGAGGTAAACCGCCGCGAAATATAAGCACTTGCACGACGAATTTAGTCACTCTCTGACACGAATTTTATCACCGAATTTGGTCTGACGACCCCTTTTTCGAATACCGAGATTGGAGAATCTCGAACATGGCCACCAAGATTCCTCTCTCTCTCAGATCCTAATTCAGTTAAGTAATCATGTATATCCTTAGTATTTAACGTAATTTAAATGTTATTGTAAATAAATTAAGTGTTAATTTAAAGAACGGCTTTTTAATTTAGTGTCCTGTTTTATTTGTCATTAAAGATATAATGTTTAAATTTAAGCTATAGTGTGACGCCAAATGATAAATTAGAACCTGGGTATTATAAAATGGATAATAAGAATAAATTAAATTAACTTAAGTTAACCGGGCGTCGCATTAGTACCAAAACTTCGAAAAGCATTATTTGCTGTATAAAGTAATTTTCACCAATATTAGCTCGATAATGTAATACTTAATATGTCTAGGCGAAATACGGGCTATATTTCATTAAATGGAAGACATACAATATATTAATCCTCATAACAACCATGTAATATTAACTGTTTTTAAAGGGGTGTTTTTTTATTTTCCAATGGGAACAAATATTGTAGGTTTTATAAATGATATACTTAACCTTTTTTTTGTTGTTGTTCTTTACCCTTAGTTTGATAAATTACCTTATTGATAAGTCCCTTTTGTTCTGTTTCTGAACATTTATTTGCCGGAGTTGACATTATCCTTAATTTATAAACATGAGTGTAACGTAATTTTGCTTGCATTTTGTACTAAATATCTCTAATAAGAGTAATGAACACAAATTTGGAAATAAAACTGTACAATTGACAAGATAGTGTTAAGTCTGTGATTTTCCTTAAGTTAATCTACATTTTATGATTATATTCATCATAGTTTTCACAAAGTGAATGAAACTTGACATGCAAATAAAATCAGATTTAAAAATTTATAGTTTAGGCAATGTTTCAGAAAATTTCATTTAAAACGTTTTATAATTAATTTTGAAAAAATATTTTATTTTTTCGGATTAAATATTGTTGTTTTGAATTTCTGAATAATTGAATTTCATGTAAAAATAAAAATAATATGTGATGCATCAAATATTGATTTCATTATTTGGCACATCTGAAAGGGAGACAATTGAAAATTAATTAGCAATTTCATTGTGCAGTATTTCAATTTTTCATGGATACAATGAAGATGTTGATTATCTTTCAAAATAAAAAGAACGGTTTTAATAAATTTTAAAATTGTAACACATTTTAATGTAGTCAAAATGTTTCCCAAACATTTTAGAATTAATGAAATATATTTCTATTTTTCAGCTACTTTGAATATTTAGATAATGTTAATTTCCCTGAAAGTTCTCAAAAACGTTTGTTAAAGTTTTATTTTTATGTTACTTTGTTGAAGCATTTGCTATTTCTTATAAAAAGTTTATAAGTATCAATAAATATTCAATCTTTTACATAGAAATAAAGTTCAAATACACTGATGCGCAAAACCTAAGGAAAAAAGTAAATTTTAAGCTGACATCCATGAAATTGAAGAAAGGAGGTTATTGCGGTCAGTACAATGAACACCCGATTTAACAGAAAGGTGATGCGTATGCAAATGTCAGGAACAAAACATCTTAGGTGACGTAAATATACGCCAATCACCTGCAGTGAGCACGTTAAGCTCAAGACTATAATAAAAGGAAGAACGGAGGTGCAACTAAAGAAATTCGCTGCAAGTGCAAATTAGTTCTTCCATGAAATATGGCTAGGGAAGAAATCACTTAGACAATTTCACTTGTGCAAAAAGGATCGGAATGAAGAAGGAAGGACTTAACTCGACTAGTGTAGATGAAGAGTTCGGAATAAAAAAAAGTGTAATTTCGCGATCTTGGAAAGCCTTCCAAACCGAACGTACAGCTGTAAGAAACGTTGATGGTGGCCACCCTACAAAAACAACTGGAATGGATGACCTCAAGATAAATAGTCCAATACCAGTGTCATTGCTCAGCAACAGGAAGATACATGTGGCAATACGCCTTCACAAAAGTAGCCTATTACCCCAGTATCCTTCACACTGCATCTCTTTGAAAGTACGTCATCATTGACACCATTTAAAGGGATGCAAACAACACAAAAACTCGACATCTCATTAATGGAATTTTGGCCTCGTTGAGGATGAAAGTAGTTTCAGTGCCACAAGCGATTTTCAATGCCAGTTGGTTTGGAGAGAGGTCCAGACACGGTTTCATCCCAGTAACAACACGGAAAGAGACCGTTGCGGTGGTCCTGAAGTAATCTTTAGGGGAGTCATTTTGCTGAACGGGTGGACTTAGCTCCACATTTTCTACAAAGGTTCTGTAATCGGAAATCGCTATTGTAGTAAGGTTATCCTTCCCCATTCTATCGGACAAGACTTCATTTTTATGAGTGACATTGCATGGTCACACCGGGCTGCTGATGTTCAGCTGCTACTGTAAAGTGAATATTTCACTCGAATGCATAGCCCAGTGCTTTCCCTTGATTTAAATCCCATAGAGCGTGTGTGAGTTCTTTGGGGAGACGCCTTGCGGCATGATTACATCTTCCGGGGAACTCCCAACAACTGAAACAGCTTGTAGTTCTTTCCCTTGGATAGAAAATCATGTGTAACGATACCATGAGTTCAATAAAGACTTTTTTTGCTGCATTTTATTCATTTTTGCACATTTATGTTTCATCATTGATTAAGTATAAAATGATGTCTCTTATTTCTGAATTTCATGTCTCTCGAATGATTTCCCGATGAGTTAAGGCAAAAAAAATCTGTACTGATACATTTATAAGTATATTATATCAGTATAAATGTGCATTTTTTATTATGTCAGAATGTATTTTGTTTTGCTTCCTTTCAGTGTAAATTGATAATTATATTTTATATTTTATTTTCACCTTTTCGATATGTTCGTGCCTCCTCCCCCCATAAGTTTATCATGTCCCCCGAGGGAGGGGCACCCCGCAGTTTGAGAAACTCTGCTGTAAAGCCTTATTTATACACTAGATCTGGCATATTCAAGAACTATTACTTTTCTACCGAAAATAGGCCACTAATCCTAGATTTATGTATTTTCTTATATAAATGCTTTCTTTTGTTTGTTTTCATTTATTCAATTCCTGCTATATATTATTTTATTTAATTTCCACATTATAAACATTTGACTTAAGCAATTAAATTGTGTAAAGGGTTTTTAGTTTTTTGTGATATTTTTAAAAAAATAGTTTAGTAAATTTATTTCTTAAAGACCTTTTTGAAAAGGAACGATAGTAAATAGTATATTATACAAATTAACATGCAATTAGCAAGTAATTTGTACATTTTATTTTGATTCATTATCATTCAAATATTTTCCAGGATCTGTTTTCGTCATTTCTTATATTTTTCTTCTCTCTTCAGCCTTTTTAAGTACTACATATTTGAAACACATGTAAGCAAAGAATTTAATTTTCAAATATAAAAATACTACAGTTAAGTTATTGTTACGAAATATTGTTATATTGTTATGACTGAAATATATTGTACTAGCTGGTATACCCGTTCTTCGCACGGGTGAAAACTGAAAGGTTAAACAACACAGATTGAAGGATAAAGAAGTTTTTAATGAGTTAATTTTAAGTGAATTGCAAATTAAACAAAAAAAAAGCTTTTCACATATCTCAGCTGAAGAAAAAAAAAAGAAAAAAATACCTTTGTTAAATTTTAAGTCTGTAGATCTAATACCTGATAAAAAGGATTTTTATATTTATAACTCCCCGTAAAACTCTTGAGGGTTGATTTTTGAAAATACCTCCCTAAGCTGATCTCTGCTCAGCAAAAGTAACACATTGTTAAAAGTTTTCTGACGCTTAAAATATTGTAAATAATTTATAACTGAAAGTGTCATACATTAATATAACTTTCTGTTGAATTTATTTTATGTGAAAATTGTAATACTCGCATAAAACACCGTTTCCTAAATAACAATGGCGATTCAATGGAAAAAATAGCGAAATGTTGACAATAGAGTCAAGTTGGCAAATGTCTAGCTACTTTCATAGCTCAAACTTTATTAGAGCTTTGTAAGACCCGCCGTGTAGGAGAGCGATGCACGTTAATGCTTTATCTACCGCATTATGATCTACAGAAATTTTTTCATGCAATATTTTTTAGGTCACTACATTGAAAATTAAGGGACATACATAAACAAAATACTCCACTTAGGAAATTTAATCGGTTAGAGCTAATAAATTAATTAAATATATTCCACTGTAAAATTAATTATATACACCATTCACTTAAAATAAATAGTCAAATCGTTTTCTAAGGTCTCCATAAACATAAGACACTTAAATTTTGACATTAACTATTTTTGGGGCACAAAAATGATAGTCTTTGCAATCTGCTGAAAATGCTCGCAGCTGAAAATGTAATATCTGCTACAAAACTATTTGCCTTCCCCGTTAAAGTACTCATCATAGAACCCGTGCCATCATATATCTTGGAAGAGTGGATTTCAAAGAATATTCTAGCTAAGTATTGGTAGAATATTCCTGCTAAATTGGTGTGGCATGGTAGTTAGGAGAAGGGGGTGCCAGCTCAGGTGTTGTCCACGTCACTTGACTATGGTTCAAAATTATATGGTCCGTCGCCAAAAGCCCTCATGTAGCTGAACAGTGCAACGTTAATATTCACTCACTGAAAAAAATACAGTACAGTAGTTATAACTATTTTTATACATAAAAATGCAATATCTGCTTATTCAATTAAAATTATAGCATTATAATTAATTACTAACCACACAAACAAATTTTGAAAATTTATCCAAATGATGTAGTGTGAAAGAGAAAGTTTATTCAGACAGACAACAAATGCGTCTTATATGCATATAGATTTGTTTGAATTCTTGTGTATTATTACTTTTGTAAGCTTCATGACATACTTTATGGTGTAGTATTTTAAAGCTGACTGAGCAACAGCAACATTTAGCTGGGTATAGCTAGTTATAACATAAAATTAAATCTTAAAAAGATATCAAAAATAAAAGACGACTCAATATTTTGAATAAATCAGTATAAACATTTTCATACAAACACAATATATATATATATATATATATATATATATATTGTATAAAATATTTTATTTTGCTATTTGCATTTCAGACAGACATCAAACAAAATTTTAAAAATTGTCAAAAACAGAAAAACAGATAAAAAAAAAACATATTTAAGAAAATACCACTGATTAATTTTGCCAAAGACATCGCAATGTGCAAAAAAATATTTGTAGTACATAATAACCAAAAAAATGTAAGTACTAAAATATTAAAAACAAAACTTATATATTGAATTAATTAAGGATTACTCTGGAGGAAAGATAAAACAGGCTAAGATAATACTCATAATATTAATTTCATATTGGTTAACTACTCATTTTGGCATGATTTTGAAATCATGCCAAATTGGTATGTTGCGGCCAGTCTAATGTTATAGTAATGCACAGAATTAAAGGTACTTACGTATCATTGCAACCTATTGGTGACATTATACAAAATGAAGCACATGATTGCTAATTCAACGCATACAAAGTTGGGATTGCCAAAGTGGAGAGTTTTTTGAACGTTGGCGACTGTGCAAAAATACCCAAGTACTAAAAAATTATCCAAAGTATATATATATATATCCCGAGCATAAAAATAAATTGAAAAATGAAGTACAATACTAACATTAACTGACATAAAAAAAAGAACTGAACTAACTTTATCAATGCAAAAGCATAATTTGAAAAAATAAGGTATTTACTTATAACCCCAACCTTTTGGCGACATTATATGAAACAAAGCACATGACTCGCAATTCAGCATATATATGACGTGCGAAATCAGGGTTGCCAACTTGGTAAGTTATTTTGAATGTTGGCGATTGTTAGGATAGCACATAGGTGCCAAAATAATTTATCTTACCACTACCTGCTTCCTCAACATACTCATTTTTGGCATGGTTCTGAAATTACGCCAAATTGGTATGTTGTGCCAGTCTAATGTTATAGTAATGTACAGAATTAGAGGTACTTATGTATTATTGCAAACTATTGGTGACATTATACAAAATGAAGCACATGATTGCTAATTCAACTCACACAAAGTTGGAATTGCCAAAGTGGCGAGTTTTTTGAACATTGGCGACTGTGCAAAAATACCCAAGTACTAAAAAAATTATCCAAAGTATATATATATATATATATCCCGAGCATAAAAATAAATTGAAAAATGAAGTACAATACTAACATTAACCGACATAAAAAGAACTAAGTAACTTTATCAATGCAAAAGCATAATTTGAAAAAATAAGGTACTTACATATAACCACAACTTATTGGCGATATAT
Organism: Trichonephila clavipes; assembly: GCA_019973935.1. NCBI lineage: Eukaryota > Metazoa > Arthropoda > Arachnida > Araneae > Nephilidae > Trichonephila > Trichonephila clavipes. The sequence goes on from BMAU01000949.1 coordinate 607,522, forward strand.
GAAACGAAGCACGACTCAATCACGCCAAATTGGTATATGTTGCGGCCAGTCTAATGTTATAGTAATGTACAGAATTAGAGGTACTTATGTATTATTGCAAACTATTGGTGACATTATACAAAATGAAGCACATGATTGCCAATTCAACACACACAAAGTTGGGATTGTCGAAGTGGCGAGTTGTCTTGAACGTTGGCGATTGTGCAATAATACGCAAGTACTACAAAAATTATCCAAAGTATATATACATCCGGAGCATAAAAATAAATTGAAAAAATGAAGTACAATACTAACATTAACCGACATAAAAAGAACTGAACTAACTTTATCAATGCAAAAGCATAATTTGAAAAAATAAGATACTTACATATAACCGCAACTTATTGGCGATATATGAAACGAAGCACGACTCAAAATTCAACATATATATATGACATGTAAAATCGGGGTTGCCAACTTGGCAAGTTATTTTAAATGTTGGTGATAACCAGGATAGTACATAAGTTCCAAAAATAATTTATCTTATGACCACCTGCTTCCTCAAAAGGTATTTAAGCCATTTGTCTGTTTTGCTCATTCTCTGATGCCTATTCCAGTTTGATATGTAATTACTACCAGCACTGCTTTTGCTTGGGCAGTATGATTTTCTGCATGGCAATTTTATGCACTGAAGCCAGTAGTATTATACCCTTAAAGGTTAAAATAAAGACACATGAAATTGCAAAGAACCATATTATTGGATCAAGTGTAGTATAGGGGGCTACTTGGCGCAGTCCTTTATTTTGGTTACTAAAAGTGGTCCCCAAGGTACTTTTTCGGTATTATTTATTTTAGAATGAATTCGATATCTCACCATGACATTTAGATAAAAATCCGAAGAAAATCGCTAAATCCAAAGTGCCCCCTATACTACATTTGAACCGAACTGAAATATAACCCTTATCACTGAGAAGTTTTAGTTTGTCAAAATTATAATCTTCGCATTCTAAAGAAATAAATAAATAAGTTATAATTTGCAAGCAAAATCACGCACATAAACATCCCGCGATAATACCTAAATGTTGCCAAAACAACAAAACAAAGTTTTAGTTGTTGAAAGAATTATCCTTAAGAAAATTATTTATTCGAAAAATAATCCTAATTAAATATCAAAGAATAGAAAAATTGAATAAATATTCCAACCGATAAACAAAGCTACAGTAAAAATATGTAATAATCTTGAAAAAATGCATGTAAAGTATAAATTGTCCACTTAGTGAGAAACGTGACTACATATGACGTCATAACACTGGAAAATCACTTAAAAATTAAAATTTAAAAAATTTAGAAGGAATTATGAACGCCAAACCTATTTAAGAACCTTTCTGGTGTAATTTTGTGTACGTGTACCAAGTTTCACGTTATTTGGGTGTCTGGATCTCGAGTTATGAGGGAACAGACAAACAGACAACAAATGCGTCTTATATATATATAGATATATAACTAAAATGTATTCATATCCAAGTTGTCTGTGAACTCATGGGATAAATCTTAAAAGGTTATAAAATACTCAAAAAACCAACGTTTTTTATATAGAAATGTTGGGTTGGAAATTGAAAGTGTTGGCTAACAGTAATACTGATGAAATAAAAAGAAAAACCATTACATTCATTATATAATGAAAATTACTCAAATGTATTAGCATAAACATTTATAGAGACCTGATAGTGAAGTGTTTAGTTATTATCTTCCAAGTCATCATTAGCCAAATAAGGCATTCAATTAATTACGCATGTTAATGTCGAAATGGAATGGAATCATATCATGCTGAAACCACGTAGTATTTTGAGCTACAACTGCTTGACTTAAACTAAATCTCTATCGGAATAGTTATTCAATTAATGAAATTCATACATGACTTGCCATGACTCCTGAATTGAAATAATCTCCTTCCACACAACTGTCAGAGTAAATGAGAAAAATTTTTGGGATCCAACAAAGGAATCCTTGGAAACATCATGGAAGGCATATGTGCAATATTGACTTTTGGAGAACAACCAAATTTGCTGCTCTTTTTGAAAATATTACAGTTCTATTTTATGGATATTCTAAATTAATATTATTTGGTATAAGAAATTTACTTAGTATAGTATTTATGCTACTTGGATCTAAGATATGGAAATGTCTGGAAAATTTCTGTAACCTGCCGGACTTCATTTTATTTTTACGGTGACTCAGGAATCCCACTATTATTCTAAGTACAATGCAATATATGGGTAAAGACATATGTTTGATAGTAAAAAAACTGATAGCCGAAATATTATTGTGGAAACTTGCATCGCCAATGTGTAAAATATCAGTATGTTGATACATTTGCTTGACTTCTCTTTTCTGGTGATTTCACTGTTCAAGTTTAATGTTTAATAACTGTGTGAATAACTAATCACGCTATTTTGTGAATTATTTTGTGACTTTTCTGCTTATCAATTGTCAATATAACATAAAGACAAACGCACTATTTTTCTGAGGATCATTTGAAAAATTCATAAAAACACTTAAACCATTAATTTACTTTAAAATTAATTCTTATGAAACATTTCTTAGTTTTTTGCATTAGATTTTTATGTTTTATTCACTTTAAATAAATAAAAATTCACAATATGTTAAAGATTTTCAAGTTTTTTTTATGAAGTTCCCCAAGATAAGCAAATAAATGCACAACCCCTTAAGCAGTTTCTGCATGCAATCTTTTGATATGAAATATTTTTGTTAAATATTAAACCCTTAAGGTATCCGACTACGTTCGGAACCGTGATTTTAAAAAAGCGCATAAATGGATAATTTTCATGATATTTAGTGTCACTCAGATTAGAATACATGCATAAAATTTTTTTAAGAACATTTTGACACAAAACAATTATTTAAGCATAATATTTTGGCAAACAATTAACTTAGAATAATCTTTTTTCCAAATGTTCTCCTTTTCTGAAAAATGGTTCTATTATAGTAATATTTTGCCTGTACATAGCTCAGACCTCTCTACAAAGGATCAACTAGAATTCTTGAAAAATTCACATTATTTAACAGAGTTACTACTAATTGAAATAATTATTGGCGCGTTTTTTTCTTAACATTTTTCTCCACTGTGGTCGTAAAATATGAATAAACCCACTTTTAAGTTATATATTTCAAAAATTCTAGTTGAGCCTCTGTACAGACGTCTGAGCTATATACAGGCAAAATATTATTTTAATAGAAGCATTTTTCACAAAAGGAGAACATTTAGAAAAGAGATTATTCTAAGTTAATTGTTTGCCAAAATATTATATTTAAATATTTTTTTTGCCAAAATGTCCTTATTTTATGCATATATTCTAATCTAAGTGACACTAAATATCATGAAAATTATCCATCTATGCGCTTTTGCAAATCACGATTCCGAACGTATAGTCGGATACTTAATGATTCAGTTTTACAATCTGTAAATGTATTTCATAAAGCAATCATATTTATTTGTAAATGCTTTTCAACTGTATTTTTTTAATCAAATGCTGCTACAAATGAAGACAGTGTTCAGAAACAATTGGAAAATGTAAATACTCTTATAATAAATTACTTTTTTATTTAATTATAAAAATTAATTAGAAAAAATAATTTATCTTGAAGTAATAATAATTTGCGAAATTCATTTTTATACGTAAGCGTTAAAATAAAACATTACAAAAATAATCTAACAATAATGACATCCAATTTTCTACTTGTTATTTTGTATCGTTCAATCTAAACATAGTTCTTGTCTGTCTCATACTTTTAAAGTTATGCAGCATATATTTGAAAAAAAAAACAATAATTACTTATTAAAAAAACCAGTACATTTTGCATTATATATATTCACTATCATGTAAAGAATTTCGTCTTGATTTATTTAACGAAACAATTAACACTTTTTTGCGATTATGTATTAGTCTTGACAATTACCAATTTCTGTTGTAATCGATTGACACTTATCTGAATCGCAAAAAAAAATCCTTCTAGATCACATCGAGTGGTGTCAAAACGAATTACAGGAAATGACTTTCATTTAGCAGCTTCGCAATTAGGCTCTATTCATCTTCCGCGTTTGGTAATTAACTTTTTTGTTTAAAAAAATTCATTATCAGTATTTGCCACCTTTGGATTTTCCTTATTACTTTAATTGTTATTCCTTATTATTTTCGTCTATTGAATGATTATTTATGTTTTGTATTAATGAAATTTCATTATTCATTATCAGCTTTAATCAGGTGCAGTTACAATTCTCAATTGCTTAAAATTCTTTAAAAATGAAAAATAAAAGGTTTAAATTCATTTTAAATGCAATCATCTTTTCTTGCTGCCTTGCATTTTAAAAAGAATGAGGAATGATTCCTTAAAAAGAGGTTATTAATCTAATCAGTGTTAATTTATTAACTTTGACTCAACACGAGAGTTATAAGCGAAGGAAATCATAATAACGATAACAATAACAATAACCAAAGATAAAACAGGGTAATTACAAATGATGCACACGATTTAAAAAAATCATATAATAGAAACTAAGGCACATAGTACATTAAGTAATAAATGAGTGTGTAGAAAGAAATATACCACGTTTTTTCCTGTCACAAATGTTCAAAGTTTGACCTTCTAGTCGCTCGGCATACTTCCAATCTGTAATCCAGTTCGTTCAATACAATGTGTTGTATCCATCTTACAATAGTTCCTCATGCTACATAAAACAGAGTTTTCAAACTGTGAGGTGCGTCCCCCTTGAGGGGCGTGATAACACTACAAGGGAGCGCGAGCATATTGAAAACTTAAGATTATTTAAAACTTCATTAATTTACTGAAAGTAAGCCAACAAAATACTTTCTGACATAATAAAATATAAAATACACATTTACACTGATATAATACACTTATAAAAGTAACTTTACTGCACTATGTGTTTTATTACTAATTTAACAATACTAAGTTAAGAACAAGCTTGATAATTACCAGTGACCCCATGGACTTGTATTGACACTTATCTTGATAATTTGTACGGTTTATAATTAATTCCCCAACTGCCGAATAAAAGTTACGTAGTTTAGTCCCCAAAGCCAGGGTGTTCCACGTAGACGCGTATATTTTGATGGGGTTTTTTTGGAGTGGGGGGAGAGAGAAAAGGAATAAATAAGCAAAATCTTCTGAAATAAGTAAATCCCTTGCAAAGACTGTCAAGGTCCTTTTATTGTGTTCCAAAGCCGTAGGAATAATTTTATGGATAGCAGTGCACAGAAAAGATCGTACTTCGGAAAGACGTATATATACGTCCAGAAGATTAATGCTTTGGCTGAGCGAGACGTTTATATACGTCGGTGGCACATAAGAGGTTAAAGTCGGACTGTAGCTTTAATGTCAAAGTTTTGTATCATTGAATTCAATACAATGTTATTGTATTGAGGGGGAGGGATAAAAATGATAATTGAGTATTGGGTCTCGAGTATTGAAAGTTTGAGAAGCACTGGCATAAAAGCTTTCTTGTCGTCCTCTGTAATTTGTTGTTTCAACTGTAAATAATAAGGCTTGAAATTGAATTTTTTTCGTAAAATATTCTGTACCATTTTCTGGGGCAATCTAAGTTTTACAGGCTTCAACTCTCGTAGACTTTTCTGTGTACTTCGAAAAAAACTCTGCCGCACCCTTTCCACTGTTTCTTCCGAGACGCTTGGCTGAATGCTGCTTTTCTTTTGGCACAAACAACCTGTTTTCTCAGATTGATAATACCATCGTAGAATGCACTTGTTGGTTGTTGCTTCTGTTCTGTAACGATGTCTAAATGCACGTTACACCGAAATAACTGAAAAAGCTCATGCATTCACTAAAATGCACTCTTCTCTTACGTTATTGCCATGTTTGAAGTTCAATCAAAGCGATCTTAAATGTGCCGTAGATCATTGGTGGAAAAAACTTGATATATTTGATTTCACCATTTGTACTCACACTGTAATTTGAAACGCGATAAAATGATTAGAATGTTACCTGGCTTGGCCTTTTGTTCTCTAGATTTTTTACACCACATCCAGGCAATTATTGAATGGATTAATACATTAAAATAGGATTACAAAGCGGATTAAGTAATTAAAATAGTAACTTTTATTTGTATGTAGGTAGTATTAACTTATGGAAGAGATGCAAAATGCTCAATCATATCTTTTTGAAATATTAAGAACATTATTAAACAATTCCTCGTATATTTTGTAAAATTACACTATAAATCTGTATTTGTACAAAAACATTATTATTGCAATGCATAAAACTCTTAGTATATTGTAAAAAATATAATTATAATAAAACGTTCTATTATTTTAACGTTTCAAAATTATTTTAAGTAATAAGCCACCGTATAAACAACTTCATTACAGCACTTATTGCAATTCCATACACGCTTTTCATGTTCAACCGTTAAAAACAACATTTCAATAAAGACTTACAAAAGACGTGTTTGGAAGATAAATTATACTATTATGTGTGCATATAGATTTTCAAATTAAAATATATTATTAGTTTGCATATAATTTTGATTAAATTACTTAACTACTTTGAATCGAGTAAAATTTCATATTTGGAAGAATTGCTCTTTACTAAAACGTATATTTGCATAACTAAACACAGAAATATTGATGGTAAGGTGAAGGGGTAGTAAATCGCATACCGATTAAATGTAGTGCTTTTTGTTTAAAAAATGTTTAATTACATATGTATGAAATAGTATATCTAAAAAAGAGTAAATCTCTATATCAATTTTAAACTTTTATCTGATTTCCTCAAAATACAAAAGTTTTATTTCGGAGAGGGAGAGGGAAGAAAAATATTACATTACATACATTTTTTTTTCTTCAGACAAAAAATTTCCAATAAAAATTCTAAGTGTATCACTAAATGTTAATAAAATTTATCGGTAAAATTTTGTTTATCATATTGTTTTAAAGAATACCTAAGGAATTAGTTAAAATCTTTATTTATTGTTTTCTTTTACCAGAAAATAATGTAGTTTTTAGAACAATTCAGTATTCAAATAAAGCATATATATATATATATATATATATATATATATATATATATTAATAAGAAATGTTACCTGATTGTACAACTTACAAATGTACGTTATATTCACCTAATTAACCAGTAGATTTTTTTTAGGAAAAACGAGTGGTCTTAATCATGAACCCAGCGTTGCTCTGTGGCGTCGTTAGTTCGAGTCCTAGTACCACGAAGACAAAAATTATTAAGTAATACACTGAGTAACAAAGAAAACGACGCACCAAGAAGGAGTTGTCGATTGCGATAAAAATTAGTGGATGTGAAGAACATACATAGAAAATCATACGATTAAAACTTCTGAAGAACTGAATGATTATTTCAGAGTTAGTCCACTACAAAGAATAGAAATCGATACGGCTTTGGTCCACCTCTACCTTGGATGTAAGCTGCCACTCAAAGTAGCATAAACTGTTAAGGTATCCGACTACGTCCGGAGTCGTGATTTTGCGAAAGCGCATAAATGGATAATTTTCGTGATATTTAGAGTCACTTTGATTAGAATATATGCATAAAATTGTTTTCAGGACATTTTGACAAAAAAATTATTTAAATACAATCTTTTGGAAAAGATTTAACTTAGAATAATCTTTTTTCCAAATGTTCTCCTTTTGTGAAAAATGGTTCTATTATAATAATATTTTGCCTGTATATAGCTCAGACCTCTGTTCAGTGGCTCAACTACAATTTTTGAAATATATAACTTAGAAGTGAGTTTATTCATATTTTGCGACAACAGAGGGGAGCAATTTTAAGAAAAAAATGCGAATAATTATTTCAATTGCGGGTAACTCTGAAAATAATGTGAATTTTTCAAAACTTCTAGTTGAGCCTCTGTATAGAGGTCGGAGCTATATACAGGCAAAATATTATTATAATAGAACCATTTTTCACAAAAGGAGGGCATTTTGAAAAAATATTATTCTAAGTTAATTTTTTTTTTTGCCAAAATATTATATTTAAATATTTTTTTTTTTGTCAAAATGTCCTTAAAACAATTTTATGCATGTATTCTAATCTGAGTGACAGTAAATATCTTGAAAATTATCCATTTATGCGCTTTTTTGAAATTATGGTTCCGAACGTATTCGGATACCTTAAAGACCTTAGTTGGTGGCCTGTAAAAATTCTTACCAAATTGTCTCCAACTGTTGGCCTAAATCGTCACTATTCCAGAATGATTGTAATAGTCTTCCCATAACGTCCCAAATGTGCTCTATTGGAGATAGTTCAGGCAATCTAGCTGGCAAAGGAAGTGTAGGGCAAGCTTGAGGGTAATTCATAGAAACACGTACCTTAAGCAGACGGGCATTATAGTGATCAAAAGTAAGTCCTGTGTGTTGCAAAAGGAAAGATAAAATAAACAGTCTTAGGATGTCGTCAACATACTGCTGTGCTTCTAGTGTGTCAGTAAGTGAGTTTCGGGCTGTTGTGTGCAAGTGGGACTTATGATAATCAGAACAGAATCCCAATCCAGCCCATTTATCGTTTCTAGACATATCTGCGGTTGTCGTCTGGACACAGCTAACAACAGGACTCGTTACTACAGACTATACGTCCCCAGTCAGCACAGTTCCATGTTGATGACAACTGCAATCAAATGGCACCACTGCAATGGGACTTGACGGTTAAATATAAGAAGTAAGCGATGTAATGGTTGGTGGTTATTGGGTGTACAATGGTATTAGAAATAACTTTAATTATTAAAAAATGGAACTAAAAATTGTTTTTTTCTGTTAATTCAAAATACAGTAGTATATAAATGTAAAATGAATATCTGTATCAATCAAACATCGAGGAAATTTCAATAATCAGTTCCGTCAATGGTTCAAAAGAATACTAAACATATTTTGTCTATAATTTTAATGAAATATATATTACTATATTTTGTATTTTAGTATATCTATATATATATATAAACTATCTACGTTTTGCATCAAATTTAAATCTATAATGTGAATACTAGTAGGCTATAATTTTATAATTATATTTTATAAGCTTAGTGATTTTGTAATACTGGTTAAATTCCTCCAAATGATATTCTTTCCTGTCCTGTTGGTACGTAGTATGACAAACTACAGGTGAAGGTTGCCTAGCCCTAAAGCTTGTTTAATGTTTAAACCTGCAATCTTGGTTCCTAAGGACAGGAGTTTGTTATAGTACTATTTCTTCCTATTTAGTATAGTTATCTTAGGTTCTAACTATCTGAGTATTTTCATGTTTTGGATTTTATATATATATATGTATATATATATACATATATTTATATATATATATATGTATATATATATACATATATATGTATATATATACATATATATGTATATATATACATATATATTTATATATATATATGTATATATATACATATATATATATATATATATATATATATATATATATATATATATATATATATATATATATATATATATATATATATATATATATATATATATATATATATATATATATATAAGGAAAACATGGATTTTTTCCAAATTCACCCCTTCTACCTGTAATATGTGTGTGTGTTATTCACATTAATTTAATCTTAAAAGGTTTTTAATTTGTAATAGAAAACTTTTACGTAAATAATTAAATTTTAGTTTACTCGCCTAACTGGATTTTTAATTCTCAACTTTAACTTGTCAAAAATTAGTTATTCAGCGTTTTTTCAATTATTCGTTATGAAATGATTTGGAAGAAAATTTTTCCACCAGTCACAGGATCCGTCCTTGGAAGTCATGTGAGTCTTGGTATTTTCAGTCTGGGTTTCATACAAAACCCCAGATTTTCCGGAAAATTCACAAGCTTCTTGTCGTCTTCATGTAAAACGCACGTGTCTATGTCTTTTTTTCTTATGTTTTCTTGTGTGTTTTTTTTGTGTGTGTGTAAATGTAAAATAAAAAATTGGACTATAATCAACAAAAGAATGCCTCATCAATCTAATATCCATTATATGATCAATAATTACATTACTCGGTCAAATGACAAATGATCAATAATTAATTACAAGAAATCATATCATTCACCGTGACCTTTCATGTATAAGAAGATAAATTATAAGTACAGATGTATTACATAAGATTTTAAAGATCTTACTTAAATTTAACTTACATCATTAATAGCAAAAAGAATGTAAGATATTGTTCTTTTTGAGAAAAAGAAAGAAAATAATTTAATTACAGTGTTGAATTGAATTCTTTTAACATTTTCTTCCATTAGGCAAGTAAAACTTTATATATATATATATATATATATATATATATATATATATATATATATATATATATATATAAAAGGGGATATTTTTAATTATTATATGAAGTTTCATCAAGCTTTGTACATTGTGTGTGTGTGTGATACGCAATTAACTATGTTTAATTCACTCTATTCATAAGATCTCTCCTAAGAACTTAACATTTTATTAAATTCAATTTTCTTTCCCTTGAAAGACGATCTCATTGTAATTCTCCACTTATAATCTTACATATCAAAGAAATGTTTTGATTCATTATTAGACACATTTAAGATTCATTTATGTTTTGCGACTGATATCTCGGTTTTCTCTAAAGCCTTATGAGAATTTTTGCTTATTATTTTAAGATTTTTGTTATCAACAGACTGAAACTCAAAAAATTGTTGTATTAAATGATTTTTTATATTACTGTGGGGGCAGAAAGAATTATTTCTTATCTTCAAAAACCAGCAGAATCAGAAAATAAAACCTACACTGCTTCCTTATACTGAATAAATTTTTGGCTTAGCTTTATTTTTAATACCTACTATTAGCTCACACTCTCTCTATATTTATTTTTTGGGGGATTTTTAATCGTTAATAAAATGCACTTTAAAGCGCTCACTTGAGCTGAGATTTTATATACATGTTTATTCTGGATGGCAATACAGCAATTTAATTATAATTAATAAAAATTAATTGATTAAAACTAATTATTCAAAGAATTACGAATACAGCCACATTGGCATCACTTTTGGTGACTTAAGCGACCATTTTAGCGACTTGTGTCAAAACTTGAAAAGGTTTTTTTTCTCACATTTTAAAGAACTCATTTGAGCTGAAATTTTCTATTCAGTATTTTTTTTGTAAAAATAGGATAATTAAATTATAGTTAATTAAAATTAATTGACTGAAACGAATTATTCAAAGAATTACAAATACCGCCACGTTAATATCATTTTTGGCGACTTGTGTCAAAAATTTAAAAGGTTTTTTTTCTGACGTTTTAAAGCATTCAGTTGAACTGAAATTTTATATACACTTTTTTTTGGATGACAATACGATACTGTAATGAAAATTAATAAAAACTAATTACCACTTAATGTTGAGATTATTTCATATGTATATACATATTTATATTAATTGTAACTATGTAATAAAAAGTTGATAAAATAAAAAGTTTTCTTTGTTGATATAAGTAGGAATTGACATACCAAAAAAATTTTGCATTACTTGTTAGCTTTTGTTTCGTTACAATTTGTTGCATATTTTTAAGATTTTAATTTTACATTTCAGAATGGTTTTACTTAACTGTGTTTGTGATTGATACAAAACGCGTCTCGCATACTTATTTTTGATATATAAATAGAATGAACTTCATTAAAACAAATATTTGTTTGGCAGATTTTGTTTGTTAAGATTCTGATAATAATATTCATTTAATTAAATATGAAAAATTCCATGACATAATATACATTTGAATTTTTATTTTCCTTTTCCAACTTTTCTAAAAAAAATTAAAATGTTATTTTGATATACATGTGGCTAATGAATCAAAAGTTTTGTCAAAATGTCTGTGATGTGTTGTTTAATAGAACTAATTATATAGTTATGTAGCAACTACTTTCACCTTTTGTAAATATGATAAATATATATATATATATTTGTTTTATTCTTTCATTAAATTCTGTTATTCTTTCATTTTTTTATGGAAAACAATTATAAAATCTCCGTGCACCACAAAGTATCACACGGCGCTTACAGAAGTAAGTATTAAACATACATTCAAGGGAAATAAACAATTAAAAAAAGGAAGTTAAGAAGGATTACAAACAGTTACAACAGATTTACAGAATTTTTTGAAAGCACTTCTGGTGGAAAGAAGTTGGTGAAAATTCGATGGCCAATTAATGTTGAGTCTCTTGAACGCCAGTCTTATGATCTTTCTCTCTCTGACATACATGGAACACAGAAGGATTACATGTTCTACATTTTCCTCGCCACCAATATTACAGTCACAGAAAGATGAAGGAACTAAATTAAATTTGTTCAAGTAGCTTTTGAAATTACCATGACCAGTGAGAAATTGGGTTAATTTGTAGTTAGTGTAAAAATGATGACATGATAGTCTCTTATTAATGGTGGGAAAAAATTTCTTTGTTATGCTCCTCTTATTAGAAATGAGATATTCTTGGTTCCAAGACTTCACCATTCTTTCTTTCGTGATTTTCTTGTTAAACGGTTTAGGAATATTAACGTCTTTGTCAATTTTGCGCTTGGTTGCAGTTTTTGCAAGACAATCGGCTCGCTCATTCCCAAGAACGCCCGTGTGTCCGCGAACAAAAGCAAAATCTATTGAGATGTTTTTATCTTTTAGGCTTTTAAGTTGCTTTTGTATCTCGACGATTATATTGTTAGATGAAGAAATACATTTAAGAGAATCCAAGGAGGAAAGAGAGTCAGTACAGATGAGATATTCTGAGATGACACTATTTTGATCAGTGATCCATTTAACGGCAAAATTTAAACATAAAAGTTCAGCTACAAAAACTGTGCATTCATCACGAATTCTAAATTGAAAGTTCTAGGATTCAACACCACTCCTGAACACAATAAATGCGAAACCAACTCTTCCAACAATTTTACTGCCATCAGTATAGCAAATAACAGGGAAATCTTCTGTGCTCTTGTCACTAAATTGAACAATATTGATGGCATTCCTCTCTGAAGGATGAGGGATAGAAAATGGAGATAGAATACAATCATAATTAGAGATGGAAGAAGCAGAGAGATTTTCCCTAAAAGCAATATCTTGAAGAATAGTAATGTCGATTGGAGGGAAGCCAGAAATAGCATAAACTGAGTCGTAACTTATTGTGCGATAACCACATATGACCCGTAAAAGTATCCTTCTTTGTATGCGTCGCAGATACTTAGAATTCATCTTTCTTTTAAGTGCCTCGCCCCAAACTCTAGAGCCATACAAAATGAAAGGCTAGATTCCTTGCTTATAAATGAGAGAATGTACATTGAAATTTATTCCGAACGTGTTGCGAGCAATCCGATTTAATCCACGCTGTAATTTGTCACATTTCTCGGATATGTAACTTAAGTGTTGCTTCCAAGAAAATTTAGTATCAAGAAGAACCCCAAGATACTTCATTTGCTTTACCATAGTCAAGGGAGTTCCATCGAGATATAGATGAAATGCATCATAGCAAACGTTTCGTTTTCAATAGCCATGAATCCGATTTTATCAGGATTAAAATCCAAATTAAAACTTTTTGACCTGCCAGAAGCGAGGTTCAAAGCGTGTAGGAAAGTCGCAGAAAGATCCCTATCTTGGAAACAAACTAAAATGACATCAGCAAAAGCTATGATTTCACAGCAGACAAGATTATTAAGTTAAGTCTTTCATCTTCATTAAATTTTTCAAAATTCAACAATGGTTCCAAGCCTCAGCAATAACCAATAATGGTAGAAAATTAATTAAATGACAATATCTTCGTATTATTTTTAAACCTCAAATTTTTATCGAAAAGCAGTTTTTTAAAATTTTATGCAAAATGAAGGATACCTGACGAACAGGGCCTATCCTAGAGTATCGGCCGCCCACGTACGAAGACTTAATGTGACGCTCCTCAAGAGAATATTTCACATTTTGACTTATGATAATCCTTTTTTTTAATTTTTATATTTTGACATATTTTCAATTACTTAGTATAATGTTTATTGATTAATAAGTATTATAATAAGTAATTTTATTTAATTATTAATTGTAATACTTATATATTACGTACCTATTATAATGTATATACTTATACATTTAATACTTATATGTTGAGATTATAAACTCAACTTATATAAAAAGTAAAACATTTAGAAAAATGCAAATAAGAATTGAAACAAAACTAACGTTAATAGTCGTGCGGGATGACGGAGTCACTCCATTCTTGTTTTTTAATAATTATTTTTATTGTACACGATAAAAATCCTTATTTCAATGATTAAGAGAAAGTATATTTACCTACTTTTAAGGACTTTTCAATTTTTCTTTAATAATTTGAAAAAAGTCCAATCAAATGGAACTAAAATGTTTCAAATGAGCATGACTTTAATAAAGGACACAAACAACAGAAAACTTTTGCTAACATTACAGGAATGATATTTGCAGGAAAAAACTGTCTTATTTTGTTCAAGTTACTGTAGTCTCATTGTCCCTTCATGATCGACAAATATCATGTTGATATTTTAATTGCTAGTGTTTTTTTGACAGGGTAAAGTGCGTCTTGTGATACACTTATTGGATGATATTTTTCTTGATGGAGTTCATTAGGTAGCATTTGAAAATTTTCCTTTCAACTCAAACGTTTTATGTTCATCGATTTTCTCAAATTTGCTTTCGTTATCATGATTAATATGCATTATTTCAATAGGTTCTTCCCTTGCTCGATTATTTTCAACTTCCTTCAATAGTGATTGCATATACGCTATATATATATATATATATATATATTCTGCTCATTTGCATTTATAAACCATAATACACACAGCAATTCAAACTCACTCAGCTGTTCAGAGGGGGAGAATGTAGTCTGTTCATGGAAAATCTTTTGGAACAAAGGTGATGGAAAAAAAACATTTATCACTCCGAGAAATAGAAGAAAATATGTGATAAACACTTTTTACTTCCCAGGAAGACTATAATCTAAAAGGATATTTTCAAAGTCATGGGTAGAAAATAAACAGTTTTCACAGAATTGTGATTTCGTGATCCTGGGGTGATTATGTGTCCCGCGCACCCACTCCGGAGTTAATGATCTTTTACAACGCAGACCTATTTTAAACACTTTTTTAAAAAAATTTTAGTTTGTACTAGCTTAATTTTTTTCGGTTGAAAGCTTTCTAATAAATGTTACTTAAGATGGTATTTAAATGAAACGGTTTTTTCGTAATTAATATTTATTTCGGTTTATCTATTTCAGGTTATTTAACTCATGGGAGAAACATACTGTTATTATTTTTTGTTATAAGTTTTATTTATATTTTCATTCTTTTATTTCTCTTTACATTTTTAGCATGTTAACTTTCTCTCTTACATTCAAATATAATCCCTTCAGTGGGTTGATAAATGAGTACCAACCTTGCTTGGTTACTTAACACTGGGGTCTCGCGTCAAACTGAACACCTGGCCGTAACAACCGTTCATGCACCTCAGAGTCCAAGGTGGGTATACTGAGATGGTCAAAGTAGGTCTTGGCGTTCGTGAGTTATTTTGCCGCTGAGATGAATTATTTAAATAGATTTTTATGAAATCATTCTTTACTGTGAAGCCAAATTGCAGTGTGAACATTCATTAAAAAGTAATTTTAATTTTTTGATGCGCTGTCTACACTGGTTCTACCATTTGTAAAAAATATGTTTGCTATAAAAATGAATTTTATTTATTTTAAAACTTATTCCGAGCGAAGATCGGGTACTTCAGCTAGTATGTGTGTAAGTGAGATAATGGTTCACACATCACCTCGCTTTGGAAATAAAAAAATGCAAAAGTACTTCGTATTTTTAAACATTTAATGTGAAGAAAAGAGGAAGGCACAACAAAAAAAATTAAATTAAATGATTAAAAAAGGGGGCGAAGGCTGCCCTTAACATCCGTCAGGGAACTAAGAGGGGAAAACATCCACACTCCTGCAGCATTGTTTTGCGCTCAATTTTACATGTCTTCCGAAATCAAACAGTTAAGATCAGTCAGTATGGTAAACACCTTCGAGGATTCGATTTTGAGTTTTTGATATTTATAAAATCTCCAAATCAAGCCAATCAAGCGCAAACATGTTTTGCGCAGACGTCCGAAAGGTTGCCCAGACTCACGAAAATGTACCCTATAATGTCAGATGTTATGGATATAATAGAGAGCAATATAGACTAGACTATTTTTCGAATGACATTTGTACTTCGAGAAATAAATGCTGAAGGAAATAAATCTTTAATTAAATATATCATTTTGCGATCTGTTCCAATTTAAAAATTAGAGAAAGAAAAATAACATAATAATAAATAAGTAATATATATTTTAAGTAATTTTCTTAATATATATATTTCTTAAAAGTTACATACACAAAATTTAATATACTTATCGTATTAATTTGTACGGTTTATAATTAAGATCGTATTTTAACTTTAGCGTCTCCCTCCCCAAATGCCTTTTTATTGCAGTAAATATATTATTGTTGTACAGGGGGCGACAAAAATTATTATTGAAAATTGGGTCGCCAGTGTTGAAAGTTTGAGAAACACTGCATTATGGGTTTTATTTATTCCCACAAAATTAACTGTAGAATAACTGTAAGTGGAACTGTTAGGGTTGTTTACCTATTTTTGGCGTTTTCGAACACATTTTGAGTGAATAGTGTTTAATCATGTATTACCAAAGCCATATTTTCATGTATTGATACATTTTCACATGGTATTTATGATGCTTTATAGTTAAATTTTATGAAAGTAATGTATCAGGAATGAAAATTCCTCAAAAAAATGATACAAAATTTGAGTAAAATAATCAAACGCTGCAAAATACATCGGTAGCTTAAAAGTGAAAAATGCTATATATGTATTTTCTGAGAAAGATTTCTCAGAAAATACTTTTACTTAAAGAAAAAACTAAAAAAACCTTAAAAGTAATAGAAAATAAGCTAATATTTAATAAAATAGAGCAAATACATGTTGTAATTCCTTATTTTTGTGATCAAGTGCTTTTCTACACTAAAAATGCAATTATCTCAAAATGGTTGTTTTCAAATCACATATCCGTTTTCTCAGAATCTACAAAATGAGTGTTCATGCAATTTTACTGCACATAAATAATATGTAACTCTATATAAAAAGGCTATTTTTTGGAGATTTTCCCAAAATATTTTGCTGAAAAGCAGTTATCGTAAAAAATATGACAGTTTTCAAAAATTTCAAAGTGATACTTTTACGATGAATTTTTTTGAAAAAAGTAAACAATATATTTTAAATATATTTACCAGTATTTAAATAAAAAAAGCCTAAATAATATACAGACAAAATTTGAAGTTTCTATATTTAACAGTTTCTGAGAAACTGGTTCCCAAAATGGCTCAATTTAACATTGTCGGTATAGGGGGTACCAACTATTTTTGATGTGGTTACAATTAGGTGTCACTGCCGCTCCGACAGGTGTCGATGGATACTACAACTAGCCATTCTGACTGCGGCAGCTTTCCTCAACCTCATAAGCAGGATAATTTGTGAACAGGAATCTGAAAGGAACAAAAAAAGAAACGAAACAGAAAAAGTGTACACACTAAAATATGTAGAAGAAGAAAAAAAACATGTTGTTAAATGCAGTGGACTTCGAAATTAGGTTATGCCATTACACACAGTTTCATATGGTCAGTAACTAGCTTAAGGCGTTTTTTATTATGTCGTATGTTTTCTTTGGCCTTTTCGAGCATTCTATTGATATTTTCCTTCAGTTCTGTGTTGAAATCAAGCAGTTCTTCACAATGGTTCTTCACAGCCTGAAGTACAACTTCCTATTCTTTTAGATCCACGTGAGCTCTGGAAACTTCATTTACATCAAGTTTGTTGCACATTTCTGGAATTTTTGGAATGGTATGTGTTTCCTTTACCTATCGTCACAGTCATGAACATTGATTTGCATAAGAAGTTATCTATTTATTTTGCACTGCTCTTTAGAAGAAACATCAATATAGTATAATCACTAACGCAAAATTAAATATTTGAGTAACTTCGTTAAGTCCATGTGTTCCCCTAACTTTTTTTAACAGTGTATTAATTCATGCACACACTGGTCATCGAATTAGAAATCTTTAAGATTTGTATTGGAATGCGTGCTGGGGATGAAGTATGCAATTTTTTCATGACGTGGGTTACACGTGGTTAAAATGCTAGTAAAAGTAAGTACTTTTCATGATGAAGGAAGTAAAATGGAAATATGACAGATATTTCCCCATTTGTGAATAAAGGGCTCAATGTTGGTGCCCGTTTAACAGGGAGTTCTATTTCGAACACAAGATAATCTTTATTTAGACCAGTATACACAATGAGACAAAAATTAAAAAGTGCATAGAGAACAATTCTAGCCGTAGACCTTAAATAGCTTTAAAAAAGAATTAATGAAAATTGGAATAAAAGAGAAACCAGGAAAAAAATTTTGTTCCTGGATGTCAAGTGGTAAAAAAAGTCAACAAAAGTTAACCAAGCTTGAGAAAATGGAGAAATAATTTCGCGGCCAAACGTTAATAGGAAGTTGAAGAATATATAGAATGAGAGAGAGGACAGCAGCAGACCAAAATAGGGGGGAAGTCCCAATAAAAAAAGAAACTGTCTATTAAATAACAAAGTCAACAAGAAGGTAAAATGAGATAAGATATTCCAAAAGCTAAAACACGATTAAAAACAGTACACCCTCGAAAAGTGAATAAGGATCAAATTTTATTCAAAGGCGTCAATAGACGCAATAACCATTAGATTCCCAAAAGGGCAAATAGTGAGTGATTCAATATCAACTTCGCCCTATTCCACTACTCGAGGGCTTTTGGCGATGGACTTTGTAATTAAGAACCATAGTCAAGGAAAGAGGACGACATCTGAGCCGCACCCCCTCTAACTTCCACACCAATGGGAGGACGTTTGAATCTCGACATGTTTAACGTGCATCGGCCTTCCTCTGCACGGCGGGTCTTCAATAGTACCATGCTTGAGCTCATGACACGCCGTCCACGAGTCCGTTACCTTGATCACTAGGCTAACGTGGTCGCAAATAGCAAATATAATTAAAACTAGAGGGAGAACCACACCAAGGCCTACATCGGAGAATCGAAGCTTTCAGTTGTGTCGGTTCTACAGTGACGCACACCCAGTCACCAAATGCAAGGATCAGTGTCCCCATAGCCTACTTGCTGCACGTAAATGGGGCTCATACCAATCGAAGGGATCAAAATGCATATGACCCTCTGTATGGATCCACAAAGGGGACTCTGGAACTGTGCCATCAGCACCCTGGTGCAGCATTCGTCAGGGGACAAACTCCTGGGTAGCGATTTGTACCAAGAGATCCGGCTGAAAGCAAAGAACTCCTTTCTGTCAAGATGTGGGCCCTCTAGAGGTGAATTCTTCACAAAGTAAGTAAAATATTTTTGGTGCTATGAAATAATATTAGATTGGGGGAAAAGAAATCCATTATATTTTCGGTAGATGGTTGTAGTGATCGAGTGAGTTAAGTATCGATCAAACAATTTCAGGTCGTTTTAAAGGTGACATTTCGCTCTATAAAATAATTTTGCTGTTTTTGTTCCACACAATTGTAAGTTACACAGTGTGTTTAACTGGAAAACATACCGATTTTTTTCTTTGATAAAGTTGAAAGTGCGAGCCAGGCGTCCGAAATTACGAGTGGTGTTTATTGTCCCAATACTGTAACCGCCAATTACTTGCAATTTTGACTTCATTGATTCCTTTCAAGTATGCCCGTCGTCGAAAATGCCGATTAAATCACAAAAATAATCGAAGTTGACCTGCATATTAGTAGTCGTAGCATTGCCCATAAGCTAAAGATCGAACATGGAACAGTTTAAAATCATTTGCACAAGGCTGTGAATTCAAAAAGAAGCTTGATGTTTGGGTGCCATACCAATTCAGACAAAAAACATGATGGATCAAATTTCCAGCTGCAAAGCCTTAGCCAAATGGAATAAAATCGACCCAATTCTTAAGCAGATATTGACTAGGGATGATAAATGGTTCACATACAATAACGTTGCCTGAAAATCATCGTGGTTAAAGCGTGGTGAAGCAGCTCAAACGGTGACGAAGACAGGAAGATTCTACTGTTTATTTGGTGGGACTGGAAAGGAATATGACCAAACACTGAATTCGGATTCTTAATGTTAACTATTGAACAATTTGAAGCTAACAATTCACCAGAATTGGAAAAAAGGAGAGGAACTGTGTTTCATCAGGACAACACCAGGCCACACTCGTCTATAATGACTCACCAGACACTCCAGGAACTTAATTGGGAAGTTCCCACGTATGCACCATATAATCCAGAACTGACACAAAGCAATTGTCAAGTTTTCTCGCATTGCAAACCTTTCTTGGCGATAAAATGTGGCACCCAGAGAAGATTAATTGTCAATTTTCACAGTTTTTCACCAACAGGTACCACAACACAAAATAGAGAACACACAACACAAAATAATCAAAACATCACACAAAATAATCAACACACTACACAAAATAGACAACACAACATAGAATGGACAGCCCAACATAGAATGGACAGCACAACATAGAATGGACAGCACATCATAGAATGGACAACACAACATAGAATGGACAACACAACATGTAATGGACAACACAACATACAAAAGACAACACACCACACGTATTAATCAACATACCACACAAAATAATCAACACACCACACAAAACAATAAACACACAACACAAAATAGACAACACAACAATAATGGACAACACAACATATAATGGACAACACAACATATAATGGACAACACAACATATAATGGACAGCACAACATGTAATGGACAACACAACATAAAAAAGACAACATACCGCACAAAATAATCAACACACCACATTAAAAAATCAACACATCACAGAAAGTAATCAACACAGCACAGAAAATAATCGGCAAACCACACAAAAAAGACAGCACACCACACAAAAGAGACAACACACCACACAAAAGAGACAACACACCACACACAATTGACAACACACCACACAAAATAGACAACACAACATATAATGGACAGCACAACATATAATGGACAGCACAACATATAATGAACAGTACAACATATAATGGACAGCACAATTTATAATGAACAGTACAACATATAATGGACCAACACAACATGTAATGGACAACAGAACATACAAAAGACAAGACACCACACAAAATAATCAACACACCACACAAAATAATCAACACAACACACAAAATAATCAATACACCACACAAAATAATCAATACACCACACAAAATAATCAATACACCACACAAAATAATCAACACACCATACAAAATAATCAACACACCACATAAAATAATCAACACACCACACAAAATAATCAACACACCATACAAAAAAGACAACACACTACACAAAATAGACAACACCACATATAACGGAAAACCCAACATATAATGGACAGCACAACATAATGGATAACACACCACACAAAATAATAAACACACTACACAAAATAATCAACACACCACACAAAATAGACAGCACAGCATATAATGGACAACACAACATATAATGAACAGCACAACATATAATGGACAGCACAACATATAATGGACAACACGACATATAATGGGCATTACAACATACAAAAGACAACACTGTACGCAAAAGACAACACTACACACAAATAACAACACTACACACAAAGACACGCAAAATATAAAAGACAACGCAACACACAAAAGACAACACAACACATAAAAGACAACACAACACATAAAAGACAACACAACACATAAAAGACAACACAACGTTCGGATAACAACACAAAATACACAACAAAACAAAAAATCCCCACAACTCAAAAAACAACACAACACACAAAAGACACGCAACACACAAAAGACACGCATCACACAAAAAACACGCAACACATAAAAGACAACAGGAAATACACACCAGAACACAAAATGCACAACAAAACACAAAATAAACAACCCAACATAAAATAATCAACACGGACGACATAAATTCTCAAGATAATGGTAAATTTCAAGATAAAAATCTATTGTTTTTTTTTCAAGCCTATTATAGTCCATTCCCAAGCAGCCATCCAGGCTGTAGTTTTAAAACATGGCACAGACCCACAGATTATCTCAGAAATAAGACCAACCATGTATTTTCTTTATAAGTACCAAAAGTTTGACTTAGTAATATGACAAACAATTGAGCCACACAAGACAACTCCCGACTTCTTCCAAATTCTTAAATCTGACCTGGGAGCAAAATCAACAGCCAAATCCTGGGCTAACATGTAAGATACTTGGACAAGGTTTTATCAAACACGGAGCATCTTCCTGCATGATACTAGGCAAAGAGTCACAAAAACGTACTGAAGTATTTAGTATTAGAAAGGCAAAGAAATATTTTTCTGATACAATATGAAAAGCAAACTTTTTATGCAAGTTACATAGAAAATACCCTGAAGCTTAATATACTGATGGCTCTATAATTCAAAACAACATCGGGGCTGTTGCTTACAGTAAACTTTTTCGAATGTACTGTGGAGCACTTCATGTGGAAATTTGGTACATAGATCCCCTTGCCATCTCACTTTCTCTGAAGAACCTCAAGAAAAAGATTGATTGTTTCTCTAAAGCTGTTATTTCGGTTCTTTTTCAAGCAGCCATCTAGGCTGTAGTTATGAAACATGACACAGGCACATAGATTATCTCAGAAATAAGATGAGCTTTTTTTAAGGAGCCACAATTCATCCCACAATATTAATACGCTCTCTAGTGAAATATTCTTGTGTGAAATGCGCCCATGTCGAAATGCAATTACTTGTGAAATATGTAATCATTTGTGAACCATTTTATCCTTAATAAAATACTCTTCATCATTGAAATATATTTAACAATATCAAATTGAAGTTGATTGAGTACAGTCAACTTTCACACTTTCTTTCAACATTTAAAATTTTGATTTTGTACTCTATATTAATCAAATTAAAACTCCTAAATTAATGACTGCTACAGTGAGAAATCAATGCCAAAGAAGTGAACCGCTGCATGTATTTCGTAATCAATTTCATATCTACCGCTTGATCCATACTTAAAAACAAAAACATGTTTAAAGGATTTAATTTAAATTTTAAAAATTTAGACTCACATGCTGTAAAAATTGGTTATCTAAATTTAAATAACACTTAACAATACGGATTTTCCTAAAACACTACATATTTAGTTCTAAATATTTTATATGCATTTTTAATTTACAAAAAACATCTTCAGCATAACATCTTATGTATGCAAAAAACATCTTAAGTTTCTGATCAGTTTTAGTATACATATACATATATCATAAGTTACTCACGAGGAATGATCTCTTCCAAGTCGCATTGATGAAGTGAGTTAATTGGTCATGTATGTTTGAAGTGTAAGCTTTAACGTAGCTCCTAGTGCAACATTAATAAAAAAAAATTATCAGAAAATTCAATGATACAATGTATTTTATTTTGAACTTTTAACGGTTGTTTTTACCTACTGATAATAATTATAATTTCAAAAAAAAAATAACTCCGAAAACTTAAATTGGGATTACAAAACGAAGATAATGTTACTCAATAATTTTCTTAAATTACGTTGGTCTACGTACAGTAACACCTAAATCCATGATTTTTAATCACCTCCAAAAGGAAATACTTCAATTTGAAATAACCATCCTAAATCAGATGGTATTATAAAGTCTTATACTGGTATATAATTTTAATTAATTAAGCCACTACATATAATACACTATATTTTATATTAATAAAATAATTACATAATGCATATTAAAATTAGTAATCAATATCAATTAAAAATTACTGATATTAGGCAGTATTCCAAAATTTGCAAATTCCTTCAACGAATTTCATCGAACAAGGAACAATCAAAAAAATAAAATAAAATTTAAAAAGTAAAATAAAGGGAAAATGAACGAGAGAGATTCATAGCAACAATTAAAGAACAACGCTCAATCTTTAAAAAAAATTCCTTAGTACTTACCCATGATATTAGAAATATTCGTATTCGAAAACAGCACAAAATAAAACAAAAGAAAGAAAAAATAGATTGAAGAGAAAATGTAATGAAATTGATTACATTTTTAATCAATCGGATTAAAATCATAAAAAATTTATAGGGTTACCGCGGGGAAAAAACCCATAAAAATTATTTCTAATATATACGTTATCCCCATGGCAACCATATCACCAGACGATAAAAATATCAAGGTAGCCATATTGTAATGTTATCACCCATTTTGGCGAACATAAACAATAACTTGGGGCGTGTCCCATGATATCAAACTAGCACTCTTGCTTTTTTGTGTTCCACAAATCTATGAATTTTTAATTAGAACTTAAATTTATCATACGAAATTTCAAATTAATAATTGTTGGAATATGAAATCTCAATGACTATAAATATAAAATCAAAAGAGTGCATAAAATAAAAGTCATTCAAAAATATAAAAAACCATTACAAGCGAAACTAATAAGTAATAAAATATAAAGAAGAAAATGAAAAAAATTATTAAACAAAAAAGGACTTATAAATGTTCTAGAAAAAAATATGAAGCACATACCTTGCCGACGATTGACGGTGAAAAATATTATAATTTGAATAAACGCGAAATATGTATAAAACTTTTAAATTATATTTATTTTAATCTAACTTACAAATTCACAAAAACATCGAATCAAACGACCGAATGGCAAATAAGATTTATTTTTATATGCAGCCAATGTTGCCACTCAATACCTTGAAAAAGTAATTGTTAAATTGCTGCCAGATGGATCAGGTGTATTAAAAAATATTTTCAGCTGAATAATACCGTAAAAAATTATAATAATTACGTGCTCTTTTAATATTTTGTAGAAATGTGAAAACTATATATGAAAAAAGGTATCGTTTGCTTCAACTAAAAATAAAAAAAGGCAAAAATGAAAAGCATTTTTATTCTGATGAGTTATTTTTAACTAATGTTTAACTTATATATTAAAAAAAAATTACAGGACTTTTCATTAATAAGCAAATATCTCGTCTTTTTTCTTATTTACAAATATGTAAAGTAATTGTTTTAAAATGTTTTCCTGTTAAATGTACTTTCAAAAGACAAAGAGATTTTTTTTTCTTTTTTATTGAACATTTAATTGTATACATCTCTGATAAAATATAAGGAGATGTGTTTTTCTTTTGGTTTATATTCTTTTTTTTTCCATAAAAGGAGACACAAAGTTTAGTCATAAAACATTAAAAACCTTTCTTGTTTTGCTTCTAAAAATATATTAAAAAGCAAAATTATGTAAGAACATGTAATCTATCTAACGCTGGGTTTTTCAAAAAGTAGTATTCGCTTAAGACTGTTTGCTTATCTTACTTTTTTGCATTTTTAGCACACTTTTATATTTAAACATTTTATTACTGTTGAAAATGTTCATTTCATCAATAGCAAAATTTATTAACTGGTGATAGTTATATACAGTGGGCCACAAAAGTGTTCGTACACTTGCGATTTCTTATAAAATTTAATGTTTTCGACTAATAAAAATTAATATATTGTAACTGTAATTTTTTATGATATCTGATCAAATTGTTCTTAATGGAATGACATAATTCTTTTTTAACTATTTTTATATAACTATTATTAAACTATTATAATAATTATTTTTTATAACTATTTTTTTAAAAAATTAATAATCAAAAAGCTACTAAAATTTACGCCACAAAAGTCTTCGTACACTTAACAAAAATCTCAGCGTAGCTTTAAATATTGTATTTCTTTCTTAATTTTGTACTTAGTAGGAAATCTTTTAGTGTGCACAACAACTTTTAAGCTTTTTGGCATACATTTAATCAATTTTTTGTAATTTCTGCATCGATTTTCCTCCATTCTTCTATGATCATAGTTTTTACTTCATATTTTGTGTTTACTTGTCATGTTTTCTTTTTTTACATAAAAATCTCACCGAATATGTTCTACTGGGCCAAATAAAGAGATTGAGGATGTGTTTTCAGAATTTGGGGACAGTTATAGAGACACCAATGGCGTATTTTGAAGGCAGTGCGCTTGTCGTCACAATGCCCTTTTAAAAAATTAAGTCGTCTCCAATATCCAAATTTCGTGCGGATAATTTAAAATTTATCTTTAAAATATTTAAATAGAGTTCATGATTCACAATACCATCAAATAATACCAAATTACCTAACTCTGAGGCCAATTTACACCCCTACGCCCGAACACCTTCACTTCAATGCTGAAGCATGGAGGTGCAGGAGTTCTTGTTCCACATAAATTCATGGGATTAAACTTTTTATTTTTTCATTTACAAGTTATTATAGGCTCATTGGAACCATAAATGTTGAATTATCTGCCATTCCAATCAATTTGCTGTCAATTTTGAATTTTCTGAAACTTAATCCCAAGAATCTAGTAGGATCAATAAAACATGGAGGTGGAAGTGTTCTTGCGTGGGTGTGTAAATCGGCCACAGAATTAGGTAATTTGGTATTCTTGATGATATTGTGAATCATGAGCTGTTTTTAAATATTTTAAAGAGAAATTTTTAATTATCCGCACGAAATTTGGATATTGGAGACTACTTAATTTTTAGCAGGGTAATGACGCCAAGCAAAACTGCTCTCAATGTACGCCACTGGTGTTTCTATAACTGTTCCCATATTCTTAAAACACCTCCTCAATTACTTTATTTAGCCCAGTAGAACATATTTGGTGAGACTTTGAAGTAAAAAAAGAAAACATGACAAATAAACACAAAATGTAAAGTAAAAACAATAATCACAGAAAAATGGAGGAAAGTCGATGCAGAAATCACAAAAAAACTGATTAAATCCATACAAAGACACATAAAGTTGTGGACACTAAAAATATTCTACTAAGTACTAAATTAAGAAAGAAATACAATATTTAAAGCTAAGTTGAGATTTTTGTTAAGTGTATGAAGACTTTTGTGGCGTAATTTTTAGTAGCTTTTTGATTATTATTTTTTTTTAAAAAAATAGATACACTATTTTTAAAAAATTAACTGTCATTCCATTAAGAAGCAGATATCATAAAAAATTACAATTACAATATATTACTTTTCATTAGTCAAAAACACTAAATTTCATAAGAAATTGCAAGTGTACAAACACTTTTGTGGCCCTCTGTAAAGGATGAAATTCAGACTCTAAATATCTTTTTAAAAAAAAACAAGAAGGGTTATTTGAAATTTCCTTAAAAATTCAATTTAAACTATTTTGAATTTTTTTCATGGAGAAGTAAATAAGTATTTTAAAATACTCTTCATGTGATGTTTTTCGTATATAAGAAAAAACAATTTCTCTTCAAACACTTATAATTTTTGAAGAATTAAAAACTTTCTACGCAGGTAACTGCAAATTTAATGAAAGTAATGTGACTTGAGAAAAGTCCCAACGTAGCTATTGCGTGTCGTAGAAGATGACTAAAATGGGTACCCAGTGTCCAGGATATAGCCGATTACCCTATACCTGGGATTATATTAGGGGTCTCGTCCTCTATGCTCGGGGGTTGGGTGTAGAGCTAACAACCTACTCCGTAAAAAAAACTTTTGTTACGAAATCTCAAGAGCATAATTTTGAAATTGTTGACAGTTTAACTCGGTGATACTTAAGCTGTGGCCCGTGAGCCGCATGTGGCACACCGGCCTTTCCTAAGTGGCTCGGTTATAACCCATTGCCCCCAGAAATTTAGTTATTTAAGAACAATGTACTAAAAATTTAGTGGGAAATTCTACCAATCAAGCAATCAAATCTATCAATTTTGCTATCAACATGTTTTTTTTATAGTAGAATGTAAACAAGAGAGGCATGGTCATGGTAGAAAGAAGATCGAAACTGCTCCATAACTCAATAAGAGATGCATAAAAATTTAATTTTGGGCTTTTGATAGAAAGGTTAACGCACACAGTATTAAAATGTAAGATGAAAATGAGAGTTCATATATTTTGGTCAATTTTGGTTAGTCCAATGTTTTATATATATATATATATATACATATTATTCTCCTTATTATCTGTATGTTGTGGCCCGCGTGAAATACTTACCATATGTTTGTGTCCCGGCGGGAAAAAGCTTGAGTATTCCTGGGGTAAGTGGATTAGATCATATGAAATTACTCTCCAACTAGGAGATGAAGTATACATGTAAGTGGACAGATATCTTTATATATAAAAATCTTCTGTGCGTGTGTTTTTTTTACTAAACTCCTCCTAAACGGCTGGACCGATTTCGAAAAAAACTTTTGTGTGGGTTCAAGTAAATTCGAGAAATGTTTATTTAATTAATTTTTTATTTAGAAATTGTTGATCTTAGAATATTTTACATTGGATCCGGCAGGTTGCACTACGATCGCAGTATCGAATATTCTAAAATATTTTATTATAATTCAAGTTGGTCCAGACAGTTGGTGCTGGGATCATTTGAGGAAAATATTTTGTCACTTCGTGTTATTATTTTGCTGAAATAAATCATGTGTTAATAAAATTATTACATTCAGATGTAATTAGTGTTTGAAATTTTACTCAATTTGACTCAAATTTTACTCAAAAGGGTCCAGATTGTTAAAGCGTATTCATAAAAATTTGGAATTTTTGAATTTAAGATGTGTGTACTGGACAACGTCTGTCGGGTCCTCTAGTATATATATAGAGAGAGAGAGATCAAGATTAGCTTTTAATATATGTTTTCTTTTATTTCTGTTTTTAGTGTTATGTTAGTAATCGCTTGATTCAACTGTTTGATTATATGGCATCTTGTTATAATTAGGACTTTAAAAAAACACATAAAACCAGCATTTTTTAACATAGTACTAAAGCATCATTAAGCAGCTCCTGCAACATAAAATTAAATTTAGAACTTCGCTAACATTAATAATACTGTAAGAAAATTGAAGTGTGTTTTTTTCCGCGAAGAGGCTTTGTAATGAAAATCATTTACTCAAAAGTCAAACGAAATTGCAAGATTTTTTTTCTCTAATAACTTAAAAATACAAGAAACTATCTTTTGATAGAGGCATTACTCACTATAAAAAAGGAAACGGGCATTTTTATAAGCTTTGTAAAACCATAGGCAAAAATCCCTTCTTTCCTCTATTTTGTTTTTCTAAATTGTAAAGTCATTATGAAATTGAAAACTTTTAATTTCCTGAAATGTATATTGAATTCAGACATTATTAGATAAACCGCATTAGATATTTTCGTAAATGAACTGTCGCAAAAATCCTTTTTGATACGTCTTTGCTAAACATCAATCTCCAGTGGGATGCCAGTGCCGCTAATTTAAAAAATCTTTTTTAATGCGGTATTGTTGGCTCTACCACGAATTTTGCTATCAGATGAAGGATGTTTATAAATAGTAGATATTTATGAACAATCTTATCCATCACACTGTGCACTAATATTCTATTTTTCTTAAACTATGTTGTGCTATCAGGACTTGATTTTTCAATATGTATTTGAAATTCAGCATGTTTATTTGATTTGTTGCAAGTTTTATTTTCAGAAATTCGTAACAACGACGTCGTAACGTCGTATTCGTAACGCCGATTGACAAAACCATGTACAGCCTGCGGCCGCCTCTTGTTTTTTTTTCGCCCACGTGCGGTGCACGCGCTGCACACCTTCTAGGATCAGCCCTGCTGATGAAAGAACACTGCATTTGGGCCGGAAGTTTTCAATATCCTGAGTTCATATGTTGTTCGGTTTTAAATTAGATAATTACAAGTTCCGCTGTTTCATTCGAATATATATATATATATATATATATATATATATATATATATATATATATATATATGCAGTGAGTCAAATAAATTTTAAGACTCGTTTCAGAGCTCAGGTTGTAATGGCGCCAAGAATGTAAATGCACATTAGCCGTAACGTCCATAACTTACTGACACACTGTTCAACTAGTTGAAGGCATTTAGTTAATAGCTGAGAGAATACGAGCGTTCTTGCAGAAGTGAATTTTATTCATGTTGATTTTTTAATTTGAAGAAAATAGTTGCCGTTAAATTTAACGTAAAACTTGGTAAAAGTGTTTCAGAAACATACCAATACTTGGAATAAGTTTACTATGACTGTTGTGTAAGTAGATGAAATATTTTGTGTGGTACAAATGCTGTTTGGATGAAAAAGATACGGTGGCAGATGATCACCGTAGTGGAAGACCAATTTCATCTAGGGCACCTGAAATTATTAAAAAAAATAGTGGCAAACGATATTCGTGCATCATTTAAATTCATGGAAGACACATTACACATCAACAAAGAAACGATAAGAACCATCCCCTGCGTGAAGATTTGAACAAAAGAAATATTCGTGCTAAATTAGTTCCTCTCACTTCAACCCCTGAACGAGATGCAATGAGAAATGTATATTGCAGAGACATCATCTCAGTCGCTGAAAACGATCCATGGTTACAGGCGATGAACCTTGATGTTTCCAATATGATTCTAAAACAAAGCGACAAATTGTGGAATGGAAGTCAAAAAATTAACCACAAGCAAAAAAAAAAAAAAAGGTTCTATCCAAAAACAAAACATTTCGCATTACATTCTTCAATAGTAAGGGTATTTATTATCAACACAAAGAATTTGTTCCAACTGGGCAAACAATTACAGATCAATACCGCTTAGCTGTTTTAAAGCGTTTGATGACCAGAATTCGACGCATTCGTTCAGAATATCGGACTGAAAACAGTTAATGGTTGTTTCATGATAATGCACCCAGTCACACCTCTCATATTGTTCGTCAACTTGTGCCATAAAATGTCTGCGTATTGAACAACCCACTGTATTCACCTAATGTAGAACCTGTGGCTAGCTACTCCTTATTCTCAAAATTTAGAATGGTGCAATTTTAAGGATATTTGGACCATACAAGTAGCTTCGACGCCTGCATTTCAGGCCATTCCACAAAGTGATTTACAACAGGCATTCTTTCTTTAATAAATCGCTGCAACAAGTGCAATAAAACCGGAAGGTCCTATTTTCAATAAAAACCAAAACAGGAATTAATTTCTTGTTTCCATTTCTTTTTATAGACCTAGTTTTAAAACTTATTTGGTGCACTGTATATATATATGTATATATATATATATATATATATATATATATATATATATATATATCTGTATGTATATATATATATCTGTATGTATATATATATATATATATATCTATATCTGTATGTATGTATGTGTGTGTGTGTGTGTGTGTGTGTGTAATAATATTAAATGAATTTCCTTGATACTTGCACATGGAATGGTAATTCTAACTTTAATATAATAACGTTTAAATGAATGTTTTCTTTTCAAAATAATCTATTAAATTTACAGATAAAAATATAATTTATTTGACGCATGTAAGTAAAGAAATTAAAATAAATAGGATATGATAACCAAAAAAGTTCCAAGAAGCGAAAATGAATATTTAAACAAGCATAAATATTTTTTGTATACTTTGCTTAATCTTTAAAAGCATGGATCTCTAAAAACACGTATTGGACTCCTAAGAATTGAGTTGTATCAGGTAAGTATGTCCGTAAAAAAAGAAGAAAGAACACGAAGATAAGGTTGTTATGGCTTATGCTTTTCTCAATATACATGGCGTTATTGCATTTATCATAATTGAATCATGTTAACTATATAATAAGCAGAAAAACAAAATGAGACAAAAAGCTGCATACGCCATTCATTCTGTGTTAGCAATATTTATCGTTAAAAAAAGTAGGAAAGTCAATATAGTGTTGTTTCCAACGAAATATTAGATTAATATAATATTACACAATACTTTTCTTATAACTGATTTCCGGAAAGTTATGAAAATATTTTACGTATTTGAGTGTATAATATTAACTTGAACGCATTTTGAATTATTCTTTCTATTCATTATTTTATTTCGTTTTATATTTGTATTTTTTGTTGTTTGATTTTAATTTGAGCGAAATGAAAAAAGCCCAAATGGTTCAAAATTGAATTTCCAGAAGTCATGGAAAAACATCTTTGATCATTCTTCAAAGTAATTTGGATGAACTAAAAACTGGAATTTAAAGTTTTATTCGTGCGCTTAGTGGCTGCAGAATTTATTTAAATGATTCGGAAAAATAGTAATACAACGAAGAAATATTGTTTGATTCAACTTTCAGTGGGGGGGAATCTAAACTTAAAGAAGGATATTTTGGTTTGAATGAAAAATTGGATGAATTAAATATATTGAACCACGACGGATATCAAAATGGTGTGTATGTTTTCTCTTTAATTCCTTCGAATTCAAATATAGGTAATTTTAGGTTTTTGAAATTAAATATACACCTACATTCTCTAGTAGTTTTAAGAACTTGATTACTTTTAAGGATTTATTTGCATCTACAGTGAATTCAGGAGTTAAGTATAGGACATTTAAAAATTGCAATATGTGTAAAGGCTATTTATGAATGAGTCAACATCGTTAATCAAAAATATTACAATACCTAATGAATGGTATGAAGAAGATAGACAAAAATTGGATAGATATGACAATAAAAATTAAATTGTGCAGTCGTTGAATAAAAGGTTTCTGCATTAAAATACCATTTCAGATGCTTAAAGTTAGAAAACAACTTTTCAGATACCAAACATGTTAATTTTCATTTTTTATTGAACGCAAGCAATTTATGGTTTTAATTATTGTACCATGATTAAAATATATTATAAAAATGAAATAATTGTACTACCTCGAAGGTGAAAATATTCAACAACTTTATTTCGCTCACTCCGTGTTGTTCTTAATTTTATTTTCCCTAACTGGTTCTACAGTTCTAAGGCAACTCATTAAATTCAACACATCAGATGTTTCATTGCGAGATACAGCAGGATAAAAGACTACTAAACTGAACTTGAAAATATAGACAAATTATTTCTCTGAGAAATTCAACTAAGTACAATACTCCCAACGAATTTCTCTTAGGAAGAGAAATAACACACTTAGGCTCATCTGTTTTCCTTCATCCATCAACACATATTACTAAGGTGACCACCCATCTTCCTTTAGGGAGGACAGTCCTCCTTTTATAGGTTATGTCCTTCCTCGAAAAGTGTCCTCATTTTTGTCCTCCTTTTCAATATTTTAAAACAGATCTGTCCATCTCTGTACTCAAAGATGAACCAAATATGTTTCCAAAATGTCGAAGAATGGTCTGAAAAAAATATCATAGGAAATAACAGTTTTTAATGGTGTTTTTTGACTTCATATTTAGTAAATTGGGTAGATATAGAAAATTGTGTTGAGTTTTTATCGAAGGAGAAAGGCCTGAAATAAAAATCAATGACAGTTGTCTGTTTGGAGAAATTAGAATACTGAATGTATATTTAAATTTTGATAAATTAAAACAATGGAAAAATCAGCGTGTGAAATTTAAAAAGATAGGTAGAAATATTTAACCATTTCAAAAATGTGTGTGAACTCATTCCAAATGGAACTTCAGTTATTCTTGTTGAATTTACGTATATTGTACAACACTGGAACTAATGCAGCAGTTGAAAGAGTTTTATCAATTGATAATGATTTTTGGATTAGTGAGAAATCAATTTTGAATGTTAGCTACAGTGCTTACCGTAAAATTCAGTATGAAGGATGTTTTTGTCCCGAAATTTTCGATGTATTAGAAAATGATACACTGACAAAAAAAATTCATTCAATAGATAAATACTCGTTTAAAAAATAATTAAAAGGAATGCAAGCGTAATTAGCGTATTTTTGTTTGAATTAATAAAAAGTTTCATATATTTCAGTAGTAATTTTTTCTTAAATTTTTCGTCCTCCTTTTCATTGCAAAAAAAAAGGATCACCTTAGTTCTAATATTAAAGACGAGAATGTTTCAAAATCTTTGAAGTGCAAAAATATCACACTTTTTTTATTTCAATATATTAAATTAAAAGTCCTTAATCCTAATTCAGCGTTTAAATATTCATAAATGTAAATCTTACCCCAAAATAGCCATTTTAAATCCTCTCTGAACTTTACCAAATACCATAATACTCTTTTACATAGTAAAATTGTTAACGGAAAGGCGTTATTTACGACTTTTTTAAATGAAAATGAAATACTAAAGAGGGGTAGGAAACTAACGATTCCAGTAAAGTTCTAAGGTCAAACCAATGAGATCAGTTAATTTATTCTGGCGGCTCGGTGAAGAGTTAGTTAAGCTTTCCTTTTCTAAGTAAGCAAATGTAAAAGTATTCTAATATAGACACTGTGATGCGTCATTCATCTTCCCTGTTTATTTAATTCTGGGGTCTTAGAGTTGTGTTGTCTCTGAAAGAGTATTAAGCAGCTGTACTCAACCTTTTTTTTCAGCCGGGCCACACACATATGATACCTATTTCACGAGGGCCGCAACAAGAGGATTAACGGGGAGGGCGCTAAAGAACAAAGACTTTTAAAATGCAGAAATTGATCAAAATATTAATAAATTTTCGAATTTCATTCAAAAACTATAATAAACTCCATCATCAACTCACCTCACACAAACTTAAAAAAAAAGATTTAATGCATTTTTTCCCCCTCTTATGAGATAATTTCGATTTCCTTTAATCAATGATCCCCAGTCCCCCATCCCAAAAATATTTTAATGCTGAAAAGAAAGGAGGGATTGAAATATTTGTGCTTAGTGGTATAGTGACGAGCAAAATTATATTTTTTAATATAGCATTTTTATGACAAATTAAACAAGTTGTTGATCCATGTTTATTTTTCTACGAAACTGTCAGGATCCCAGTCTCGTCTTGAAATAACAAATATTCCTTAGATATTTTTCGCTTGGAAGGCATGGACGTTAATTAAAAATTAGTTTCGCCCATAACATAGTCGCTATTCTATTGTTATTTGTTAACACTAAACATTACAATTACAAAAAAAAAGTTATCCCACAATTCCTACCAGCATCACATCGATAGCAAAATCGATATATGGGATTGCTTGGTTGATAGAATTTCTCGCTAAATTTTCAATACATTGTTCTTAAATAATTGAATTTGTTAGTGAAACGGTGTGTGCTTGACTGGGCCACTCAGAAAGATCCGGTGGGCTGCAGGTTGAGAATCGCTGGTAAAAAATATTTTAGTTTTTTTTTTTTTTAAAAAAAGAAAAATATGAACTTTTGTTTCGCAAAATTTCCAAAATACCAGCTGGTCAAAGCAGAGCCTTTGTGGGTCTGATTATTCAGTGTGTTGAAGCTTTTTTTGAATTAAGTCACTTGAAAAATACCATCAGAATTTTTAAATGTAATGAACTTTAGCTTATTTGAAATAAATTTCTTTGTCAAATAAGGATTTTAAGGAGTGTGTTTTTAGAATTATTAGCAGAAAAAATACATGGTTCTGAAAATAAACCGTTTTGCTCAAAGAACTGCATATGTTAAAATGGGCAGTAGCAGGAAAGCTTAGCTCATTTTATCCCACTGTCCTATTTAAAGGACAGCTGAAAAAATATTATGTGGAAATCATTATTTGTACTATGTTGCTATATTTTGACAGTTGGAATATGTAGGGATATATATTAGCTTTTTCCAGAATGAGTAATATGTCTCATCCCTCTTCCTCTGGAAATTTTGCTTACTCATGGCATTTATGGGCGCAGTTTGTATCGCATCTTTGGGGGTTGCAGAATTCTTTTTCATTTTACTTTGGGCACTTGGCTGAGCATTTTTATGTAATAGTACTCTTTCGTTATGATCCCGTTAGTTAATTGAAGTAATATTGTTCTTAGGTAAGTTTTCGCAAATTATTTTTAATGTCCTCTAAATAGGACAGTGGGACGGTACGCATGTAATTGACGCATACTTTCACTCTTTAGAGCAAACAGGAAAAAATAATTTCACTTATAGTGTTTCTCCCTGCTTAGTTATGTTAGTATAAATGTTTCTGAAGTTAGGGGAAGCATTAGAATTATTAAATATTTTAGATTCAGATGAGACTGTATTGAAATTGTTGTGTTATCACATGACAGTGAACTAACTGACAAAGATGAAGTGGATGAGAATGAAGTAAATACTGGTGAGATTATTGTAAAAGATATTCCTGGGTGAATGAGTAAAGATTAACGTCGCACTGTTCAGCTACACGAGGGCTTTTGGCAACTGACCACGTAATTTTGAACCATGGTCAAGTGACGTGGACACCTGAGCTGGCACCCCGTTCTCCTAACTACCACACCACTACAACGGGATGAAGTTTCAGCTAAGATGCTCCTAGGTCTTTGGAGGTTAGAAGTGGAGATAGTTTCCAGGCTGAACCACCCACAAGTTCTAGTGTTTCAACAACAAAGAGCAGCAAAAAAGCTAAAATACATCAGTTATTTTGGATGAAGAATAAATAACCGCAATATCAAAATGGGGAACACAGGCTGACTCAACTAAAAGGGACTTGCTCAAGTAGATGGAAACTGCATTGAAAGATCAAACTCCATCAAAGCTTTTTGTACAGTTTTATTCCAGTGAAGAAAACGATCTCATTGTAAAAGGAACTATGCCATATGCAGGAGATGTAATAAACGAACAAGATTTCTTGACCACTGCTGACGAAATACTTGTTTTTATAGGAATTTTGCTTCTAACTGATTATCATTCAAATACAGTGGGTGATCGGATAACGAACAAATCGGTAAACGAACACTTTCACGAAAGGTTTTTGTGTTCGGATAACGAACACTTTCAAGAAAGAATTTTGTGCTTAGACAACAAATATACATACTTGGAGGTGATCAAGGATACACCCCTGAAATTATGGATGAAATTTTGACAACTGCTAGAGATCTGGAATTGGAGGTGAACGAGGATGACATAGAAGAGCTCATAATGGGACATGAAGATGAACTGACGAAAGAAGAACTCCAAGAAATTTTGAATGAAGAACACCAAGAAACACAGCGAAACGTGTCTCCTTTTGAACAAGAGGAAGACGAAAGGGGACAAATGCCGACATCTGCCATTAAAGATTTTTTGAAAAAGTGGGAGGCTGTTAGAGCAATGGTCTTAGAATGGCAACCAAACCAAGTTGATGTCAGTAGGGTTGGGGATCTTTACAACGACAATGCTATTAATTACTTTTGGAAAATCCTTAAAAAGAGAGAAAAGCAATCGACATTGGACATGTTCTTCAATGCCTTATAAGCAAAAAATGAAAAGGACTGATTAATATGCAAGACTATATGTATGTATTATTTTTTAAAAAACTTACTAAGAAATTATACATTTTTTTAAATTTAATTTTTAGGGTCTCCAGAACGAATTAATCGATTTCACATAGAAGTCTATGGTGAATCGATGATCGGTTAACGAACAATTCGGATAGTGAACATAGTCTTGGAACGGATTATGCTTGTTAACTGATCACCCACTGTATATAAATGTATTTTAAAATGTCAGAAGAAAAATATAAAATTGAGTTAAGTATTTAAAAGTGCATAAATGTAAAATTTTATAGTCTAATGGTACAATAAAATCCTTAAGAAAATTATATTTCATGTAATACATCAATTGAGTGTAAAAACGCAAATGTGACAAAACGCTTTATCAGACCTACTTTGGACCTTTCCACCAAAATTAGACTGAAATTTAACTGAAAAGTGAAATATTTTGTAAACAAGAAAGTATTATTCAAATAAAATAAAATTTTGTTCTCGGACATAGCTCTTCATCATTGAAAAGAATACTAAAACCTGTACGTGTAAATTTTATCCCAGGGTTCTATTTTGAGGACGAGTCAGTCAGAGTTTATAAAATATATAAATTTTTTGAATTTTTTATACTTAGTTTGTTTAAGTTTAACTAACTTTAGAAAATATAATTCAACTCAAATATGAATAAAATAAATAAATTGGGATAAAACGGGTTAATATAAATTAACATAAGTAAATATATATATATAAATTAAGCAATAAAAAAATTAAGTCAATTCTTATTTAGGTCAACAAAGAAAAGTTTTATTTTAGCTAATTTTCATTATATAAATAGTTACAATTAATTTAAATATGTATATATATATTAAAGAATCACAATATTAAGTGTCAAAATAGAAACGGTTTTCCTTGCAATTTTCCATTTTTCATTCTATATAAGGTGATGAACTATTTTTTTGTTTTAACTATTTATTCATTACCTAATTTAGATATTCTAATAAAATAGTACAGTAAAAAAAATCACATTCTCATAAACTAGGCCATTGGAGGTGGTATTCGAAAACCCGTCCTTTGGATTAGAAGTCCAACGTGCTATTCATTGCGCTACAAGATACAACGAAAGGTTTTCCTTTCTATAGTACATGGTGTTGGACTATTATTTTTGTTTGTTACTATTTATTTATTTTTAATTTAATTAATGAATTAATATTTGAAAAAACTGTATTAACATCAAGTGTCATCCACTACAAGTTTAAAAAATTGTACTTGAACTTGAATGAATGAAAAGAAAGTCTTTTATCAACGATTAAAAATTTGAGCAAGATATATATATATAAATAAATAAATATAGGGAGAGAGTAGGAATTGAAAAATATCATGAACTATATACTCACTTTTTGAATGTTGTGAACGAAAAAAATACCTACTGGCTTCTTTAACGGTTTTGTAAATCGAAGGAGTTATCCATCAGAAAATAATTCTTACCTGATGAGAAAAGTTTTGTATAACACATTTGCAGTCAATCTTAAAATGTAATGATCAGAGTATATTTATCTTTAAATTGCAAACATACGAGGACGACTTGTGAGCTGACAATTCTGAAGGACTAGCTTTATCCACTTGCTTAATGTGGTCAAAAACTTTTAAGTCGATAGGGACTTTAAAAAGTAACATAAATGTAACGGAGTGGTATTGGTTCGTGGATCGAATGGTACAGGCCCGCCAAAATCCCTATAGCCATTTCTGATAACTTATCTTTGTGAAGCGGGGTTTTCTCTAGTGACACCAGCCGAAACAAAGAAATGGAATGAACTAGACATAACACACTGCGGGTATCATTGTCTCTCATTAAATCTAGATAGAAACATCTCGTTGCAAAGAAATCAGCATATGGTTCTCATTGATTTAGCGTTCTAGTGAATTAAAATATTGAATATCTTTATATTCATTTTCGGTTTAACTGTGTTTTATTTTGAATGCAGGTTTAAATACATGCAAACTAAATTTATTAAATCAAAACAATCTAAAATATAAACAAACAACGCCCCCGTCTCAGTAATTCACTGTAAAATTATCAAACGTTAACCTATACGAGGCTATAAAAGGGTTTTGGACATTAATGAACAGAATGGAAAAATCCTGAATTTTTTTCTTTTATCGAAACCTCTTTCATTATAGCTTACTCAAGTATTGGATCACATTCGTGTGAGGAGACAGCAGTTTCTATAAAACTCTTCACAAGGAAAAATCTACGTTCGGAACCGTGATTTTGCAAAAGCGCATAAATGGATAATTTTCATGATATTTAGTATCACTCAGATTAGAATACATGCATAAAATTATTTTAAGGACATTTTGACAAAAAATTTTATTTAAATGTAATATTTTCATTAACTTAGAATAATCTTTTTTTTTCCAAACTTTCAGAAAATGCTGCTATTATAATAATATTTTGCCTGTATATATCAGACAGGTTCAACTAGAATTTTTGTGAAGTGAGTTTATTCATATTTTACGACCACAAAGGGGAGCAATTTTAAGAAAAAAACGCCAAGAATTATTTCAAATAACGGTAACTCTAAAAATAATGTGAATTTTTCAAAAAAACTCTTAGCTATATACAGTCAAAATATTGATTGAACCATTTTTCACAAAATGGAGGATTATTGCTTTGCCAAAATATTATATCTAAATAATTTTTTTTGCATGTATTCTAATCTGAGTGTCACTAAATATCATAAAAATTATTCATTTATGCGATTTTGCTTTAACTGTCGGATTTAACTGCTTTGATTTTACTCTACTTTATTGGTTTATAATTATGCACATTTTGCTGCTACATGAATTCAATAATAGTTCGTCTATATTTAATTTGCTGCGGTATTCGCCAAAAAAAAAACATTTCCTATTTGGGAACTTTTGATTCCAGTCTGGAAAAATATCCCAGACTGGATTATTTGGTGATTATGTTCTAAGGCAATTCAACATTTGACATCCCTTTATCCGGCCGACAAAGAGGTGGCCGGGGCAGTTCCCACACGAATCATCGGTTTCAAAGTCTACCGCAAGAGGGGGACAAGGACCAATGCCTAAATAGTAATCTAGGTGACGTTCATACAGAAGAGATTCTGCATCACGTGAGCCTTGGAAGGTCGATACATGTTCGATCTATAAAGAGGAATGAAAATGGGAAACCAAGAAGCTTCATAGATACTAAATCAGGGGTGTCGAACCTTTACGGATCAACGTTCCATTTTTTCTAAAGAAGTGTTTAATGAAGTATGTGCGTGCCGTCAAATAATTCTGATTTATAACTATTGAGAAAATAATAAAACTTAGTACTAACAACACAAAACTCTTATTTACGAAGAAAAAATACCTTTGCACTGTATAGTTATCAATATTTCAGTTATACGTGTAATTCATATTAAAGTAACAATAGTGTGACTTCTGTTGTTGCAGACTCTGTGACGCCCCCACATACTTCAATGGACTATCGCTCCTATCAACTTCCAGATTCAATTAGACTCTTACACTTACAGTAATTTATCAAGCCTGAATCAACGAGCCTGTAAATGTCGTCCTAACGCAGCCTTTCACAAGAGTGATTCGGCCTTAACAGTAACCTCAACAGTGCTGCATTTTAGGAGCACCATAGCAAATTTAAAATATCCTTCGAAATTTTCTTAAAAGGTTATTACAGAGTGAGAGTTTTTATTCTTTATCTCATCTCGTTTTATTTTCAGGAAACTTTTATGATGTTTTCATTTTAAGAGAGTTATTTTAGTTACGTTTTGCTTTCTTTTCTTCCTTTTTTACAAACTCATTAAACGAAAATACCTAGAAAAAATCGTAAAATGTGTCATCTGACACCACACGTCCTAATCAATTCTCTAAAATACAAAATATTTTATGATGAGTTATCAAATTACTTCACCACATTTTTATTACTGTGTTATAGTATAGTTACCAAAAAATTTCCATTTGGTGACTATTTTCGTGACAAATTATTCTACTATTAGTATGTTTTTAAAGTTCCGTGTCGATCGATTAAAAAAGGCAAGAACAAAATAATTAAAATAAGTTAAAACTAAATGCAGCATTTTCTGAATAACAACATCAAAATCCCCAATTAAACGAACTGCAAACGTGAATCATTTACCGGGATTACTTATGATTTGATATGCTTTTAAATTTTTAAATATTTCTCTTAAAAAAATTTCGAAGACTCGGAAAAGTTTTTGTGCATTTACTAAGTAACAAGTCAATAACTATTATCTATGGAAAAAATATTGCATCAATTTATTATTTTTATTTCTTCTGTATAAATAATTACGAAAATGTTTTTAAAATTTTTCTGAATAAATCTACTTTTTAAAGTTCTTTCAAGATACTTTTTAAGAAGGCTTTTATGCATTATCCCTTTAAGCCTTTAACAATTTTGTTTGTTACCACTAGTGAATTACTGACATTTGTCAACAACAAAATGACAACAATTATACAACGTATAAAAAATTGTTATTTGCTTTTCTTTAATTAATATCATAAACTATAAAGGTGGATTTATAATTAAATAAATTCTTCCCATGACAGCAGTGATACCGCCAAAAATTATGTTTGGAATAATGAATTCATCTTTTAGATCTTTATAGCGCACAGATTAATAGTTCTGAAGTGTGTGTGTGTGTCGCATAACAAGCAAAAAAAAAGTTGCTAAACGATCAATGTTTTCAATAATGAGTATGGACTTGTATACGTGGAAATTACATAGTCTCTTTTTCTCTGTCTGTGAGAAACATTTGTAGAAAACATTCAGAGCATGTAAAGGCTACGATGGAGTGAAGGAAATGGGACATTTTTGAAACCAAAGAATCAGAAGGCTTAGGGCAAATGTGTGACAAATAAAAGAAATCAAGCAAAACAAGTAGACAACAAATAATCCATTTAATTTATCG
Organism: Trichonephila clavipes; assembly: GCA_019973935.1. Classification (NCBI taxonomy): domain Eukaryota; kingdom Metazoa; phylum Arthropoda; class Arachnida; order Araneae; family Nephilidae; genus Trichonephila; species Trichonephila clavipes. The sequence goes on from BMAU01000949.1 coordinate 649,817, forward strand.
TTGACCCTGTTGAACGAGAAATGAACAAGGCAAACCAAAACTGTAAGTGGAAAATAAGAAATGAACGGAAATCCTCCCCCAAGAATTACGTGATATTTAGCTCTGCCATTTGGTGGCTGTGTTTATAAGCGCGCCGTGGCGGCCACATGGAATGATCATTTAGTTGTTGCTTATATATAAGAGAATTCTTATATTTTTCTCTATTATAAGTGAAAATAGTTTGAGCTAGAATGCCTATGTATCAATAAGAAGAGTCTTCTGCATGCAGCTTGTTGTTCTACATTTATGTATCAATTCGGCCCAAAGTTGCTAATTCAGTGCAATGTTATCGAAAATTCAATTAATTTTAAATGAAATCAGTATTACAATGTGAAATTGCAGTTAAAAGTTTTTGGTAAACAAATTTTTAAAAATATTTTTCATTCCCTACATATGTACACACATTTTTTTTCTGCATATCAATAAAATTAATGTGTCTTATCGATTTTTATTTTAAAATGTAATTTTTATTTATTTGAATGCAATGAATTAATTTTTTTTCTGGAAAAATACTCTAAACATTTAATATTGCTATTAAATATATTTAGGAAAAGTTTTTAATTATAAAAGAAAAATATTTCATTTTCTCGTTATTCTCTATCTTAAAATGCAGTGTTTCATGCATGATTCTAAGATGTAAATTTTTTTCTATGGAATATTTTTCAAAATTTCTTCCTTACAATCAAATTATTTTTTTTTTAATTTTCTTTTAAATATATGCATATGAAATAAACCCGCTGAAAAATTAGACTTAATGAGAAAAGTGCAATCCCTGTTTAAGGAGTGTTGGAAAGCTAAAATCTTATTTCATTGACAATTTGAGATTTTTACAGTTTCAAATTGTATAGATTTTAACCTTTTTAAAAATACCTTACTTTAACCTCTAAGATATTTAGAAGCCCTTAAAACGTATTTTTAAATAATCGTTGAATTTGGGTCACGCCCATTTTAATGGCGAAAATTGTAAAAAAATTACTTTGTTTTTGCTTAAAAGTGTAACGACTGATATAAACCAAAACATGTATCTTTTATTTGAAATTGAGCCTTTTATTTTTTTTATTTCTTTGCCAATTAGAAGTCTCACTGTATACATTAGAATCAATTTATCTCAAAATGTAAATTTTAATGTGCGATGTACCTTTTCTGAAATACTACTGTTCACAGGTATGTAAATTTTTTGTGAATTATTTATAATGATGTCTAATATATACTAAAATGAGCTTTTTGTAAAAAACTCAAAAATTTAATTTTTACAAATTTTTTAAGTAAAAAATGGGTCAAATTTCGCAATGTTTGATAAAATATTTCATAATTTATTAAAAAATTTAAAATTAGCTAAAAGCTCATTTTAGTATAATGAGAGAGGCGTACTTTAATAGTAGGAAAAATTTCAAGCATGCACATAAAACAGATTTTGAGAAAAGGTACATCGAAATTAGCCAATTTAACATTGTCAGTATATATATAGAGAGAGGTTTCCAACTCCCCTTAATCAATAACAGCAATAATTACTTTGTTTCGTTTCATATCAGACGCTTTCGAGTCATGTTTAATTATAAAAAAATATACGTACTATTCAAAACCTCAAACAGTAATAAAAAATTTTCATAAAAAAAGAGTAGAAGTAATATAGTATTCTTAAGAGAAACATCTGCAATTTTATGAAAAAAAAAGAACTGGACACGTTCTTTTTTGTGACCTTCATTACACTTTCCGAAGAAAACAAAAGTATAATGATTTACTTCTGAGAAAAGAACAGGTGGCTGTAAAAAGAAGAGAGCATAAAAGCATTTTCGTTCAAAGAAGCGGATATATATTTTCAAGACAAACATTTAAATGCAAAACAGATTCTGTGTCAAAAAAAAATTGGTGAGTGTAAGAAGTTTAAAATTTTTTTTTGTTTCATATGAGACCTTCCTTCCAAATGTGCTAGACTTTATGTCAATTCCAGTGAAAAATGGGATCTGTCCAAGCCTTTAAAAGAACATTTAAGACTTTAAAAGGAAAACTATCTTCTTAGAAATTCTCTTTCTAGAAAAAAAGATAATAGCTCGGTCCCATTGAAAATCTCAAGTGCTCATTTGTTTTTAAGACCTGGAATCGTACTTTTTAGATACTTGTAAGCATTTTCAATTTTTGAGGAATCTAAAGGGTCTCCATTTTAACATAGAGCATGTAAATGTGCATGCTTGTAGCATGCATGAAGCATGTAGCATGTAAAAGCATGTAGCATGCTTTTTTGTACACGGATTTCATTAGTTTTATGTATTTTTCATTTATTTAATTATTGTATTGAAGTTTTTGTTATAATGATAACTTTAATTTCATGCTTTTTTAGTATTATGAAAGATTTATCTCAGACTTTCTGAAATTAAACAGCTTTTAAAAATTAAAAATAATCCTAAATCATCAATGAATTCTTCAATGAGATATTTTTACGAGTTTAGGGCAATTAGTGCTTAATTTTATCTTCAATTAGTGTATATAATTTTAATCTGCATGTTTAATAAGTAAATATTACTTTCTGCGGCATTTAATTTATAGTAATAACTGTAACATTCACAAGCAACGCCGTCTCTTACGTTTGAACAGGAACGGCGAAATATTGGCAATACATCCATTGGCATCATTTTTGGTGATTTGGTGACCTCTTTTTGGAGACCATATGGATGTTTCTCGAAGTTCCCGGAGAATTCTGGGACATCATGACTAGGGTTTCTGATTTCCCGGGTTTTCCATTCCCGGGAATAAATCAACAAAACAAGTTTTTTTTTAAATGAAATCAATAATAACTTTATAAAACAAAGATACATGTAAATTCCAAAATTAATACTTATATATATAAAGAGCAAAAAATACAAAATATATATATAATAAATTGATTATTCAAATTTAAAATAAGATTTCAAGCATAAGCAGAATATACTTTTAACTCTAAGCCTAGTTCTAAGCTTTGTGACGAACAATCCGACAGCAGAAAATGCCATCTCAGCTTCAACTGACGTTAGAGAAATTGTATTTTTAAAGCCTCACATAGTTTTATAATGTTTGGTGATGGATTTTCAGTCGAGTCGAATAGCTGCATCTCTTGTTTCATGATTTTGTTGGAATCTACTTTTTTGGGTTGAACAATATAAAACTTTTGTTTTAGAGTAAATTGCTTTCTCTAATTTTTCGTCCAACGTCAGAGGTTTTACTTTCAAAATCTCCATGCTCTCTTCTTCTAAAAGCGAAAAGTTGGATATTGATTCCTCTTCTTCTAAATCCTATTAAATTAACATTACGTCTCTCATTGATTCTTTGGATTAGAGAATATTTCATATTTTTCACAAATTCTAAATTTTGTTCGTTGAATTCTCCAATAACAAAAGAAAATACACCTTCTGCAGTTAGTAAAATTGCATTTCGACTGCATAATTTTTCTAAGCCAATTTTTACTGGCTTTAAGCCTGCTACAATTGTAGTCACAGTTTCAAATTCTGCATTGACCATCGTTTGTTCTTCTTTAAATGCTTTTAAAATTGCTGACTTTATTTCTAAAAAATGTTTCAAACATTGCCTACTAACTATTGAAGTCACATGTGATTCCCAGGAAACCCCGGGGATAGAAAAAGTACAGAAATTTTATGATTTCCCGGGAACCCAGAATCCTTTGAAAGAAACCCTAATCATGACCTATAGCGTAAGCAGATGGCTCGAAAAAACAGTGAAAGGTAACCGCATAGAGACTTTAAATAGTCGTTTCAGTTGTCGAAGTGTTCACTTCTGCGTGTTTGCCTACGATTAAGTTATTGCTTGCGGATAATCTTTATGGTTACTTGCCAGTAATTTTGGCACTGATAAATTTGTCTGATTTGTCTGTAGAACAGTGCTTCTCAAACTTTCAATACTGGAGCCCCCTTTCAATCACAATTTTATCGCGCCCCCTTATGTATTAATAATGTACTGGATGCAATAATAATACTCTTTTTTTGACGCTAAAGCAACGATCTTTATTATAAACCGTACAAATTCATGACATAAGTATTAAATTTTGTATATCTTATTTTTAAGTAAAAAAATTAAGTAATAGGATAATTACTATGTTATTTTTCCTATATCTAATTTTTAAATTGGAACATATTGCAAAATGCGGTGGCTGATTAGAAAACAAAATATAGATGTCAGCTTTTTTTTGAAAAAGAACTCAGAGTGTCAATTTCTAATCATAAGCATTCCTTTGAGAAACTAATAATTCCTTTGAAAGCTAATACTTATTAAACATGTTCTTAATTTAGTATTAATTAATTAGTTATAAAATACTCTGTGCAGCATTGATACATTAAAAGTATATAGGCTCAAGTACCCGCTCTTTGCACGAGTTTATTTAAGGGAAAAAAACATTATTGATATAATCGCTGAATTGTAAGGAGAGTAAAGCCAAGTGCGCGACAATGTTTACAAAAATGTAATATAACAGTGATAAATTTTTCATCTTTCTAATTTTTTTTTGATTATGGGTCTGGGTTTTGTTTTTTTTTCTCTGAAAGAGTAGCATTTTAAGTTTGAAAAGAAAACGTAATAAAAAATCTCTCATCATGCGATTACAGCAAATCAAATAAAATATTTTTTATGAGGCTATAGAATCAAAGATAGCTAATGACGTTTTGAAGTAGAAGCTTTTATTTTTGATGACGTAATATCGCAGATGATATATATAAATTATATCAGTGTAAATGTGTATTTTTTTATTATGTCAGAAAGTATTTTGTTTTACTTCATTCTAGTAAATATTTTTTTTAATCTTTTATTTTCGATATGCTCGCGCCCCACTTGTAGGTTTATCGCGCCCCCAGGGGGCGCGCCCCACAGTTTGAGAAACACTGCTGTAGAAGGTATGAGAACTTTTTTTTCTCTTACTTTTTGTACGAGATTTAGTTTAACCTTATTTCTTAGGATTACTTACTTTAATAAACTAGATCGTTGATGAAGAACTGTTTTGCTCTTTAGAACTGATAGCATAAAGTTGTCGAACACCGATCTGCGCAACAATACGTTTTAAGTAAATGCTTGTTAATCAATCATTAAGGATTATTATATTTCTTACTAATCAATGCAAGTTGTTAAGCAAATATTTAGTTGTATTTCAAACTGATATAGAATAAAATAGACTTTTTTGCCCAATTCTTTGAATAAAAAATAATAAGTAATCTAATTTTAGTACAATATATTTTATACCGCGTTTCATCCATCTTTTTTGTGTGCCTATTAAATCTCAGAAATAAATATGATGATTCAGTTCCATAAGGCTTAGAGTTTATAATTCCCTTATAATTCTTTAAGAAAGCTATTTTGTGTTCTTTAATATTGCGTATTAAATATCAACAGTGGGATTTTTTTAAAAGTTGTGAACTGTGTGTTTTCTGAAATATGCCCGTGTGAGTATATGTAAATTTGAATAAAGCTGTAATCTGTATTTATATGGCGAAAAGATTGTAAATTAGGATTTCTTATTTAATGGATGCAATAAATTCTGAAACATTACAAAACTGAATAAAATATTTACTTCGACTATAAGTATTTATTTATCAACTCAATCGATCGTTGAGCTGCTAAGTGGCTGTTATTTGCAAGTATTACGATGACGTCATCTGACAAATGTGTGTTTCAATGGCAAATTTAACTTAAGGTATCCGACTACGTTCGGAACCGTGGTTTTGCAAAGCGCATAAATGGATACTTTTCATGATATTTAGTGTCACTTAGATTAGAATATATGCATAAAATTGTTTTAAAGACATTTTGACAAAACATTTTAATTAAATACAATATTTTGGCAAAAAATTAACTTAGAATAATCTTTTTTCCAAATGTTTTCCTTTTGTGAAAAATACTTCTATTAGAATAATATTTTGCCTGTATATAGCTCAGACCTCTGTTCAGAAGCTCAACTCGAGAATTTTTGAAATATATAACTTAGAAGTGGGTTTATTCATATTTTACGAGAACAGAGGGGAGCAATATTAAGAAAGAAACACGAATAATTATTTCAAATGGGGGTAACTCTAAAAAAGAATAATGGTTTTTCAAAAATTCTAGTTCAGCCTCTGTAGAGAGGTCTGCGCTATATACAGGCAAAATATTATTATAATATAACCATTTTTCACAAAAGGAGAACATTTGGGAAAAAATTATTCTAAGTTAAATTTTTGCCAAAATATTATATTTAAATATTTTTTTTTGTCAAAATGTCCTTAAAACAATTTTATGCATGTATTCTAATCTGAGTGACACTAAATATCATGAAAAGTATCCATTTATGCGCTTTTTTAAAATCGCGGTTCCGAACGGAGTCGAATACCTTAAACTTTATTAATTATGTTTTCTACTTCTCCTTAAGGAGAAGACCACTTCAAATGTTACTTCAATATTTTACCATTTCCATTGAAAGAATACCGCGTTGTACTCTTCTTTACGAATTACATGTACAATCACAAATTTATTGATGATATTTATTTCTCTAATGCATTATACTAAGAGTTTTAGAATTCTAATGATGTCTGAAATTATATATATATTTGCATTTACATTCTCTGTATTACTTTATTTTCTCTTACAGATTGGTTATTTGCTCTTTCTCTTTGACAGAAGTTTGAGAAAGGACGAAAGTCCTACTTTCCAAAAGAGAAACCGGAAGGAAATCTTTGAAGAGTCCTTTCTCAGTCTCTCAAGCAGAAAGAAACTCCAAGCATAAAAAAGGAAATACTAGATACTCTTAACTAACGATCCAAGACTTCTTTAAAGAATGCTGAATAATGCATACAAAAAATTATTGTAAGATGGATAAAAAAAATGTTAATATGTGTGAAAGGAAAGGAAAAAGAATCTTATACATAATAATTTCTGTGAATTTGAAATTTTTCCTTTTTCCCGATTTTTCTTCAGATAAACTGATTCAAATCAACCAGTCTGAAATAGAGGTCTGGCGACTAATTCGTTGCTAGTTTTATCATTTTTCTTTAAAAAAAATTGTTTGTTTTTAAAATAGTCTTCGAAATAAAAATTTAAATTTAATGTCTAAGAGTTAAAAAGAGTATGATTCTTTAAAAAAGCATGATACGTTTGTTTTTATACTTAACTTGCCTTTTTTCAAATTAGTAATAAGCCGATTTTATTCCCTTAATAGCTCTATAAATATAGGGAAAATCGTGTAAGTCTAAACTGAAGGAACGGAAATACTTTTTTCGTGTTACAAACATATCCTGTTTAAAAATATTGTAAAAAAAAACACACATGCATAAAAAAATTAAGTTTATTAGAGCTTATTTTATATATAGAGATAAGTATATAGTGTTACGATTTTTGTGTAAATAGTGTAAATAATTTGTGTTTGAGTGGTTGATTTGAGTATTTTATATTACTCTATGTTATATTTATTTCATGTTAAAATTGTACTATTCACAAGCAATGCCACCCCTTACGTTATAATGGCGATTCAATGAGAACTTGGCGAAATCTTGGCGGTAGAGCCAAGTTGGCATCATTTTTGGAGACCATGTTGGCGGCCAATTTGGCGACTTTGGTGACCATTTGGCGTCATTGGTGACCATGTTGGCGAGTTCGGAACCCTCTCGAATCTTCTAGAAAGTAATAGATCTCTCCACTAGTGTCACGTTCAATGACACGAGCGGTTATGTTTCTAGAAGTTTCTGTCGCGCCTATAAAAAGAAGATGCTCGCCGGTACGGGGATAAGTCTTGATTAAACCAGCGAGTAGAGAGGATTGTTTTGACTAGCGATTACCTCGGTTGAGCTTGTGAATAATCTTTACTTACGTGTATTTTTAAACACTGGTGATTGTGTTTGATTGCTGTTGAAGGTGTGAAGACCTTCGGATATTTACCCTGCGAATAATGCTGTTTGATTCTGCATTTAAAGGATTGGATTTTCGATAATAAATTCACATCGCTCTTAAAGAACTGTTTATTTTCTTTGTGATTGTTTTGCATAAAATCCACGAACCGAGATATACGTAACAATATGCATATAATTAATAAAAATCAATGAAATAAAATCATTTACAAGAACTTAATGAAATTTAGTACAAAATTTTCAAATTTTTTGAAAACAAAATATTCATTGAGTTTTGTGAAAATAATCAGATATTTTTCTTTTCATTGATTTTAGCATCAAATTGACTTCAATTTGTTCGATATCGTTCATTTTGTTACTCATTTTACCATTGGATATTGCGCCTAAATAACTGTGCATACTTTTCAAGACATTCTTTATTTCACATGACGTCAGAGAAGGAGCTCCATTATTCATTTCATTTTCATCGTCGGAATCTTCATTAGTGATATTTTTTTTTGCTTTGAGCAAATTCCAAAATGCTTTTTTCTGCCATAATTGGGGCTGTACTTGCACTATCATACTCTACTGCGCAATGCATTTTTTCGAAAATACAATAGGGCAGTGATATATAGCTGGTGTTTTCCGTATTTTGTTCATTCCCAGAAGAGAAATCTTTTCGTGTTAAAGTATCCGACTACGTTCGGAACCCTGGTTTTAAAAAGGTGCATAAATGGATAATTTTCATGATATGTAGTGTTACTTAGATTAGAATACATGTATAAAATTGTTTTAAGGACACATTTTGACAAAAAAAAATTATTTAAATACAATATTCTGGCAAAAAGTTAACTTATAGAATAACCTTTTTTTAAAATGTTCTCCTTTTAAAAAAAATGCTTCTAGAACAATAATATTTTGCTTATATAAAATAAAGACTTCTCCACAGAGCCGGAACTATTTTTTTTAAAGATTCACATTATTTTCAGAGTTACAACCAATTGAATTAATAATCGATGTTTTTTTATACATTTATCACCTCTGCTGTCGTAAAACATGGATAAACCCACTTCTAAGTTATATATTTTTTTAAACAATTCTAGTTGGGCCTCTGTACAGAGCTCTGAGCTATATACAGGCATAATACAATTATAATAAAAGCATTTTTCACAAAAGGATAATATTTTGAAAATGAGTCATTCTATGTTCATTTTTTGTCAAAATATTGTACTTAAATTATTTTTTTTTATTATAATTATATTCTTAACACAATTTTATATACATTTTCTAATCTAAGTGAAACTAACTATCATAAGTATTATAAATTTAAAAGCTTTTGCAAAATCACGGTTCCGAACGTAGTCGGATACATTAAGCGATGTTCGTTTCATGTTAAGAGTAAGAAATACATAAAAGTACATAGTAGTTAGCCGGAAGCTTTTGTATTATTTCGTGTTAATCGATATATCGTATCAATAATTTTCATTTTAATCGTATTTCATTATAAGTAGATACAGACTAAAATACTACATTAATACATTAAATGATTCAAATAGAAATCTTCAAAATACTGTACCTTTAATCTTACTTATATTTATTCAGTAACTTATTTCTTCTTAATTTAGTTTTAAAAGAAAATAAGTTTTGCTGTTAATTGCTTATACTAAAACATTCTAAAAGTTTTTTTTAAGCGTATGAAAGAGAAAATTTATTCACTGTTGATTGTAACTTTTCTTATTGACAAACAAAAATTGCAATTATTAGCTTTGTAATAAAAGCAAAATAAACTATACGATTTTTGCTAACTATAAAGAAAATTCTTTAAGATTTATCAGATAAAAATTTAATATGTGTCCTCAATTAAATAACTAAATTGAAGAATTTAACATGAAAGAAGACTTAATGAAATTGTAAATAACCACAATTATTTGCTCAAGTATAAAAAAAATTATATGCCTTTTATCTTTGGCTACAAAGTTGAAATTTGATATGATTTTAGAATTTCAACCCATAAACTTTTAATTGAAACATAATTTACGATAATTTCAATTTTGTGTCGCGCATATTTATTTAACAATTATTCAAAAATCGTAACATAATAATAGCAGTAGAGTAAAATTACTAAGTAAAATGGGGTAAAAAAATATTTTTTTCGATGACATTTTTGTGAAGAGAAAAAATTCTGAATGTAAGAAAGCAATATTAGAGGACTTAAAACTTTTAATATATTTACTTTTTCGGTATGTAGTCTTTTTAAGTATCGGACAATTATTGAAAATACAACGTTCATTTAGAATTTTTTCTGATACTTTAAAATATATCGTTTCTATTACTTAAAATGCCAATGTTTTTGTAAGGAAAACATTAACGAAACAAAAATAATTAAACAGAAAGAATATATATGTGAACATATATATATATATATATTGCATTTTATTTAACTTAATACTATTTAGTACACGCCATGTAAAATTAATTAGAGCTTGAGAAAATTTAAACTACGAATTAAAAATTGGATTTGCTAATTAAAAGTTATTTTTCCTTAAGAAAATAGGGAAAAAAATTTGATTTTTGAATTTGAATATCTTTAAAAGTAGTTTATTGAACCAACTAATTAAAGAATTCAATTCGCATAAAAATATTAAGTTAAAAAATATATCAATTCTAAACTATTTAACTATTAAAATTTTATTACAATTTCATTTTATTTCAATTTTATTTATTATTTTTTTTAAATTTAATTTTGGTCACTAAATACAAGTCATAAATACAGTAGAAAAATTGAATTTTAAAACGTTTACTAGTTCCATCAATATATTCTCTGTAATCTACCTTGAAACTGTAGAGGATGTATTCCTATTTTCATAAGCAAATAATAATGTCAATTTTAAATAACACTCTAATTGAGTGTGGCTATAATCAGTCTAGTTATAAGTAGTTCAGACACTCTTTCCTCCGGCACTCTGATGTCACACAAATCTCTTCAGCTATGAACGATGATGCTTGTCTTACGAATATGTTTTATCATTATTAAATTAGCTGTCATACATAATTGTGAGACATTCTAAATTTGGAATGAACACACCACCAATAAAGTGGAGACCTGATGACCACAAAGGTTACCTCTCTTTCGTTTTCAACAATATTCAAGTTTGTCAACAAGGAAGAAGTTTCATTTATCTGAAAATACCTCCATTTAATCTTGATGAATCACATCTATGATTTATCATGGGGGAAGCCATATTTCAACTTGTACCAAAACATATAGCTGTAGTTAGAAATCTAATAATCATATCACTTATGTCGCGTGTAAGGCTTCAGCTATAATCTGTGACGTTACAGTCTGCCGAAATAAGTTAGGTTCTTAAAAACAGCTGAAAGAGGATATATTAAAAAGTCACTGTGTGAGAGGGATTTGTGATTTTCACAATTATCTCAGATGTTGTTGTAAGATGTATGTCTAGGATTTTGCTTAGATTCTGCAATACTTTCTGAAATATTTGATAAACTTTTATCTTCATAACTAGCCTACATATATCATTTAACTGAATTAACTAGAGTTTTGTTATGGGATTCAAATCTTGGGTTGCCGGAAAGAGAAGTTGTACGAAACGAAAGTTCAAATAACAGCAATTTGTTACGATTCAAAATTAATGTTTATCAGTGTAGTGGAAGTTTATCACGATGCTAACGAAAAAGCAACCCTCTCTCAAACGAACAATAAGTGGATTGCCACTTGAGGGTTTTTTACAGTAACCCTTTTGGCATATATTGGCACTCAAAGCGAAGCTGAGAACGCTAAAAGTTGATAATCCTTAATAATTACCGCGTGCCCGAAAACGATTGTACCTTTTTAAAAAAAATTTTCCTTAGTTTCTCTGAAGTATTATTGGAATGTTTTATTATACCAGAAGTTACGTAATATATACCAAAGAATTTTTGTACCAAAGTTGTATCCTACAAAGATTCGATATGGGAGCCCTTCGTGACACAGAAGATATCTAGGCCATACTTCATTTCCGTCCACACTCGCATGAACATGTCTCTTGTAACGGCAGCAAATTCATTTATTATCAGCACTTGCAGCTTCACCAGATCTTAAAGTAATGTCAGAACAAAAAAAAGTCCGAAAAAGAATGCATCCTTTTTCTCCAATTTTGTTTGCAAGGGAATATGTAAGGGATCTCTCGTATCTTTATATGCTACAGAATTGGTTGATGCCACAACTTAAAGAGGATTCCCAAGATTTCATTTTCCACCAGGATGGAGCTTCTCTTCATTTCTATAATGACGTGAGAAGGTATCTGAAAGAACACCTCCCACAACATTAGATAAGTCTAACTCAGTGCTTCTCAAACTTTCAATACTGGTGCCCCCCTTTTCAATCACAATTTTTATCGCGCCCCCTTATACATTAATAATTTACTGAATGCAATAATAATGCACTTTTACGATAAAGTAACAATATTTATTATAAACCGTACAAATTCATGACATAAGTATTAAATTTTGTATATGTTACTTTTAAGCAAAAAAAAAGTTAAGTAATAGGATAATTACTAAGTTATTTTTCCTTTCTCTGATTTTTAAATTGGAACATATTACAAAATGCGGTGGTTGCTTAGAAGACAAAATATAGATATCAGCTAAATATAGAAAATGAACTCAGAGGGTCAATTTCTTACCTTAAAACTCCTTTCAAAAACTTTGCTCTGTAAGACAAGCCCATGGAAGTAGCTAATAATTATTAAACTTGTTCTTAATTTAGTATTAATTAATTAGTCATAAAATACTCTGTGCACCACTCGTACATTAAAAGCAGTGTTTCTCAAGCTTTCAATACTGGCGACCCAATTTTCAATCATAATTTTTTGTCTCGCCCCCTGTACAACAATAATGTATTTACTGCAATAAAAATGCACTTTGAGAGAGAGACACTAAAGTTACAATACGATCTTAATTATAAACCGTACAAATTAATAAGATAAGTATATTAAATTTTGTGTATATTTTAAGTAATATATATATATATATATATATATATTAAGAAAATTACTTAAAAAAATTACATCAAACGTATACTGGCTGAAACACCGACTCTTCGCACGAGTTCATTTTTTAAAAAAAATAAAACATTATTCTTGATATAATATCTGAACTGTAAGGAGAGTAAAACTGTGTGCACGACATTGTATATAAAAATGTAAAATGATTTTTTTAGATAAATGCTATAATTGTAAATAACTGTTTAAAAGAACTGTAATTATAAACCTCACACAATTAGCATTTAGAATTAATGTTAAATTATGAAAAAGAATATAAAATTCCGATGAAGAATAATTGTGTTACTTTTTAACATTTAAAGCGAGAAGACTTCAAAACGTTTTAACCCGGTAGCAGGCGCGTAATCGATACTAACATTAATGGTAGAGCGGGGGACTCAGTCACCCCAATCATTTGTTTAGAATTATTTTTACTGTACACGATACAAATCGGAATTCTAGTGAATATTTTAATTTATAGAAAGTATACTTACCTTCTTTCAAGGACTATTCAATTCTTTGATGATTTAAGAAAAAATCCAATAAAACTGAACTGAAATGATTCAAAAGTACAAGACCATAATAAAGGACGCAAATCAGACACTTTTCAATTATCCTACAGAAATGTTAAACCAATCAATTCTTTTCCAAATATCGCAAAACTCAATTATTTACAATTTCCCTAAGTGAAAAGCAAACGCATAAAAGATGGGAGGGAACTAATATTGATAATAACCATACCATAAGATTGAAGGTCAATCAAATGATTAGCAAACGTACTATGCAGCCTGGCTGAAAAGTGAATCATGACTTCCTTTTCTTTTTCTACAACTAATGTACAGTATTTCAATAATAATTACAGTGGTGAATTGTTTATCTTCTTAGAATTTTTCTCAGGGTCTGGGTTTTGTTTTTCTTTTAACGAGTAATATTTTATGTTAAAACGTAATAAAAAAATCTCTCATTGAGGAAAAAACAGCAAATAAAACAAAATGTTTTTTTTTTTTTCTTCTTTAATTTGGCTTTGGGATCAAAGATAGCTATTTGATGACGGAAGAAAGCCAGATAATAAATATAAATTATGTCAGTGTTGTTGTGTGTATTTTTTATTATGGAAGAAAGCATTTTGTTTTACTTCTCTTTCCAGTTATTTTTTTAAAAAAATCTTTAAATTTTCGATACGCTCGCGCCCCCTTGTAGGCTCATCGCGCCCCCAGGGGGCGCGCCCCACACTTTGAGAAACACTGGTCTAACTGGTCGTGAGATGATAAAGCGTTGTTGAAATGGCCCTCTATGACTTCTTTTTCTGGGGCCTTATCAAGAACCGAGTTTTTCTCCCACCATTACCTCGAGACCTGATGAAGTTGCAAGCACGGATCAGAAATAAATTTGCTGCCGTTACAAGAGACATGTTAGTGTGAGTATGGACGAAAATAGAGTATCGCCTAGATTTCTGCCGAGTCACGAAGAATGCCCATATTGAAACTTTGTTAAGTACATGTTTGGTACAAAAAAATCTTTTTGATGTATAACCTAACTTCTACTATAATAAAATATTCCGATAGTACGTCGTCCAGCCAGTATGGTGGCTATATCCCTCGGCTTGTAACCGAGTGGGTTCGGGTTTGAATCCCGAGTAAGACATCGTTGTATCTTCTTCGGGAAAGAAGTCAGTCTTTCGCCTGAAATGGATTCCCATCTCGAAAGGAAAAGCAGCACACCCCGTCTTGTTATATGCTAGGATCATCATTTGTAATAAAATCTGTATCCTTCTGTGGTTGTGTTATATGTTTCTGTTCATCTATCTCACGTTTTTCGTATGTATCCCAGTAATAAGCGCACGGCAACAACAGCATTCCGATAGTACTTCAGAGAAACTAGAGGAAAAATCTTAAGAAAGGTACAGTCTTTTTCGGACACTCTGCATAATCTATTATGCCAGTTTCATTCAACGACAGTTATGATACTAAAACTATATCTTAAACATTGCATAAATAAAGTCGGTGGATGAATGTTTTTGATGGTGTTTTAACGCATAAAATTCAGTCTACAACTACATCAGTTAGAATTCTAATGAAAAAGCGTTAAAATGTAGAAAGAATGTGTCTTCGTGCCATGTACAAGTGTTTGCCTATTTACCAAATACCAATTTTAAACTCTTCTTATGAGATTGCTATAGCTATTGGATTAAAATTCAATTCTTAGAATTAATGTAAGCTTAAACTGCATTTAAAACTTCTATAATATATTCAGGTCCGCAAAAAATAAATTCAGTACATAAGGTGGCGGATACAGTTGTAAACCACTTGTTATATCCATAGGTATGTATATTAAAATAAATATATCAACAGAAATTGTGTGTGCTTAGAGCCATTCCTATTCATTTTTTTATTCTTCCGTTTTCATGATAAATGGTGCACGCCAGCAACACAATCCTGAATATAACATGTACAAGTTGAATACAAACGTAAATTTATAAATTTACAATTAATATCCTAATACTTAATTATATCCAACACAGTTAAAAATGTTGCGGAATTTTAATAGAAAACAAATTTTTCCAATAATATTGTTTCCTGTTTTCTACAACTCAGTATTAATGAATAGGTATGGAACAAATTATGTTTTTTTAAACTGAATTATTTTATCCATGAGAAATTTTTGGACCGAACTCTTTAATATAGCACAGTTATATTTTTCATTCATAATCACATTAAAATTTGTATTCACGGTACAATTGCATCCCTGGTAATTAAAATACAATATCTACTACGAAAAATTAATTTTTTTGTATTATTTAATCAATAACATGAGTAAAATTCTTTCTTTTAACTAATTTGTAACTTTCTCTCCAATTGCTAACATGTTTTAACAAATAAAGTAAAATAATTTTCCAATTAGCACGAATCTGATTAAATTTCATTTAGTCTGACACCGCTTCGAATTAGAAAAAAGTTTTTGTATCGATTGAAAGAATCGACCGGTTCAATGACATCGGTATAGCAAGATCAACACAATTGTTTCCCCTGAAATGAAAGAAATGTTGTTTGTTGTAAAAATTTTAGGAATTCAGCAATTTTTTTAACTGCAAAACCCTTCCCACTGAAACCAATTTGGAACATCGAAAACCTGCTGCCATTTATTCTCTCAGGAAAAATATAAATAATAAAAATAATAATACATTTAAGGAGAGACATTGTATAATTTAGAAAAAATCTTTGAATTAAGGGTTTTTACAATTTTTCAACTTGAAACCTTAGTATAACGTAGAACAATTTTTGTGTGTTAATACATAAAGCTAACCATTTAAACTTTCAAAGAAAAATTAAAAATTTTATGAAGTGATTTTAAATTGTTATTTTTTTCCTACAATAAATGACGTACACACGAAACTTAATTTACAAGTACTTCGAACTACGTATTTCTATGGCTTACGGTCCAAGGTTTTCTGCTAAAATGATGCTTCTGAATGCTTATTAAAAATTTCTTGAAAAATGTATAAATTCTAAATTTATTTTTTTTTTTAAAAAAATAAGCATTACTTAAACAAGTAATATAGTTTACGAAAGTGTTAAAGTCAATTCCTACTTAGGTCAACAAAAGAAAAACTTTATTTTTGATAATTAAATTTAATTAATGAATTCATATTTGAAAAAAATTGTATTAACATCAAGTGTCATCCGCTAGAAGTTTTAAAAAAATGTATTTGAACTTCAGTTGATGAATATAAAGTATTTTACTAACGATTGAAAATTTGAACAGGATTTATATAAATATATATATATATATATATATGTAATAATTCCCTCTAGCATTCTTTTAATTAACTTTTTTAACAATATTGAAATAATCTTTTGATTATTTGGTTCAAAACTAACACCCTGATTTTAATCGTAATCGATGAATATTATTACATAAGAAATTCCTGTCCCGCACATTCTATCCAATCAGATCTATGATTACGTGATCATCACGCACTTTCACTGTTGGTAAAGAATAAAAACAACTTGTGTAATGGCGTTCGTTGCGCTCTTCCTTTTTTCCCGTCATAATGTAACAGTGAATATAGCTGTTTCTCTGTGTTTTTGTGTTGTGTCCGTCAAAATGTCACTTCTGCTTGTCTCTTGTTCACTGTGCTTTAATATCATCATGAATTTGTTTGTCTCGTCGATGTGAAAGTGTATTATAATTTTGTCCTAAGCTTCGATGTGTGCGCCACAATAAAGAAGATATCTGTTTACTGAAGATGTGTTTTTGATGAAAACCTGCTCACACACGACAAAAATCAACCACTCGGCCAATACTTAACATATATATATATATATATATATATATATATATATATATATATATATATATATATATATTAATATATAGGCTGAATGTGAACTAATCTTCTAATTTTGAACCTCAATCAAGTGGCAAGGAAGACCCCTAATTACACTAATATCACCCCCACGCCAAAAGGAGCAGTTTGAAACTAGACTAGGGGAGAGTAATTATTTTGGCTTGAGGATCGCATTGTGGATGCAGAGGATACTGTAGGGACACACCTTTTTTAACTGGTTGCATTCATTATTTAACTGTGTATCTGAAAAATACCAAAATTTTTCTTTCAGTAAATGTAAATATATATCTAGACAATTAACAATTAATAAAAAAAGTTATGCCGAAGTAATCGCACCGTATCGTAAAATTGTAATGAACCATTATAAAATGTTATATATTTGTTTATCAAGTTATCATCGTTCCAGTGATCATCTCTTAGCATATATTTTACGCTGCAGACTTCAAAATATTTTCTATGAATGCAGCTGCATTAAGCCTAATTGGAGGCGTCATACGTTAATCCTAACAGTTTCTTCGGACAATCTTCGCCAGGAGCACCAAATACAATCTCGCCAATATTAACTCATCATCACTATCAGGTATTAAAAAGATGTTATTACAGTCTTCTGTGCGGTGACTGGAGTAGTATAGTCCCAACGAAAGCTCATGCGTGTCGTAAAGGCGACTAAAATGAGCAAAAGTCCAACCTCTCAGGGCTTTGGCAACCCTCAATCATGACAAGTGCTACCTCTGCACTTTGTCATACACAACAACAACAACTGTGTATCTCAGAATATGTAAAATTTGTTCCGGAAAAACCAATAAATATAAGTCAAATAAGATAGTGACAGTTTTATTCAATTTATTTATTGTTCTGATTTCATATCTATAGCTGCTAGTATATTTAGTTTTAGATTATTTCCATGAGACAATTTGTATCCTGACACAGTTTTCTACAGTTTTTTTTAAATCGGGAATGAGATCGCTTGTTAAAATTTTGATCACAACTTGCTAGTTAATGTCAATCAATTTCATCTATATTTCCGTGGGTAACTTGGTGGTTAGAGCATCTGGCTCTACACCGGAAGGCCTGGGATCGATACATGATGCCACCAAATACCCTCCGAGTACACACGGAGTACATGCTCGTTAAATCAGTGGGTCCGAAAGTCTTGTGGGCTGAGTCACGAGTGCAGGGGACTAGAGAATATTTTCCTCCCCTCCAGTCCCATGGCAAAATTGTGGAGGTGGAGATAGGTGGTGCCGCCATCTATCATCCCTTCGGTGAATTTCACCGAGCTAATTCGTACTGTAACCTGTATGGTGCTCAAGGCGTAGGCCAGCGACAGGCGTACTTCTAGTCCCTTGCCACAACGAATTTCATGGGCCTTGTTCTGACTATCTCAGACAGGTGAAGTTAGCCACAAGAACAATATATCTATATTTACTCTTGTTGATCTTTATGCAAAAAAAAAAACTACACACAAATATACGTCTATCCAAATATAGACAACATTTTTTTAACATTTGCTTTTCTAACTGTCTTGGCGAACCATGAGTACTTTTTGAAGGTGGCGGTCACTATTTGCTCACCCCTGACCTAGGTAGATCAAAGGTTGTTTTCGCCAAATGTACGAGTGTTTGAAAAAAACGAAGCACATTTTTGGATAAAAAAATGTTTCAATTTTCATTAAAATCAATAACATTACTACTCATACATTTGTTTATAATATAGCGTTTTTAAATTTTGAAAATATTTCTTAAATAATTAATTTATCCATTTAACACATGTAAAGGAATAGCTCCTTTAGCATTACGATAGAAGAGGAAAAATTGTGAGACACATTTTATAAATGGAAAAATGTGTCAACTCGGATAAAAATGAGTAATAAGATAAAATAAGTGATTTTCTACAAGACAGAGAAGCTAGAATATAGTATTAATGTTTGAGTATTTTTATATCTGAAAAAATAATCCGAATTCGGGTCCTATACTTTAACATTAACCGAAGACAGCCTTAAGGTGCATCGGCCTCTTTACACAGCAGGTCTTCAATGATACTAGGATTCGAACTCATGCCACACCACCCACGAGTTCATGACCGTAATCATTATGCTACAGCAGAGCTTCTCAATCTTACAAAACTTGCAACCCAATATTCAGTCATAATTTTCATCGCACCCCCTCCATACAATAGCATTGTATTAAATTCAATAATAGGATACTCTTATGCTAAAGCTTCAATACGACTTTTACTTTTTAAGTGCGGCTGGCGAATATAAACGTCTCGCTCATTGCTCCGGACGTACATATACGTCTTTTCGAAATACGATATTTTATGTTCACTGCTATCCATAAAATTATTCCGAAAGCTTTTGAATGCTATAAAATGACCTTGACAGTGTTTGTGATGGATTTACTTATTTCAGATTACTTGCTTCTTTATTCCCCCCCCCCTCTCCCAATACACCATATACACCTGCATACGTGCAAAACGGTGGCATTTAGGAAATAATAGCATAATTTTTTTTAACCGGCAGCTGAGGGATTTATTATAAACCGTATAAACCGTAACCGTACCGTTGGTTAGTGTTAATTTTTACATATAAAGTTACGCATGTGTATAACAAGCTCGTAGGGGGTCACTGGTAATTATTAAACTTGTTCTTAACCTAAGTAAATGTTTTCTTTT
This sequence comes from Trichonephila clavipes, assembly GCA_019973935.1. Taxonomy (NCBI): domain Eukaryota; kingdom Metazoa; phylum Arthropoda; class Arachnida; order Araneae; family Nephilidae; genus Trichonephila; species Trichonephila clavipes. The sequence continues at coordinate 669,748 of BMAU01000949.1, forward strand.
ATTGTGTCAGAATGCATTTTGTTTGTTTACTTTTAATAAATTAATAATTTTTTTAAATTATCTTTTATTTTCGACTTTTCAATACGCTCGCGCCCCCTCCTCGGTTTATCACGCCTTCCAAGAGGGGGGGGGCACCCCACAGTTTGAGAAGCGTTGTTCTACAGCGGCTTTGTGTATGATTTCAAAACTAAATTGAAGTAGGTTTAGTTTTTGTATGAATGGCTTTTGTATATTGCTGTGGAATAAAATATGGAACAATTATTTACTTTGCTATTCTCGAAATTTAAACGAAAACGCATAAAGATATATCTGTATAAAAGCGTTATTCGTTGTCAATAAAAACTACGAAGCTTACACCAGTAAATTAATTACTTTGTTTACCGAATTCTATTTAAAAGAGTCAAGAATGTTTAAAATTCCTGGAATGTATTTCACTTTTCAAAAGAGATTTAGTAACTGCTACTTTCCTACCTTAAATGCTTTTAATCTTGTGAAGTCTCTTTCGTTATCGGAAACACTCAGACGTTTTAACGGAGAATTAAATTCTAATAGGAAACTTGGGACGATGCCAGACAACTAAAAGAGCTGAATAACGACAAATATTTAATTTGAAAGAAACTGTAGTATTTGGAATGGGATTTGTATTGTGAGTAATTGAAATCGCATAATACCGAAAATCTACATATTTTGTGCCCATTTAGAGATGTTTTTCAAAATAAAAATCTAATTGAAATATGTCAGAGAGTAAAGAAGATGTTAATGTTTTATATCTGTCCTTATTCGAGATTAAATGTGATCCACTTTATCTATTTCAATAGCTAATTTTTAAGTTAAAAAGAATGAATAATAGATTACTCATACACAGAATAATGCTTAAAAGTGGAAAAAAACTCTTTTTCCCCTTCAACTTTATTATAGTTATAAGAATATCCCAACTTCCCCATATTTTTTATAATGGTTTTCAAAAATAAGCTATTGTTATTCCTTTAAAAATTTTATTTTCATACCCAGAAAGCATTGCTTAATTTGAGTTGAACTATATTTTCTATGAACTATATAAGTGATTTCATTAAACAAATTATTAAGATCTGTTTAAGGGGGGGTGTTGGAAACCTAAAATCTTCTTAATAAGACAATTTTAAGATATTTGCATTTTAAAATATTATAGATTTTAACCTTTCTAAAAATACAGTACTTTAACCTCTAGGGCAATTAGAAGCACTTAAAACCCATTTTTAAATAATCATTGAAACTGGGCTACACCCATTTAGGTGGCGGAAAATGTAAACAAAATATTTTTTTGCTTAAAAGTTAATTTATTATGGAAATCAAAACATTTAATCCCGAATTGCTAAAAAAGTGTTTATTATCATTGGTTACAGATGATGCAATTCCATTATTTAATATGGGAAATGTATCAAAACTAGGAATTTTGTGAAAACTTAATATTGAGATTGGTGATTGCACCGGTACAGGCAATGGAGCGCCTCGAAATAACAGAGATTGTTAAAGGCCAAATACCAAAAACAAAGGAGGTTTGGAAAGAAAAAAGACTCCGAAGGAAGAGGGAGGATAAGGAGATTAAAAACATGTAGATCATTTGGAGTATAGGCAGGAAAGTTTTAATAAAAAAATAACTATAGATTAAAGTTCATTTATCTCAAAATGCAAATTTTTGGTGTTTAAAGTACCTTTTCTGGGAAAATAATGTTCACAGGTATGTAAGTGTTTTATAACACATTTATAATAATGCCTAACATATACTGAAATAAGCTTTTTGAAAAAAACTCAAATATATTTTTTTTTATTTATTTTTTTGTTGTTTGTAAAAAATGGGTCAAATTCTCTGTCTGATAAAATATTGTGTAAATTTTTCAAAAATTCAGAATTAGCTAAAAGCTTATTTCAATATAATGAAAAAAGGTATACTTTAATTGTATGAAAAATTTCAAGCATGTACATATAACAGATTTTGAGAAAAGGTACATCGAAAACAGCCAACTTAATATTGTCGGTATAGATGTTTCCGACTCTTCTTAAATGTTAGATGTTTCCGACTCTTCTTAAATGTAATAAAAATTTAATATTTCATATCATTTTATGTTTGTGTTTATTTTTTCTCATATCTAAAAATCTCATTTTTTTTCGAAATACAAAGTTTTACTTTAAAAACTAGCATCCAACATTAACATATCTGAGGACCCCTTTCTCCCCAAGAAATGTAAGTAAGAATCAGATATTACAAAAAAAATCAAGGGAATAAAAAAATTTTTAAAAAAAATCTTCCAAAACATGAAGTTGTGATTTATGGTGTTTAACTTTAGAAGTTTTTTTAAGGTCTCCAGAGTATATCACATTAATGCACTTCAGCTATTCTTAAAAGAAGATGCGTATCTCTTCCAAGTAATTAGCAAGTTTCCTTCTTTTTTAAGAGAAGCATATGCTTTCCAGTGCATCTTAAAATAAAAATAAGCCCTTTAAGAACATGGTCGAATAAAAAAAAACAAGTTTGCAATTTATGTTAAAAAATAAGCTCTTGGGTTTAGTCCTACACCCATCATGCAGCTCTTTTCAAATTAAAATTCACGTGTACAAATATAAAAACATTTCTTGTCTTTGAACAAATGAAAATATTAATCATTTTGGTTGTTATACGCAATACAGTAAAAACACATACAATGAAAGATATTTTGATATTTCTGTATTCTTAGAGGTAAGAAATAGTGCATGTAAAAAATAGTTCTACAAAAATTTTATTTTTATATGAAACTGTACCTAAAACAATGAAAAATCTTAATTTCATCTCCCTCTCTTTTCCGATATTTTAGAAACAGGTTTCTTAAAATGAATCTCAAAACACAAGCAATAAAAAAATTTTTGTATAGACATGTTAAGAAAGTATATGCATGAAATTTTAATTCTAAAACTAAACTGATAGTTTTAATTACTACAAAACACACACTCACATGAAATATTACAGTAAGTTGAGTATTTAGAAAAATACACAGATTCAATTAAGAGAAAAAATATTGCTGTAGAATTCTGAATTAGAAAATAATATTTGCCAAACATTTAAGGTATCCGACTACGTTCGGAACCGTGATTTTAAAAAAGCGCATAAATGGATAATTTTCATGATATTTAGTGTGACTCTGATTAGAATACGTGCATAAAATTGTTTTAAGTACATTTTGACAAGAAAAATTATTTAAATATAATATTTTGGCTTAAAAAAATTTTAATGTTCTCCTTTTGTGAAAAATGGTTCTATTATAATAAATACTCTTTTTTCAGAGGCTCAACTAAAATGAAAATTCACATTATTTTGTGAAAAAATTGCATTTTTTCTTAAAATTGTTCTGTTGTGCAAAATATGAATAAATTCACTTCTAAGTTATATATTTCAAAAAAAAATTCTGAATTGAGCCTCTGTAGAGAGGTCTGAGCTATATACAGGCAAAATATTATTATAATAGAAGCATTTTTCACAAAGGACTAAGCTACTTTTTGCCAAAATATTGTATTTAAATAAATTTTTGTTTTTGTCAAAATGTCCGAAAAACAATTTTATGCATATATTCGAATCTAATTGATACTAAATGTCATTAACATTATCCATTTATGCGCTTTTGAGATTCACAGTTTCGAACGTAGTCGGATACCTTAAATTTAAACATTTATTAAAAGATACTGATAGTAAATTTCGGCTACATTTTGCTGTAATAATAAATTTCACTCAGTGGAGAAAGCTATCCTCTAGTTTTTCGAAAGCTGAAGCAGGAATTGCACATCAATTTTGCAGGACATCGGTCTGCTATTTTTTCGAATTGGAGCATCGTAGTCCGGCTCAAAGTCTCCGTTTTGATTCTCCCCATAGGTCTTCTGATGGATACAAATTTGCGTTTCGAGCAGACCGAACGAAATTCAGAACATGCGTGATAGCAAACACATCTCCGTAGGCTGTGTGGTTCGGACAAGAAGACGATCCTATTAGCATGGGAATGGATCTTCTCTGAACTGTTGCCACAATGTACACTACCCAGAGTTGTTCAAAACGCATCAAGCTAGCCTTTCTTCTTCACAGTTTCTTGCACAAGAACCTAAGTGTCAAGAGATATGCCTTTAAAAACCGCCCCAAACCATTATGTATCCGCCTTAAACTTTATTTAGTGGTCCAATCTATTACTTTCAGAGCATTAGCCAGAAACTCTTCAAACCTAGACTTAATCATTGAAATTTCCAAATAGTATACCTTTATTTGTCGCTGAATAATTTGTGACGTATTTGCTTAAGCCTCCAGTGTTTGTATATTTTTGAATCATTATAAACGTTGCTTTACATTAATTAGTTTAATGTTTCATTAAAGAGTAGCAGATCTCTCATGAAAACCTAGGTTTCTTGGTTTGAAACTAAATGTCATTGTGTTAATATTACATCTAAAGGCTTTTTCGAATTTTCTTAGCACATGTGACTGGCTATAACAATTGGTTGGTTCATTCTCTATGGTCCATGTCTAATAAAGTACATGATCTACCAAATCGTGGTTGCACAGTTACAGCTCCTTCTTACCACTTCGCGATATCATCAGTACATCAGCAGGGGAGACTCTTAGGATGGCAGAAGTGGTAAGAACACATTTTCTAACGCAATCAGTTCACATCGTGTTGCGCCCTCTAGCGCCCGCTATGTGAAGCGAGCTGTTGTAAACAAGGGAACTCGAATTGTTGAAAGGAAACTGAAAATTCATGCGTCGAGGCGAACGAACGGAAAACGTTGTGGTAGCGGTTTTGTAAAAAATAGTTTAGTTCAAAAATTGTACTTGTAAATAAACTTTTGATGTCTACTAAAAGAAGCATCTTTGCTGTCATCTTCATGAAAGCCTCTCACTAAATTGATAACGATCATGGATCTAAGAAAACCACATCTCGTTCAAAACACTTAAGGTATCTGACTACCCTAAAATCATGATTTTTTTCAAAACTTGACAAATTTTTTATGACTTTCTTTTATAGGCTTATTAGCTTAGTGACAATACCAAGTTTTTTTTTATTTTCCCTCCACTAGAACAAAAACTACAAGTGTTTTAGTAAAAGCAGATGCCATAACTTTACACAAGGTGTCAAACTTTAAAATACGTTTTACTCGAAATGTGTTTTTTTTTCGAAAAACTCAAACGGGGACAGCAATTGCTCAAAATGTTTTAAAAATAATCGGCTGAAATTTTTTGCTTATGTTTTGCATAACAGTAGAAATGTTTTGATCTTCAGATTTATCAATCACTGTTTTCTTTCAAAATTTGCAGTCCTTTATGTGAATATAGTCGATGTTTTTTTAAGCAATTTCGTATAATGACAAAGATAAAGTGCTCTAGTTTTAGTAAAACCTAAACTATATCTTATCTTGAATGTCACTTCAAACAGAAATAACAAAGTGATACATCAAAATTGAAAAATTGAGAATTTGTTCATAAAATCTTTGCACAGAGCGGGTCCCGTTTAGGTTAATTTTTGTACATTTTTACTAGTTTTTTCCCATTTTAATAACAATACATTTTTTTCTTTTATCAATTTCAGAATTTTTTCCTTAAAATATTCAACTAAATATAAAAATCACAAAAAAAACCATATCTTCATTTTTTCAAAAAAAAAGTTGTCGCAAGTAGTCGGATACATTAATTAACAATTTTCTTATTGCACCATTCTAGTTGCAAAATTGTGACTGCGTCGCGTGATTGGAGTTAGCAGCTCGATTCCATTGACTGAATGTATTAGTTCGAGGGTTGTACCAAAACTTCTGACCATATGTTAATATAGGCATATATATGAAGATATATATTATACCATTTCGAATGAAAAAGTAGTGCTACACCATCTCCATAAAACCAAAAATTTCCAAGAAATCCAGAGATAAAATGGGATTTCTTAAGGTACCCGACTGCGTTCGGAACCGTGATTTTATAAAAGCGCATAAATGGATAATTTTCATGATATTTAGTGTCACTAAGATTAGAATACATGCATAAAATTGTTTTAAGGACATTTTGACAAAAAAAATTTTAATTTAACATTTTGGCAAAAAATTAACTTAGAATAATCTTTTTTCCAAATGTTCTCCTTTTGTGAAAATTGGTTCTATTATAATAATATTTTGCCTGCATATAGCTCAGACCTCTCTACAGAGGCTTAACTAGAATTTTTGAAAACTTCCCATTATTTTCAGAGTTACCACCCATTGAAATAATTATTAGCGTTTTTTTTCCTTAAAATTGCTCCCCTCTGTTGTCGTAAAATATGAATAAACTCACTTCTAAGTTATATGTTTTAGAAATTCTAGTTGAGCCTCTGAACAGAGGTCTGAGCTATATACAGGCAAAATATTATTCCAATAGAAGTATTTTTCACAAAAGTAAAACATTTGGAAAAAAGATTATTCTAAGTTAATTTTTTGCCAAAATATTGTATTTAAATAAAAAAAAATTGTCAAAATGTCCCTAAAAGAATTTTATGCATATATTCGAATCTAAGTGACACTAAATATCGTGAAAATTATCCATTTATGCGTTTTTGAAAATCACGTTTCCGAAAGTAGTCGGATACCTTAAGACCTCGTCAAAAGTAAAACTCAAACAATTAAGAATACGACTGGGGGTAGCCTGATCAGCCTCGCATCTATGACACTCAGGGAAGACTTTCCAGCGATGTTCAAAAGTAAGAGACTTGATGTGGCTACTAAAAAAAATCGATAGAGCCGTCTGCTGATCCCTAGGAATATGAAGTTGGTGACACCAAAGAGGTTATCTCCAAAAATACCAAAGATGAGCAGGAGGCACTCTCCAAAGTGCATTCAATTCGATCCTTTTAATAGAGGAGAGTTTAGCAAAAGTTAGACTTTCGTCACCTCGCAAGGCGTCAGCAGTGGCGACTTGGCTAACTATCGGCTATCTCGTTACCATTCCATCCAATGCAGTAGGGGACCCATTGAAAGGAAATTGAGTGTCTAGAAGAAAGTCGAACCACAACATCCAGAATATTCAGGCTCTTCATATCCCTAACAGTTGTCCAATAAGAAAGGGGATGTACATAAGCACGACTTTCAGTTAAAATCCAAATGTCCCTGAAGAAAAGGTCAGAAGATGTGCCAATAAATTTGAAACCTTTATCTCTATATCCCCTCCCGCTTCACTTGGTATTTCACGATGTTGTATAAATATATACTGTGTGCATATATATAAATTATTGATATCTGGCATTAAGAATTTGATTGAATTGAAAAATATATTTTTAGGTGTAATTCTTGCCTCTTGATGTAAAACGGACATGAATTATAATTTCTATTAACATCTAAAATAGAAGTAGAAAGTTTTTTTTGTACTCACTTAACCCAATAATTAAGTAAATTTCCGCCAAAGCAACTTTCAGTGGATCTCTATTCCATGAAATAAACATGCGTGCGAAATTTAAAGTCTAAATCTAACAGCGCAAAAACGGAATTTTAATCATCAATACGCCCCGTAACCCTGTTGAGAGCTTTCTTAGCGGATTTCAATTCAACAAAAGAAATATGAAAACCAAATTTTATTGTTATAGTCCTAGTAGTTCAAAAACGGGAATTTTGTCTATCTATAAGCCCCAATAACTCCCATAACTTGCCCCTAGAGTTAATTTCCTTAAAATCCATTCTTAGTGGAACTATATTCCCCTGAGAAACGTGCTCAACAAATTTAGCGTAAATGGGTTAAATTCAAAAACAGGAATTTTTCTATAACTCTCCTTAACGTCTCGTAACCCCACTCCTTTGGAGGTCGATTTTCTCAAAACTCTTTGTTTGAGGAACTCTATTCCATGAAAGGAACATTACCTTTAATTTTCAAGCCGGTGGGTCTAATAGTTGAAAAAACAGAAATATTTATCTATTACACCTCTTAATCCACCTCAGTGTCCCTTGCGGATCAATTTTCCCCTAACCTGTTTTGTAGCAGATATCTATACTATGAAAGGAATCTGTTTTTCAAATTTCAAGACTGTATATCTAATAGTTAAAAAAATAGAAATAATTATCTATAACGCCCCTCAAGCCCCTGCAACGCCACTTAGGAAACGATTTCAAAACCCATCTTATAGCGGATCTCTAAACAACGAATATAATATGCTTACTTAATTTCAAGATTTTACGTGTAATAGTTTAAAAAAGATAATTACCTATAACGCCCCTTAATTTTCTCCAACGCCACTTGGGGATTGATTTTCCTAAAACCCATTTTGTAGTGGTTTTCTACTCTATGAAAGGAATCCGCTTACCAAATTTTTCAAGACTATACGTCTAATAGTTTAAAAATGGAAGTAATTATCTAGAACTCCCCCTCCAAAAACTCTTGCAACGCCACTTAGGAAGCGATTTTCACAAAACCCTTGCTATAGTGGATTTCTACTCAAAGAATGGAATCTTCTTTCTCAATTTCAAGATTTTACGTGTAATAGTTTTAAAAAGGAGTTAATTACCTATAACGCCCCTTAATTCTCCACAACGCCACTTGAGGTCCATTTTCATAAAACCCATGTTGTAGCAGATCTCTGCTCTATGAAAAAGATCCGCTTACCAAATTTGACTGTACGTCTAATAGCTTAAAAATGGAAATAGTTATGCTTAACACCCCTTAAGCGCCCTCAACGGCCCTTGGAGGTCAATTTTCGTTAAAATCAATTTGTAGGGAATCGCTACTCTATAAACGGGATTTGTGTACCAAGTTTCAAGATAGTACATCTAATAGTTTAGTTATGGAAATAATTATCTGTATTACCCCTTGCTGTTTTTGTTGTTGCTCATGCCACCTGTCTGACATAGTCAGATCGAGGCCCACGAAATTCATCCTTGCAATGGGCTGGCTAGATGTACGCCTGTCGTTGGCCTTAGCCTTCAGCACCATACAGGTGACAGTACGATTTAGTTTGGTGAAAATCCCGATGGGACGATAGAACATTACGATAGATGGCTCCACCATCTATCTCCACCTCCACAATTTAGGCATGGAATTGAAGTGGAGGGAGATTTTCTCCAGTTCCCTGCACTCGTGATTTAGCCCACAAGACTTTCGGACCCACTGATTTAACGAGCACGTACTCCGTGTGTACTCGGAGGGTATTTGGCGGTACGGGCATCGAACCCAGGCCTTCCGGTCTGGAATCCGGAACCACTAGGCTACCCACGGCCCCATAACACCCTTAAAACCCGTAACGCCCCTTGTGGTTCGATCTTTGCCAAATTCGTTCTTAGCTGATGTCTACTGCATGAAAGGAACCTGCCTATACCAAATTTCAAGTCTGTAGGTTTAATAGTTCCGAAGATATTGTGATTAGTCAGTGAGTCAGTCGTTTTTCTCCTTTATGTATGTCGCAGGAAAATGACGGAATCAGGAATTTTATCAAATCCCTAAAGGTGATTATCAGTTGACGAGAGCGGTTAAAATGACGTCTCTTTAGGGTCATTTCCCTAATAAAAATACGGGATTTGAATAAATCCTTGTCATGTTTCAGTAAAATGTTTAAATAATATTGCCAAGAGTTTAAAAGTGTTTATTTAAAAAAATATGGTGCATTATTAAACGTAGAAGTAAGAAATACATTAATAGTCAGTGAAATATAAATTATTTACATAAAGCTAATCAACAAATAATTAGAAATTTAGGCTGATATATTTTTTATGTGCAACATCTTTTCTCTCGGTTGCTTACACACTAAAATATCAATTCCTATTTTAATCCTAAGGTATTTTTCCTTAAATATATGGGGTTGATATTTAGGGGGGATCGATAGTACTACCTGTATGGTTAGGAAGTCCAAAGGCTAGACCTCCCCCTCACAGCAGTTTGCCAAAGCAAATCCTGACTAGTTCATTTAATGATTTTACTGAAACAGTTCAGGGTTTGATAAAATCACTTACTTTCATCACGGAAATGACCTTCAAGAGAAGTTATTTTAACATCTCCCGTCAATGGATCGTATCCCTTAGAGATATCCTGAAATTCCTAATTTCGTCATTTTCTATATAGAAATAAAAATGTAATTCGGTTTGCTCAAAGCCGCCAATCTCCAAAACTACTGAACCATTTCCTCTCAAATTTTGACGCAGCATTGCAGTTGAATCCGGACGGGTTTTTGAGTACTTATAATTTCTTTCTAAATTTTTTAAAATTTAATTTTTAAGTGATTTTCTAGTGTTATGATGTCATATGATGTCACGTCTGTCACTAAATGCGAAAATTTATACTTTACACGCAGTTTCTCAAGGTTATTACACATTTTTACAATAGTTACGTTTATCGGTTAGAATATTTATACAATTTTTCTGTTTTTTATACTTATTTAGATTATTTTTCAAATAAATCCTTTTTGTAATGATTATTCATCAACAAATCCAATTTTGTTTTATAGTTCTGGCAACTTTCTGATAATATTACCGTACAATGTTTACGATTTTGCTTATACATCAAGACGTATTTGTTCTGTAATTTTAAGCTAAAGTTATTTATCTCTTTATAAAGGAACATTATAATTATATTTGACTTCTGAAAGCTATAGATTTATCTGTTACATAGTGAAAATTTCTAAAAGTTATGATGATAACATAAGACAGGCCGTAAAAGGTCTGTTTGGCGTCATTTCAAAATCACGCCACAAAAGAGTAGCTTACCGATTAAAATTACTGGTTGTTTTATATTTCTCGAGTATACATAAATTAAATCTCTGTCGAACATTTATCTCAAATCAAAAGACGGCGCCAAATGCTGCGATATGCATTCAATAAGAAATCCCTCCGTGCATGTTGAAACAGAGTATTTTTCTGCACTTGGCTACGTCTTAATTTGGCGAAATTAATTGACGGGATTTTATGATAAGTATGTTTTCTTTCTATGTTTTAATCACTTTTTTAAATTTCAATTGATGTTACTATTGAAATACAAATGACTCAATTAAGATTTTCTGACATGTATTTTGGGTTTGATTGAAACTGTTTATGGTGATTTAATGAAAATATAAGTCACCCACCTCGTTTAGTGGTCAGTGACGCTGGCTGTGGTACCGTAGGGTCTGGATTCAAATCCCGGGTAAGACAGGGATGTTTGTGTTGTAATCCATCGCTTCTTTATGAGGTGTGCTTCACGCTTCCTTCTATGTAAGCTCCTGTATGATATTTTCAGGTGCACGGAGTTATAAATGTTCTCAATAAAAAAAATCAAAATATTGAACCTTATTTTGTTTTAAATAGCTTTTAAAGATTATGTTCGTTGTAACATTCTGTTAGGCTTTCGTCACCCAATGTTTATGGTTTTCCTCATATATTATAAACGACGTATTTTTCAGGTAATTGTATGCTAAATGGATTTGCCTGTTTAGTAAGCTAACATTCTAATCATTTTTTAAATATGCCTTCATATTGATAACGTCAGCTCAAATCTTATTACATCAATTAATGTTAGTACACGCAACTGCTTTTTTTGCCATGGTAGATTTGTTCCTTAGAAAACCGTGCAAAAAATGCAATAATAAAATCCATGTTACATATTTATAAAACAAAAACTATTCATTTTTATTACAAAAAAAATTTTAACTAGTGTTTTGCATGCATTAAAAACCTTCACCACCAGTTTCATTTGATAGAGTTTTAATTTCAGACCAAACAACTGATTCTTGTACTACGAAACTTCCACTTTGATGCATGCAGGGAAAATGTTTCTCCCACAAGCATTCAAAATCGATTAGCACAACTTTTTAATAAAGAAAAAGCATGTGTAATGTAATCCTTAATTGTTCACTTTCTCCATGCTTCCACATTCAAATTTCTTTCTTCGATGGGTAAACATTGAAACATTTGCACTATATATGATGCATTTTCAATGCTGCTATAATACCCTGATAATACTGGAAATTTCCCCATTGAATTAAAAAAATTCAACTTGAACATCAATTTTTAGAAATTTATTGAAATTATTTATTTGATCCTACAAACAGATCACTTTAATACAAAATGCAATTATACTGAAGAATGAAGTGTAGTTAAGTACAACAAAAAAGGAAAAAAAAAGATTATAAAAGTCAGGTATTCCCAAAACTTTAGAATATAAAGTAAAATAGCCATGAAGTAGATCAAGTCACTCCCTTACATGTGGGCATAAACCGACCATCTTCTGATTAGAATTAGAATGGGAAAGAAGAGGAATTCGCGCGCGCGCGTGCTAGAACAAAAGTCTGTGTAAAAAAGTATATTTGTGAACCGTGTCGTTTCAAATTGCGTAAAAAAGTAGTTGGGTGTATTGTATTTCTATCCTTTGGTTATCTGATTTAGATAATTTGTATACAAAAAGTACTAATTTTTGACTTCAGTATGCTATTAATTTTTCCAGGAAATAGTTGAAATTTCTAAAAGTTTAAGTGATAACATTAAACGCTGTCAGAGATCTACTTGGCGTGATGTCAAACGAGTAGTGTACTGATATAAAATTTTCTGCCAGTTTTATCTTTCTCCAGTAATTCTAAATTAAATTGTTATAATAATTTTTATTATTTGGAGGTTACATTTGTTTCAGTCCACCATTTACCTCAAATCAGAAGACATCTCCAAATGCAATTCAGCATAGGGAAATCGAGATATTGCTTTTTGAATAAAATAATAATATTTTTCTGCACTTCGATATGTATTTTTTGCCAAATACTTGCTAAAATTTCTAATAGTTGGGGTGGTAACATATTAGACTGATTAAAAAGGATCTTTTTGGTGGGATTTCAAAATTTCATTTGATGTTACTCTGAAATACAAATGGCTAAATTAAGATTTTCTGATGTATATTTTGTGCATGTTTGGAAATGTTTATGGTTTTTTCATCAAAATATTGAACCGTATTTTGTATTTTATAGCTGTTTTAAGATTTAAATTTGTTATTACTAGAGCTGTATCCAGCCACGCGTTGCTGTGGCTCAGTCTGGTTAAAAAGAGAAGGCACACATTTCTAATATCTTTGACCATTTGCACTGAAGGTAAGATTTTTTTTATTAAAAAAAACAATCTGTACCCACATTGCTACATATTTTTGTGGCCCCGTCTGGTTTAAAACAAAAGGAATGAGAAAGCCTACATTTCTGATATATTTAATCGTTAACACTTGAGGTACGATTTTTTTTATTAAAAAATATGTATAACTATATGCATAAACAAAACCTTTCTAAAAGATTTCATTTATTTGTTAACAGAATACTCTTGAAGTTATAACAGTTTATTTTTGTCATGTTATGAACTTAAAATTATTTACATTGTCTCAGTACTGGAGGCCACAATGTGCATTAAATTGTCTTTTTTCAGTGAAAAAGCTTTCTTTTTAGAAACAATGGACATTTTTGTCCCGGTAGTAATTCCGCAGTTTGCCTTCAATTCATCCTTACCCTCACCGAATACTCTAAAACACACAACAAATAATTGTCCATGTGAAGAGCAATCCATGTCTAGACCTAAGCTGCTCAATTTTAAAGGTAGACCCTAAACAAAATGTTGCTAATGATTGCAAATGCCAGTCAAATTTAGAATTGCAAAAACCTTCAGTCTTTAACAAGGCTTTCTAGTAGATTTCTGCTGTGAAATCCATGTTCATATTTAAATTTTCCTTGCATATATTCAACAAAAAAATATCTTCTCATAGCTATGTGATTTAAATCTCTTCCCTAACTCTGTTGGAGAGTGAGGAAAACAGGCAGCCGATTTCTAATTGCAAACAATGCACAGATTTGATTTAGTTGTAAATTGTAACTCGTGTCATTAATTATATGGTTTAATTATCGGTGACATTTTGCACACAGGCCGTCACCTTAATTATTTTGTACTACACTGCGTTGGTATTGAGCTGCGTTTTTTATTGCAGTTTTGATTTTATGAAAGGATATTTTATAATTTTTTCATTGTTTTTCATTTTGTATTTTAACTGCGTTTATTATTTATCAGAGCAATTGGCGGAAACTGAGCTCTGTCAATTAATATTCATTAAACTTCATATTATATAGTGAAATTGACCTATTTGGAATGATTTGTTTGAAGGGAATAAAATATTCTGTTTCTCATTGCATTGGAATTGGGCTATGTTTGTTAATTTATATTTGAAGTTAAGTATTTTTTTTTTGCATTTTTATTTTTATTTTTCCCTTTCTTTTTATCCCTGTTTGTTTTTTTCCTTTCTTATTTTTTTTTCAATTTCATACGTTTTTGGTTTAACCTTTCTTTAAGCGCAGTCAATTGGCTTTAGTACATAAAAAACAATGCGTTGAAGAAACTCCAAGTCATCATACTCGCCTGGAAAAAGCAATGTGAGGAGTAATTGCACATCAAACTAAGGAAGAATAGGCATCAGCTAACGAGCAAACCACACAAAGAATGGTTCAAATACTCACTTAGGAAGCAGCAGAGCAGCGTGCAACCAGACTTAACTATGCACACTTCTGAGCACAGCATTGGCATTTCTGCAACATCAGATCAGCTTTATTCTCGATAAAAGGAACACAGGCTACGTATGACTGAAAAATGTCAACGAGAAACAGCATCAAACATGACTTTGGGTTAAGCAAAAACATGATTACAATCACCTTGAATTCGGTAAAACCCAGCTAACGATTACAGTTTGAGCAAGGATATTCTCATCGGCACAAAAACGGAAGTGTCTCCTAATTGCAAGGTTCTGAAATTTAATGGAGAAACAAAAGGGATGTGTGTTGTACTATTAGAAAAATTAAAGTGCCTCAACTTGATCAATAACCAGAGACATTAAAATCTTTTCTTGCCAGATATACTTTAGAATCAAAGCCTTTCTTGTCTAACACATCAGGAAATACAATTCACGCTTCAATAACCACCGTTTGGAATAGAAATTGTAACAATTCGTGCCAACTTTCAAAATGAAAGGATAAATTTATCATAAAGCTGGCTCTCTGCTTCTCTTCACAGATAGTCAACATAAATTCCTACAAATGTACTTCATGGGTGATGGCAAGGTTGAATTGAATGAATTCTGTGGAATTTTTTCAATTTTTGTCAATTGGAAGGTCAATTTTTTCCAAGCTGTAAACGCTACTTCACAGAAAAAAACCAATTTAATGCATTTAAGTGTCCATTATGGAGTTAACATAAATAATTTTAGGTTCATAATATAAGGAATAAAACAAACTGTAATAAATCATATATTCCATTAACAACTGAAATATGTTTAGAAAAGTTTTGTTTATGCATATTTTTTTTAAAATAAGAATAATACTTTAAGTGCAAATGCAAAGAATCGTACTTAAGTGCAAATGGTTAAAAATATTAGAAATGTACTTTCTCATTCCTTTTTTTAACCGTACTAAGCCACAGTAACGCGTGGCAGAGTACAGGTAGTACTGCAATAAGCTCAGACTAAAGAACAGAACAGAAGTTAATATTGCTAATCTTGATGTAAAATGTACCATCAGTTGTCTCAATGTGCACACCGCTTCCAGAAAGGAAAACGTAATTAGTAAAAGTGATTTACGTTAATTATATTTTTCGGTTATTTGCTCAGCTGATACTTAATGTACCGAATAAGTATTAAATAATTACTCACAAGATAATGTGATTAGAGAATAATCCAGAGCAAAAATTAAATGATACGAAATGAAAATATCTTTAAAAATAAATTTCTTAGTGATTCGAAGTTTAAAATAGTATTATAAATTTAAAATCAGAATTTCTTACCACATTTCATTAAAGTGTTATAAACTAATACTTTTTAGAAAAGTGTGAATTTTTGAAGATGATATATTTAAATATTAAAATCTAAAAATAAGAAACTTTTTGAGAAATATATGTGCGGGTGTGCTTCATTTCTTTCATACTGTTTCATAGTTCAGTTTTCTGAAAATTCTACTTGATGAATGAAACTTCATCAAGCAGAAATTCAAACGAGAAAATCTTGAATATAAAATTTTGAAACAAATGTTTAATGTTCAATTAGAGCCGTCAAAATAAATTTAACAGAAAATATTTGACACGAAACATGCAATAAAATAGTTGTAAGGCTGCATTCGTATACAAAATATTTCCTTTTTATCAGAATTTTTTCTTATCGTTTCCTTTGGTTCTCGAAACTAGGCTGTTCAACTACCTCAAAGAATTGGAAATTGTTCTGTTTCTACAACCTACGAACATAGTTTGGTTGATAGGAAACATAATTTAAGAACAGGAAATGAGATTTGAGAAACACATAGCATACTATTTTCTCGAATGATTTCAGTAGTCGATTCCCATCCTAAGCAATAGTCGAAAGGGAAGACTTTCTCAAAACATTTATGTTTACACTGGAGACTTTTCTTTGATGTTCTTTTTAGATCCGACAGAAATTACCTTTCTTAAACAAGTTTTTTTCTTTATTTTAAGAAAGACTCTTTTTATTGCAGAAAGTTATTTCTTAGATACAAAGGTATTCACAAAATCTCATTTATAAAAGATACTTACAAAACCATAGTAATCAGGCCGTAATAGGTAAAGTGTTTCTATAAATTGCTTACTTTTGTTTTTCTAAGTTGATCAATTTAAGTACCCATACTGTATTGATGAGAAGTAAATGGTTTTTTCGTTGACCTTCTAACATTTTGTTATGCTTATCTTTTTTTCACTTTTAATCAATACTTATTAACACTTCATTGAATTTTGTACATTTAGCAACAATACATTAGAAGCAATTACTGTAACATTTTAGCAGCAAAGATACATTAAGGTAATCAAATATAATTTACTAATTTAGTTACTGCAAATGATATTTGTTTCTGAACAAAACAAAAAAATACACCAATAATGTGAAAATTACATTTCAACTCATTATAAAGAGATATTTTTATCAGTTTTGTGTTTTAGTTTTCAAATAATATATAATAATGTTGTATTTAAAGGAAATATTTAAATAAACACCACTAAAAACACTTTTTTTATATATAGTTAAAGACTATTATTCAAACAAAATTAGGTTTTGTTACCCTTAAAAATTGCGCATAAAAAAAAAACTTTGAATTTTTGCTTGCATTTTTTTGTAACTTATAGACATTTTTAAAAAAATATAAGTTAGTTTTATTATTTTTCTCATGAAACTACGCAGGGGATAACTTTAGGACCAAAGTGGAGAGAAAATTTATAGAACACATTGATACTCTTCAGATAAATGTAACATATGTAAGGTATTTTGTTTCCTCTTTTTGATACATTTTCTAACTGCTTATTTATTTGTAGAATATGTGGATTACATTGTGTTACCACACTTTTGGGAAATAAGGTTATTACAATATGTGACGAATCTGTACGGAAAATTTCCAGTAATGTTCTTAGGCGTCTTTTTGGGGATTATAAATTCCCGTATATTTCCAATCAACTCCAAAAGGTGAACGGGATATGCAAAGTAGATAGGGTATTTAAGTCGAGCGTTGTAAGCTAGCAGGTATGAAGGCTATTGAGCCAGCACCAGTAACCTCAAATTTAGAGGATTCCAGGAGATTACGTTAGTGAAGACTTATTACTGTTATTTTAAGGAAGAAATAGAAAGCGGATATACCAGCGGTAAATATAATTTATGAACGCTTAAAATAAGCGTTAGTTTAGTAAAATTAGTTAAAGTTAATGAAAGCTAATAATTCGAGTACGCGTATTTCTCGGACATCCTATTTCGGTAGACCTTACTTGATCTTGAGCATAATTATTAATTAATTTCATAATTCGTAATTTAATTTAATATAGAAGGTAAATCCCTTTTATTTGATGTAACATAGAAATATTATATGTTATTAGAGTTTTTTTTGAGACTGGATATAATAAATACAAGTTATTATTTTTCAAAATGGCTCTTAGTGATGCTTTGCCTCAAATTAATTTTGGTGTCCAGGGTGACACCCAGGGGAGTCTTCAAAGTGGCGCCCAACAAATAAATCCTGAGTTTAGAGTCGGATCTAATTTTCGAATCACCCCTGAGCAGTATTTTTCGGGGATGGAGAAAGTGGCAGAGTTCTTGGAGAATATTATTAATAACCTTACATATTACAAGATACCCATACAACTGACGTGCATATTTAAAGGGTCATCTCACAGGACGGGCACTAGATTGGTTTCAGGTGCTAGGTTATAGGGTTGTAAAAGACAAGGCGACTGATTACGGGCACTTAAAGCAAGCGTTGATAGAACAGTTCCCCGTGGTTAGGAATAGGTCGGATTTCGAAACGAGTTTTTACGCATCATCACAAAAGCACAATCAAAAACCGTCCGATTTTGTGTATGACTTGCTCAAGATACACAAAATATTATAACTCGAAATGACGGAGGAAAAATTGCTAGATCATGTTATTAATAGGTTAGAACCTCAGATTTTAGATTATGTAGAGGTTCGACATTCGCAAACCACATCTAACCTTCTACAAATAATTGATAAGTACTAGGAAAGGTTTTTAAATAGAAAGATCAGGGGTTCGAGTTGGAAATTCCGAGATACAAACCAAAGAGAGAACAATCCTTTTCCTAATAGGAATAGGCAGGAAAATTTGAGAGAGACGAGAGGTAACCAAAGATAGTCGGACAATAGCAGACCGCGTAGGTAGTTAAATAGTTTTGAGGGTCAAGGAGTTGCGGATAATGGGAGATTCGATGATCGACGCATAGGTGGTCAATCTGATCATAGATTCCATAATCAAGACGGTTGACAGGGTGGTTCGAGGAACGGTTCTTTCAGGGGTCAGAATGATCGAAACAGATATTTAAACTTTTAAGCGATCGATGCGAGTCTCGGGGTGATCGATCGTGATATACAGAAAATCCTCCTGATACGGAACACCGAACTATTAGGATATCCTCCCTACGAAAGACTCCAGTGGATTTACCTTATGTGCCCATTCTTTTAAATGAAACATTCGTTACAGCCCTTTGCGACACGGGAGTGGAGAAATCTTTCATATCAGAGGAGGTCTATCGCAGATACTTTTCGTATTGACCGCGTCAAAAGACGAAAGATAGAGTAGTGACGGCCCAGGGAGCCCCGTGTTTTCACTTAGGTAGGGTCGAATTACAGATTCGGATCCGAGAATTCCAGAAAACCTGCGAATTTCACATTTTTAACAATATGCAGTACTAATGCATTTTAGGCATTGATTTTATGAAGGAGTCCAGATTGAATTTAGATTTCGATCAGAAATCTCTGATAATTCCAGATGACCAAATTAAGCAGTTGCCAAAAGTGGAAAAGCCGGTCGAGATTGATCTATCAGATACAAAGCTAGGTGAAGGGCAAAAGCAAAAATTAAGAGATTTATTTAATAGTTATAAAGGGCTATTTTCAGACCAGCCGGGGTTAACTCATGTTTTATACCATGAAATGGATACTGGGGACCAGGGTCCGGGAGTGTCCAGACCCTACCGATATGACATGGTCAAACAAGGAATAATTGATTATCACATTGAGAAAATGTTAGGGTAGAATTCGTCCTATTCTATCCCCATACACGTCACCGGTGGTTTTAACGTGCAAAAATATTGGCCTTCCTCCAGATTCTCCAGAAGAGTATCGATTCACGATTGACTATCGCAAACTCAACGCCATCACTAAATACCCATGAAATCCATTACCGGGGATTGATGACCTGATCACAAATATATCGCATACTGGGACTATGTTAACATTAGATTTAAAATCGGGCTATTTTCAATTGGCGATTAGTCCGAAAGATATCGAGAAAACCGCATTTATAACACGCAATGGCACTTTTGCATTAATCAGAATGGCATTTGGCCTTTCAGGGGCGGCGTCAAATTTTCAAAAGGCCACAGACATTATATTGAAACCGGTTATTGGGCGTTTCATGATGGCAAATACGGACGATGTTATTATTACATCTCCATTGTTTAATGAACACATAGATCATTTGAATCAGGTATTTACATTGTTGCGAGACGCAGGGCTATCACTCAATAAAGACACGCACGTGACAAATTGAAGTATTTATGTCTCATAATTAGTAAGGAAGGGATTGAAACTGACAATAGTAAGGTCAGGGCAATCACAGAAATGAGACCCCCTAAAAATAATAGGGAAGTGTCGAAGTTTTTAGGGATGGCGGGGAGATATCAGAAATTTATACCCCACTATGCAGATATATGTGAACCATTATATCGGTTAAAGAAAAAGGGGGATAATTTAATTGGTCAAAGGAAGCACAGAATGTTTTTAATAAAGTAAAATGAGCATTAACAGAGACGTCAGTTTTACAGTTGCCGAATTTTCAGGAACAGTTTAACTTATTTACGGATGCTAGTGGGGTCGGAATTGGTGTTGTGCTGAATCAAAATCACAGACCTATTGCATTCGAGTCTAGAACCATGAAAAAGGCCGAAAGAAACTATACAGTTACAGAACACGAATGTTTGGCGGTAATATGGGCATTAAATAAGTTTAAAACTTATTTTGGATAACTACTGGTGAAGGTAATCACAGATCACGCGGCATTAACCAAGCTAACGAATGGGAAAAATTTATCTAGTCGGATGATTAGATGAGCACTCAAGTTATCCGAGTTTAACATTGAATGGGAACATCGATCTGGTGTCCAAAACGTTGTCGCGGACGTATTGTTCAGGAATCCAGTAGGCCAGTGGTTCTCAAACTTTCAATACTTGCGCCCCCTTTTCAATCACAATTTTTATCGCGCCCCCCTTATACATTAGTAATGTACTGAATGCAATAATAATGCACTTTGACGCTAAAGCAACAATCTTTATTATAAACCGTACAAACTCATGACATAAGTATTAAATTTTGTATATGTTACTTTTAAGCAAAAAAAAATAAGTAATAGGATAATTATTATGTTATTTTTCCTTTCTCTATAAATTGGAACACATTGCAAAATGCGGTGGCTGCTTAGAAGACAAAATATAGATATCAGTTAAATGTAGAAAAAGAACTCAGAGGGTCAATTTCTAATCATAAGCATTCCTTTGAAAAACTTTGCTCTGTAAGACAAGCCCATCGAAGTCGCTAATACTTATTAAACTTGTTCTTAATTTAGTATTGATTAATTAGTTATAAAATACTCTGTGCAGCACTGATACATTCAAAGTATACTGAGTGAAGTACCCGCTCGTTGCACAAGTTCATTTATAAGAAAATAAAAGATTATTGATATAATCGCTGAATTGTAAGGAAAGTAAAGCCAAGTGTGCGACAATGTTTACAAAAATGTAAAATGATTTTTTAGAGTGATTTCTCAAATTATAATTAGTTTTAAGCGAACTGTAATTTTAAGCCTCAAAGAATCAGCATTTGGAATTGATGTTGAATAATGAACAATAAAAAAAATTTCGATGAAGAATAATTGTATTAATTTTAATATTTAAAGCGAAAAGACTTCAACATGTTTTAATCCTGGAGCAGGCGCGCACTCGATACTAATGGTCGAGCGGGGTTATTGAATCACCCCAATCCTTTTTTTATATTTATTTTTATAGTGCACAATAAAAATCGTAATTCCAGTGAATAATTTAATTAAGAGAAAATATACTCACCCCTACTTTCAAGGACACAGAAAATATTTCGGAAAAAAGTTATCACGCCGGGAACTCAGATAAAACAAGTACCTTAAGATCGTAAAAAAACGTCTGTCACTTCCAAAAAAGAGGGAGATATGTGACAAATATATTTTAGTTCACGTTACGATTGCCAAACAGGAGGATATTATCAGGGCCATTGGTAACAATTAAACTGTTTTGTCAGAATTACCGATTTCGTGCACTCTGTGCTCGGCGTGACCGCTCCCGGATTAAAGATGTATTTATTTCAATATGGATGTTCCAAAAAATGATGTAAAACGTTTTTCATTATGCTTGGCTTAGTAATCCTTCAAACTTCCCTAAATGAAAAAACAAATACATAAGAGCAGGGACGCAACTAACCGTATAAGCTCGAAGGTCAAACCGCAGTAAATACATTCTGCTGCCTGATAGCAATAATATATAACAGTGATGAACTTTTTATCTTCCTAAAAATTTTTTTGATTATGGGTCTGGGTTTTGTCTTTCCTCTAGAAGAGTAGCATTTTCGCTTTGAAAAGAAAACGTAATAAAAAAATCTCTCATCATGGGATTACAGCAAATTGAATAAAACGTTTTTTATTTGGTTATAGTATCAAAGGTAGCTAAAAAATGAGATTTTGAAGTAGAAGCTTTTATTTTTGATGATGTAAAATCGCAGATAATATATATATATATATATATATATATATATATATATATTATTTCCGTTTAAATTTGTATATTTTTATTATGTCAGAAAGTATTTTGTTTTACTTCATTCTAGTAAATAAATTATTTTAAATCTTTTATTTTTGATATGCTCGCGCCCCCTTGTAGGTTTATCGCGCCCCCGGGGGGGCGCCCCACAGTTTGAGAAACA
The DNA here is from genome assembly GCA_019973935.1 of Trichonephila clavipes. Lineage (NCBI taxonomy): Eukaryota > Metazoa > Arthropoda > Arachnida > Araneae > Nephilidae > Trichonephila > Trichonephila clavipes. The sequence goes on from BMAU01000949.1 coordinate 692,210, forward strand.
CTGCAGTAGGCAATATGAATGGATCACAAATTTCGTGCGCAGCTCTTAGAGCCTTAGCTTTAAACTCAAGAGAACAACTCATTCGAGAGCAAAGGGAAGATCCTGAGTTAGGGCACATCTATCGTTATTTAGAAAATCCAGACGATGGTTCCGTTAATGCAACTGTATGCGAGGGTTGGTCCCAGGATTTTAAATTAATTAATGGTCTACTCTTTTACGCGAAATATTCTACAACTCTTGGAGAACTAAGAGTGTATATTCCTAGATCGCTTCGCGAAGCAATAATGCAAGAATTTCATGATCTGCCATTAGGAGGCAATTTAGGAAAGAGGAAGACCTTTTTTAAAATTGCGTGACACATGTTATTTTCCGTATATGAGGAAATATATATTTGAATCTGTTTCCACCTGTGACCGGTGTCAAAAATTTAATTATAATAACGCGCTACCAGCTGGTCGATTAATTACGATAGTATCGAATTACCGCAATGAAATCGTAACGTTAGACTTATTAGGCCCCTTTCCCCGCATCCCGACCCGAAAGATATAGATTTCTATTGGTAATAGAACTGACCACTTCACTAAGTGGAGTGAGCTTATTCCCTTACGAAAAGCTTCAGCCCAGGCCATAGCTAACGCCCTTTTTGAGAATTATATTTCACGTTACGGAGCTCCGATTTCTTTAATTAGCGATAATGGCCCCGAATTTATATCAGAGGTATTTGAACACTTAAGTCACAGGTTGGACTTAAAGCATATGAAAACGTTAACATACAGGCCACAGGCGAATTTAACGGAAGAGTTAATCGCACTTCAGTGCAGATGATAGCTTGTTTTGTAGAAAAAAATCACGAAAACTGGGACCGATTTCTGCATGAGTTCGCTTTCGCGCTGCGTACATCAGTCAATGAAACGACAAGTAAAACTCCGGCTGAGTTATTCTTAGGTAGAAAGATTATAACACCTTTTAGTAAATTAAAAAATGTCGCAAAGGGTGCTGAATACGCGGGAAGAAATATTGAGAAATTATTCGTTGAGGCAAGACAGAATATGCGGAAACAACACAAGACTTGGGAAAATACTATAATCGGAAAAGGAGAGAGGTTAGCATCAAAGTAAATGATTTGGTATTGGTAGAAACTCATTTTATGAGTGCTGTGGTTAGGAGAGTGGTCGGAAAGTTTATGCCTAAGTTTGAAGAGTGTTGGAAGATCGGAATAACAATTTGATCATTTGGAAGAAGGGGAAAAGGGTCACAGTTAATATCGACCAGGTGCGAGTGTACCATCCAAGACAGTCCAACACAATTAGTTTGGATAGTCATGTTGAGGCATTATATGAAGGACAGAGGTCTAGTAATGGGTCGACTAGATCGCACCCAGGAAAATCAAAAAGATCTAGGAAAACCTCGAGTGAGGAGAGTAAGGGTCGTAAATCAAATAAAGGAAATGCCGGATGGGAGGATCCGAGATTGAAGCTTAAAGTAGAGTCAAATGGGTCAGTGGACAGGACGGATGAAAAGCGGTCCAAGATATGCAGGAAAAGATATCTGCAGGGGTCTGAACATGGGGACCAGAAAAGACCAACCCCTGAACCAACACAAAGAATAAAGAGAACGATTCCATCCACGGTATCATCTAGAAAATGTAAATATGGGAGACCTAACAACCCTTCCCAGGGTTCACAGTCCATTGCAGGTCCCTCGCATCAAATAGATACCAGGCAGGGCAAGCCTCCTACAGAAAAGAGCAGGCAAGGAGCGAATATCAAATATGACAGTGTCCGGGAGACCAGGACAACTCCGAGCGGAGGAAACAGGGCAGCTGAGAGGAGACCAGTACAGTCTAGACAGGCTACAGCAGTGAGAACTTGTCCTTACTACCTACGGAGCCGAGTAAAGCAGCCCGAAGGAATACCAAAGGAGAATAGGAGCAATGGAATCGACAGTATCCCGCAAAACAAACTCAGGAGAAGGAGCATCAGCATGGAAGCCTTAGACTGAGATCCGGTGGATAGGAGCGAATAGAGGACAAAAAAATCAGGTTGTATCGTTTCGGTTTTTTTTCTACTTTCGAACAAGTGGTCGGAAGGATTATTGCAATGAAGCAAGTCACGGGCGGATTTTTAAAATTTAAGAAGCCAAGCAAAAGTGGACACTACAATGAGTGTGTTTTTTTATGAGAAAAATCAGCTTTTGTCTTAATTTTTTTGTATAAAGATGGAGAAAACATTTGTAAGAATGCATTTGTTTACTTCTATGTATCACTTTGCTAAGATGCGACGATTCCTTTGGTTATTTGTTTTAATGGTTTATTGAAAAATGTTTTGAAATTGTATGTATATGTATGTGTATGTTTTTTCTCACATCTGGTGGCTTGGGACGCGGCGTAGTTAGGTAGGGCTAACATTTTACACTAACAAGCGCAGCATGCATGGAATGGTAATGTTAAGGAGCCAGATGCTTTAATTAATGTATAAGAATATGTAAAATGTAAATGAATTTGTACATACAGTAGATGTTTGTTTCTTCAAACCACTTAAAGAAGTTTTCATTTCAGGGTAGCTGACCCTGAGCATTGTATAGAGAGCGACGAGTCAACTGTAAAAAAGAATAAGTGTGTATAGTTTTCTCATATGTAATTAAGTAAATCACACAGGCAGGTTTTTCTCCACTTCGGTGGTTTTTTTCTCGCCTCTTAGCCAAATGGTTGTGATGTAGGGAAATATTAACTTGTAAATGTTACTGGGTCATTTAAAAAAGAAATTTTTGGTCGTAATGTTTTTTTCTTTCCCTTAAGGAAGGAGAATTTGTAAAGTATCCGATTGTTAGATAGATATTAAAGTCGTCGAGAATATAAATCAAGTTTAGGAATTGGCTACGTTATTTAAATTCAGGCCATTTGTGACCTTCGAATAAATCCCGTTTTCTTTTTGGAGGGGATTGTGACGAATCTGTACGGAACTTTCCACTAATATTCTTAGGTGTCTTTTTGGGGATTATACATTCGCGTATATTTCCAATCAACTCCAAAAGGTGAACGGGATATGCAAAGTAAATAGGGTATTTAAGTCAAGCGTTGTAAGCTAGCAGGTATAAAGGCTATTGAGCCAGCAACAGTAACCTCAAATTTAGAGGATTCCAGGAGATTACGTTAGTAAAGACATATTGCTGCTATTCTAAGGAAGAAATAGAAAGCGGATATTTCAACGGTAAATATAATTTATAAACGCTTAAAATAAGCGTTAGTTTAGTAAAATTATTTAAAGTTAATGAAAGCAAATAATTCGAGTACGCGTATTTCTCGGACCTCCTATTTCGGTAGACCTTACTTGATCTTGAGCATAATTATTAATTAATTTCATAATTCGTAATTTAATTTAATATAAAAGGCAAATCCCTTTTATTTGACGTAACATAGAAATATTAAATGTTAATAAAGTTTTTTATACTGGATATAATAAATACAAGTTATTATTATACAAAAAGGCCCTTAGTGATTCTTTGCCTCAAATTAATCTTAGTGTCCAGGGTGAGACCCAGGGGGGTCTTCACAAATAGTTCTTGGGAATCTTAGTATTTTTGTTCAGTCAAAAATTAGGAAATACGTATAATATTATTACAATTTCTAATGAATTATTTTTATTACATTTTAAAATATTTATATTAATGATATTTTAATGTATTTTTCTGACATTGGTCTTTTCAGTTTTATGCCAGTTGGGAAAAAGAAAGAAAAACAATGTCTGCCCCATTTTATTTCCATACTTAATTTCTCCTTTATAAAATTCGTGAATAATTGTTCTTCTTGTCAATTTATTATAGTTGTATAATAATCGAAGCTCTTAGTATAAATATATAAAATGATTAAGAGAAACTTAACTACATATACATTAATCCAGTATAAAAAGTATTTGTGGGTGTGTATTTCCTAAATTTTCAAAAAATTACTTTCAAAATTAAAAATAAAATCTAATATATAAATTAATCTACTCGTATTATTTGGAATTTTTAAAATTCTTTAAGAGAAAAAATTTTTTCATCATCGATATATTGGAGAAAATAAAACTAATTATTTTACTTGTAAAATTTCTTCAGTATCACTTATTGGTTAATGAAAGATACTATGTACTTTGTATTATTACATATAATTCTTAGTACATTGCTTTTCCGATATTAAATTAAATAGTCAAATCTTTTGAAGAGTGAGAGTTAATTCATTTTTTTAATATTTACAGTGTTTTAAAACCAAAAATAAATGCTTTTCTTAATGAAATAATGCATATGAATGCTCACTATTGTATAGTATACAATGTGAAATCAATATAGTGTTTAAACTTCTTTTGGAATCTCTTCAAATTATCGATAAAAAATTTCCGCACATATCTCTTTTTGAAAAAGAATATTTATTTCTGCATTTATAATACATCTGAAAAGTAGAAAAACTAAATTTACGTATGTATTTTATAAGTTATTTTTATTATTACGTATTATAAGCATTCTTTATAAACTCCATTGTTAGTTTAAAAGAGAAAAAAAACGGAAGCATTTTTAAGTTTTTGTCTCTTAGTTAGGGAAGCACACAAGGTTATAATACAAAGTAAATCACCCTTCAGACGACCTTAGAAAACACTCCATAACTCCAAAAGAGGTAAAATTTGAGTTACAATTAGTTTAAATAATGCGCTTTGCATATACAAAAAAGACAAAATTGTGCAGATAATGAGTTCTGTAATACACCTAAAAACATTCATCATATTCTTCAAATGTTAAATATTATAAGAAGTTGAAACATTACAATTGCTCAAATGTCACTTCATTCTCTACAATGCGCTATATTTGCAGAAGCATAGCTGTTCTAAGTGAGTCAGGCTAATGTTATCCTTCTAATCTGAAATATATGCTGGATTGTTATGGTGGAAACTGTTATTCTAGAACCAAAAATTGCAGAAGCAAATACCCGTTGCTAACTCATGCATTTGTGTCAATGTTACCTTACCATAAGCTTCACAAAACGATCCATGTGGGGAATTTTGCTATCCCGCAAGTAAATCAAATCCTGAAGGTATCCATGTTCTGGAAGCTGTATTAGTGTACAATCACTCAGAATACCTCGGAACTGTTGCTCTGTGAAGTTTTGATTCTATTTAAAGTCATTCTTGCCTCACAATACAGCCCAGTTATTCCAATATCAGTAAATCTGCACCATAGTGTTACTTTTTAGGCTGCAAGAAGCTGTTTCTGGTAAGCGTGAGAGTTTTTCGTTGGTGAAATTAGACAACTGTGGGTGTTAACTTGCTCATGGAGGGAAAAGCTTAGAACCAAGTCAAATGATGCAAATCCACACTCGAGTAAGGAACTAAACTGCAAACGGACCTCTGCGTCCTTGTCCTGTAATATATACAGAGTCTTTATTTTGTAAGGATTAAATTGCAAAATCCTCTATAAGATTTTTCATGAAATACCATACATTCAATATACAGGAAGTAACTGGAATGCTCACACTACTGTAAAACGAATGCTTCAATGACCCCGTTGTAACCCTTCTTTGGATGCTAGAAGGCTGGATTTGATTTCCTACTCTACCTGGTAGAATGAAAAGTTGCCCAAATCATCAAAATTTCTGTATCATCTTTCTTAGTTCACATGGGGACATCAGAGATCCTCGTATCTGCTACTATGCGATGGAATTACTACGGAACAGGAATTCTGCTGGTTCTGGTAGGAAACTTTACCAGTAGTGCTTTTTCCTGCAACATGATGTGCAAAGAAATATCCAAGACTCAATAAAAACTCGTCTTCCTTTTATCATTTAAAAATAATTCTAATCTGCATGCGCTGTAATGCAAAGAACTTTTAACACTTTTTATGCGAATATAACGTGTGTTTTAATTAATACCACCTATTCATAGAGTTTTGTACAATTATTAATAAATGTCAAGTGCATCACATTTGAATTATATCTATAGTTTGGTCTTATTTTATTTTGAGAAATTGAAATCATTCTATAATCTTCTCAAGTGTGAAACTTATTCCTTTGTTATCCCTGTACGTAGAGTGTGAAATAGCTCAAAACCAGGAATACTTGTCAAAATGTATATGAAAGAAAAAAAATGTAAAGGTCTCTTTATTTCTGCTGCAACAGGAAAAAAGCGTAGTAGCTAAAATTTTAGTGTATTACTTAAATTTCTAAATATATTTTATTTTATATTTATAAGCGTCTAACAATTAGCAATAAAAATTAAATTAATTGATAAACATTAAAACACTATGTATTAATCTAAACATGTATAATAACATGAAAACTGGTAATATATATTTCTGAATATATTCTTTTACTCTTTTACATTTCTTTTATTTGTGTCAACATTTTTGTAAAGGGATTTCAGTTATCTTATCAAATATTATTAAAATAATTGTTAGTTTATTTTATCAATTTAACGTTTAGTATCTGTAAAAGATATAAACTAAGTTTACCTTAAATAATTTTCAAAATTAAGGGCGTAGTTACCGCCGTATCACCCGTATCGTTGATACGGGGCCCCGACATATGTATCTACAGTACCACTAACAGGGTTCTCATATCTAAAAAAAAGGTATTGTCATATCTAAAAAATTGTAATATAAGTCAAACCAAAAACTATTGACTTTTTGCATCTGTGAAGAGCATAAAATTTTTTTTTATTCTAAATGACTTCATTTCCTGAAAAAATTATTTGTAATTATTTTTATCTAGTAAATTATCGTATTTCCAATTTTTCTAGAGGTATGACAAATTTATGCTGAAAAACTTATCTTTATATTTATATATGTTAAGGGAAGTACCAGTTACTTTCAATATTAAAATTGTAAAAATAAATGCCAACACAAATTGCCTTAAATTTATATAATAAATTTGTCAAAAAGGTCAGAAAAGCTACAAAACACATTGCGGTATTGAATCATCAGGAAATTTTATTACTCTAAAGCAGAGTATATATCTATTGTTTAAAGTACAATTAATTATAATTGTAAGCGATAACTACAGAGTGCAAATGATACCAAAAAAACTACTTTTTTAATTAAACAAAGGAACGTTGAAGTGGAGAAGTTATATAATCCAGGTAATTATTTCTAATTACTGTCCAAAAGTACTTCCAATTTCCTAAGAGAAAAAAATGCTGAAGCGTAGTGCGAATTGAGTAAATTTTTCGCATTTATAGCTATTCTCTACAATATAGGGAACTACTATTCTGTAGAAATTCTGTAGCTAAATTGAATTAGGAAAAATTTATCTTAGTTTAAGTACTAAGCGAAGAGTGTTTTCGCATTATGTTAAATAGATGGCTGCTCTTTTCAATCTTGAAATTTCTGTTTTTTTAAATGAAGAAAATTGCTTTTTATTGAACTTAATCGATTTGTTAAAAATACGTATTAATAAAATCAGCTTAAGTAGCTGATTTTTGGATGTTTTTCAGTTGTTTAAAATAAAAAAAAAGAATATGAATATTAAACACTTTTAAAGTATATATATATACACTGCTGGACAATTGCTAAGGACGGATCACAAATTGCTATGTAGCATAACATTAAGCGAGACATGAGGCCTAGTAGGATAAAATATAGTTGCCACACTGTTCAGACATTAGAATAAAGAATATTTATTGTTCTGGAAAGTACAAAAGCTGTGAAACATCTGAAAAAAATGTTCATTTGATCTGCGTACGGAGAAATGGAACAATGCATCTAAAAGTCAGCAGGCACCTTAAAGAAAGGTATCAGTACGGGATATGTCCACCGTGGAGTGTGATGCAACATTCCACACGTCGTACCATACTTTGCACAACATTATCCAGCAGCTGTTGAGGCAATTTATCCCATTCCTCTGTGAGTGTACGGAAGAGGGTGTTCTTTTTTGTCGGAGGATAGTTTCGACCAGCAACTTGCCTCCCCAAAGCATCCCACACATTTTCAATGGGGTTTGGATCTGGAGAACGCGCTGGCCATACGAGACATTGAATAACTTGCTGCCTAGACAATCCTGAACAGCGAGTGTTCGATGACATGTTGCGTTGTCGTCCATAAAAACAAATTTATCACCGACAGCACCACGGAAAAAACGAACATGAGGAAGTAGAACTTCATCAATGTATCGTTGGCCCGTCATAGTCCCATTCGAAACCACATGTAGGCGCGTGCGGCCATTGATCATGATGCCGGCCCACACCATGTTACTGCATGTCGGATATCGGTCCTTTTCCTGGATATTTTCTGGACGATAAGCAGTACCACTCTCGCGCCAGATCAGTTGGCGTCTACAATCCGATGACAGACTGAACCTATTCTGAGAATAGTACGCATGCCCAGTCCTGTTCAGTCCGATTGTGATGCTCACGACACCATTGCAAACGGGCAGTACGGTGCTGTCTGGTCAATGGGACACACACAACAGGTCTGCGTGCGTTTAGTCCTCCTCCCCTCAAACGTCTGGCAACAGTTTTTCGGGAGATCCGCTTTCCTGAGGCAGCAAGAAACTGATTTGCCACCTGCTGAGCTGTGGTGCGCCTGTTCCTTTTTGTTGATAGGACGATATATCTGTCTTCTGCAGGCGTCGTACTTCTAACACGACCTCCCCGTGCCGTCTACTACACATTCCAGTAGTTTTAAATGATTTCCACAGCCGTGAAACAACGCTGGGAGCGATGTCGAACTCCCTGGCAACATCTGTTATTTTTCGCCCTTCTTCGATCTTTCCAATAATTCGGCCACGCATAAAATTATCTATGTGATGTCGGGAAGACATGCCAAAAATTTTAAGTTCGTCTATTAAATCTTTCCTGTAAAACTTTGACTGGAAACAACAACTGTCCACACGCGTCAAAACCTTTAAAGCTCTTATGAACGCTATCACGTGATGAACAGACGTGGAAAACAAATTTGCATACTCATACTTCTTACTAATATCCCGCACTTATTCTAATTTTCCACATTTTGCTTCCTTTCATTTTGTGGTTGCTATGGATGATAATGTTATCCGTCCTTAGCAATTGTCCAGCAGTGTATATATATATATAAGGATCTATAAGATGTATTCTTAACCTTAAGAAAAGGAACCAAATCAGGGCTACTTTGCAACTAGTTATTTAATTGGTAGTTATTATATTAAAAAATAAACATATTTCTGTATATCCTTTATATATTTTAAACAATTCGCTGAATTTTAAGAAGAGTATTATCACATTTAAATTAAAAAATCGAAAGCTGGTAAAAATTAGCATTTGAACTCTTGGCAGATGTTAAAAGTGTGCTAGCTACAAAAGACCTTATTGCTGTTGTTTCATTCGTACTTAGTCATTCTGAGTTTCTTACATAGACAGAAAGTATACATTCTGCGTCTGCAAAAGTGAATCATCTACTAGACAAATGTTTATGGATCTAGGGTTAAAATAATTAAATAGCTTTCTTAAAATTACTAACATTCCACTCCCCATTTTCAAATCGAAAAATGTCCTGTATAACTTTCCAAAAATCTACAAAACTATAGCTTTTTTATTTTTTTGACAATCATGCTCAGCTAATTGGAATACAAAATCAAAACTCGGCATAAGAAACTGATGTTTTAAAACAAAAAGTGCCTTAATAAGACATGATAATGAGTTTATGTAAGTTTTACATCCCCATAGTATGCTGTACGAATGAATGGTCATTTTAGATCCAGAAGGAGTTCTATATTAATCTTTTCATAATATTTAACTCGGGAGAATGCAGCCTGTTCTTTGAACATATTTTGGAACAAAAGGGGTATCCGGAGAACTCAGTCACCCCAAGTACCTTAAGATTGTAAAAAAACAGTTTGTCATTCCCAAAAATAGGGAGATATGTGAGAAATATATTTTAGTTCTAATGAAGACTGCCATACAGGAGAATACTGACAAGGACATTGGTAACAAATAAACAGTTATCCGAGAATTAAAGATTTTATGTGCCTGGGGTGATTCAGTACCCCACGCAACCGCTACTGGGCTAATTTATGAAGGCAAATAAAAATAGTACATAAAGTGAATTTGTAAGAACGAAATGCTTTTTAATTACACTAAATTCACAAATTAAATTTATAAAACTGTAATTACTCTTAAAAAAACAATCTTATTATCCTAGATGTGTATATCGAAAACATAAAAATAAAAAATGCGTATAAAAATATTTCATTCAGAAGTCTACAAACATATTCATCTTTTCTATTTAAAAATTTGGAGCCTACTGATTAACTCCCATGGATAAAATATTTTTCATCTTCCACATTTTAAAAGAGAAATGGAAATGTCATTTGTAAAACTTTATTTCACCAATTATATAGCTCAGTATCCTTTTTATAATTGAAGTTTATATCTTTTTTAAGACTTCAAAACTTGAATCTTGATCTACAAAAACTAGTAATTACTTTCTTTGCCTTTAGATCTCTCATTGATTCATTGAAGTCACTGAACTCCAGAAAGTATAGCAAAAATCGATAGCTTATTTTTTATTCTCGAGACATTTCACGTGACTTACACTTTCATACTGGAATCTTAAGTTTGATTCTCTTGTACATTAGATATTCTTTTTTACGAGAAGTATATATATAATATGTATGCATTAAACTTTGACGAAGTACTATATTCTTTCTATACTCTAGTATATTACCGATATTGATATAAATTATAAGTAGTTATTAGTTTATTTTAATACCAATAATAGCAAGTGTCATTTAAAAATTTCTTATTTAAACCAATTTTTTTCCATGCACTGTATAGTAATTAAATATTTTAAACTTATAATTTGCGAATTTGACCGATAAATTCAGAGGGATGATAGTAGGCAAAAGGGAATGACAAATCACCACAGAACATGGATCGCAAACCATATTTCGCAAAAACAGCTGTTAAAGGTGGGAAGTTGAGTGGAATTGAAAGCAGCCATAAGAGGTAATAAATACAATTACAAGACGTAAGGTATATGTACAATACGAACAATGTATCACAGCTAGACGTAAGAACTGCAACGTCAAAACTAGACGTCAGAAAACAAATGTCACAGAAATCTTTCGAAGGTGCGAACGTGTAGGTTATAACACACGAACAACCAATGGAGGAAAGATTATCGGACGCGTTCAAACAAATCAGATTGCACTTCTGAAGTCCATCTGTGATGCATTGTTCGTATTACATGCTTTCAGTCTGATAAATGTATTACTTACCTCTTATCACCTTTTCATTTCACTATACATCACACCTTTCATAACTTTTTTTCGGATTACTCTTGTGACGAATCTATTGTGTTCGTTCCATTAAACATCTTGGGAAATCTTTGGGATATCATTCACATTAATTCACAACCAACCCTTTTGAAGAAGAAACCGTGATACTTTTAAATTACGTCTACTATATACAGTCAGGGTTTTATAGCTAGCTGATGAGAAGGAGAGAAAGAAAGCCAGGAGTCAGGAGAGATTTCTACAGATCACGCATCACTACAAGTTATTGAATATTTCAAATATTAAATGGACAAAGATTGGTCACTAAGCCTAGAGTAACGTTAAGCTAAGTGAGATAATTGAATTGATCCTAAATTCAAGTGGTCTATATTCCTAGTTTTCGTATAATTCGTTCATCTTGCTATTGTTCCACTTGAATTGTTAATTTTGAGATATTCTCTTCCTGAATTTTAGTGAATCAGTGTTGATAAATTGGTTGATCAATACACAAGTTGATTTTGAATATGTCTGGTATTCCTTCCTTTCCTCCTACACATCTAGATGGTCAAGAGAGAAGGAGAAATCTCTAACACTCTAACTAGACGTGGTTTGCGACCCCGTGCTCTATATTGATTTGTCGTCTCTATGCCGCCTATCAGCTCTCTGAATTTTTTGATTGAATTTGTCAACACTCTGTATAATTTTTTTTATTTAAATAGCTTATTTATGTTTCATCGATAACTAATTTGTATCAGGGCTGGAACTGAGAGCAATTGGAAGAATTATAGAGGGCATAGCTTAACAAAGTTTGTTGAAAAATGTAAGAAAATTAATTGTTAAAATTTCTAATAAATTTTAATTACTGAATTCATAAAAAAATTATGCTTATAAGTAATTCCATTGTAAAAATTAATCAGTCATTGTTTTTGTGTTAACTAAGTAACAAATAAAATGTGCATGAAATAAAAAAATCAGTAATAAAAAAATAAACGGTATTTAAAAAGGAATAGATCCGTTTCCTGAAATCAAGTTACGTATATTTAATTAAACTAAAAATCTAATTAATATGATACTTTTCGTATGATGCTCAAATTCCAATGTTTAATGCTTTCTTATAAATGTCTAACTATTTTTTCATTTCATGAATACAGAATTCACGGTAAATTTTAAAAATGGAAAAAACTGGGGTTGTTTTGATAGTATAGTCAAATTGTAAGGTATTTCAAATAGTATAGTCAGAAGTGCAAATGTTACGATAAAAATTTTTAAATGTAGTTTTGTTACGTTGAGAGGTACACAGATGTGCACTACATGTATTTAATACAATATTTAAAAATACCAATTTTTCTCTAATTACATTTATTTTAATAAATCTTTCTTTAAAAAATGGATAAAATGCAATTTAATAATTAAGTTCTCTCTCTCTCAAATGAAATTTCTCAAAACAATCATTTTTTATAAGAAAAGGTACAAAAAATTCTTGCATTTAGTACATAAGACACGACTTCTAGATTTGTAATGCTTATATCTGTAATTTGATCTAAATTTTTCTAACATAAATAGACCAATTCTATCATATTGTAAATCGGAAAAAATTGATGTCCAGCTTTTACTTCACATGTACTCATTGTAATATACCTTTGTAGTATCATTTTTACCCTCTTCATCTTTATTTTCACCAAATTTATTAACCTCATCACACAGGCAAAGCTGCAATATCAGAATTCTCTTCACTTGAATAATCAGAAACAAATCATTTTAAATCATAATTTACTCTATTTCTCTCCAATTTAAAAATTCTAAATCAGAATATAACATTAATAGTAATAAGTTTCTTAAATTGCATTTGTATAAATTAAAACGTAGATTTAAGAACAAATATTTATTTTATGAACAGTTATAAATAAACCAAATACCAGATCAATCTCGAATTAAACATAGAAGATAAACATAAATTTCTGTATAAATTGTATATATTTCTATATTGTTTTAATAGTCCACTGGAATCTAAATATCATGATATATATATATATATATATATATATATATATATATATATATATATATATATATATATATATATATATATATATATTATTACTTAAAATTAAATGTGTAACTATAAATCAGAAAAATAAGCCCGTCATCGTCATAAAAAAATCAAACTACACTCAGTTTAAATGTGGTATGCATCTCGAACCAAATAATAACTGGAGATGCACAAACAGGAACCTCAAAACTTGCTTCTCATTAGAATACTACAACTATTAAAAGTTTGTTTATAACATGATCCGTCATCTCTCGGAAATTATCTACATCAAATACAAATAATATGAAGTTCAAAAATTTCAATTATATCTTTAAAAAATAGCTAATTTTTCGGCATTTTTTCTAGTTGGCGTTTCTCACTTTGAGTGCTGAAACTCTTCAGTGGGAAAAAATACAAGTATTGTGTGCCATCTGGTAGTAAAACTAAAACGCACGAACGTACATAAAAGATCATTTTCGCAATCTAAATAGTTTATTTTCATCTGTTAATAATATACGAAGTTAAAACCGCAGGTAGATATACGTGTACCTTGGGTCTGAAGAGTTTAATGCTTCAAACCGAAAAAACCTACAATATCTCCAGAAAAACTTGTTAGGTTGAATGATAAATAATTTATAGACTGTGTGTGTGTGAATAGAATGGCAACTAATGAATAAATGTGCAATTAATGATTATTTTTCTGTGTTTCTGGATCGCTATCTGAATAGCAGAAATAATTCATCATTTGCTGATATTAATATGTAGCTAAGTTAACAGGAAGTAAAAATTATAACTTTATAAATGCATCAAAAGTTTATATAAGTAAAGTTTCTGAACACATCTTAAAGGTGTAACCCTTTCGCAACAATAATAATCAATTTTAAAAATACTTCTTTGACATAAATTCAAGAGACTTTCTAATTAGAAGTCATCATATTTCGGGTGATTAACAAATGATTCCTATACTTCCGTCAGTCGTATAAATAATTTTTCCATCACCATTATCATTATCATTACTCTGCAAGCAAATGATTTTATTGCAATGGATTCTGAATAAATTAAATCGTAAAATGAGCTACGCTAATGAGTTCTGTTCAACTTCAATCAAGGTTGACTTTAAATTTTTATGAAAATGCACTAGTCTTAATTTTAAGTATGCAAATTTTCAGTCTTCGGGAGTTTCAAATTTAATGAAATGTAAAATATAACTTAAAGTTTCTCTGTCGCAATTCAAATAATCAGAAATCCTATAAAATTTAATAACAGTTACATTAATAGCAATACAT